>JANHMN010000002.1:235587498-235623163 GCA_030674055.1 Rhabdomys pumilio
TGTGTGTGTGTGTGTGTGTGTGTGTGTGTGTGTGTGTGTGTGTGTGTATGTGCGCATGCGCACATGCACGCACCATGTTGGTGCCTGAGGAAAACTCCATGGTGTTGGCTCTCTTCTACCTGTGGGACACAGAGATCCAGCTAAGGTGGTCAGGCTCCTCTGTCTTTTTTTGCTGAGTCATCTTCCCTGTCCTTTCACAAACTTTTAAAATTGTCTCAGCAACCTGGCTCGGCAACAACTAACAGTATTTCCAGTGTGTTTGGCATCATAAGTCATCTGGAGATGACTTAACGCACCCAGGAAGGCAGATGGGCTCTAGGAAGACCAATAATCATTTGTTGCCAGGGACTTAAATCCCACTGGATTATGGTCCTAGATCAATCCTCATGGATACCCAGGTAGGACTGGATAATTTTTAGAACAGATATGTTTCAGTGAAAAAGGAAGATGGGCTTAAGATATTCCTAATGCCATAGTGGCCTATAATTAAAATATAGAAAAATCCTGAAGGTCTTGCCTGAGGTACAGGTGATGGAGGCACCAGCATGATTCAGTCTCTGCCATCAGTTATCACACTGGTCTGTAGTCCTTTGGTGGTTATTTCTCTATCAGCTAATATTTACACATTGTGATATGCATGGAGGGTGGGTGGGGTGATATGAAGAGGACCTCACAGCCTATAGAGCTTCTCTGTCTGACTGGAGTATCCATAGACGAAATCCGAACTATGTATGTGGTACATGCTAGACACATTGTTTCTATTCCTTCTCTGGAGTGCTACAGGCTTGCAGAAGTACCCTAGTTCTCCACAGCCTCCTGGCCTGTAGCAACACACTTCTATCCTGGGGTGTCTGCAAAAGCTGGTTGGCTGGAGATCTCCGTTGGGCTCAGCAGTGGCCGTTCTCTGTGTGTCTCTTATGTATGTCAAGCCTGTGGTCCAGTCCAGGTATTGCTATCTTGGGAAGGGGTAGAAATAAACACACACGCCTTTCAGGGTCAACATTTGCTTCTGTAGAATCTATTGGAGTTGACACATGAACCGGCTTCAGGCCAAGGGAAGATTTTCCACTGTGCTCCTTTCATGGTCATAGGAATATAGTTTCAAGTCTGGTCAGTGCTGCCACAGGCCCCCCAGCAGGTCCCCATTCTGTGGCCTCTTGGAGTTAGGTTCATCTCATGGTCTCCTGCCATTTCTGATTTACAGCATCTTGCTGTTAGGCAGTCAACTGGCCAGGCCCTGAAGGAAAATCGGCAGGAAAGCGAACTCTGGGGTAGGAATTTCTGGGTTTCCTATCAGCCCACTGTGGTCACAGTGTGACTTTGTCAGGTCCGTCTGACCTCTCTGAGTCTTGGTTTCCCTATGTGCACAGTGAGAGTTTCTTAGAGTAGGGACTACTTAGAAGGGTAGTTTGTTTATTGAGCATAGTACCTGGAACCCAGGAATAACCCAGCCCCTGTGAGCCATCTTCAGCTTCTCTTGTCTCCAGGGGAGAGCTTCCACTGAAGACATGGAGTGTCTCTTGTGTACCTCAGTGTGTGACAGAGGAAACCTGTGATCCGCTGCTTGTCCGCAGCTTCCAGATGCTCTATTGGTCTCTGGGATGGCTCACTGCTGCCAAGGAAAATCTAGCCTCCCCCAAGAAATGTTCAATTCTGTTTTGCACAGCCTGTAACTAGTAGGGTGCACAGAGGATCCCTCCTTCAAGGCATTCCCTAGGGGGACCAGAACACTAAGGTCAGAGGATGATTCAGAGGGCAGCTGGGGCTCTAGGCTGAGACTGACCTCATACACCAGGAGTGCCTTAGGTTCTAAGGTTGATGTGGGCTCTGCTGTGTGTGTGTGTGTGTGTGTGTGTGTGTGTGTGTGTGTGTGTGTGTGTGTGTGTATAAGGCCTCTTGGGCTCTGCTGGCCCACTTTGCCAGAGTCCCGGCAACTGCTGATCTGTTTTCGGATGAAGTGGAAGCTTTGGGGAGAATTTCTGCTTCCTCTCCTTGGTCTCCATGGGGAGGGCAGTAGTTTGGAACGTTTGCTGACATATCACAGGGCTGTCTACACATGCTGTCCCACATTTCAGATGGTCTGGCCTGGCCTGACAAGCTCTTTGGTGGATGGGAAAGGCCACTGTCCTCTTTGTCAACCTAGGGTGACTAATCTGGTCCTTAGATAATTGTCCCAAGTAGTGTGGATGTTCAGATCCAACTGTCTCTAACGTTTTCCATGGTGTTTCCCACTTTCTATCATATTCCAGCATCCTTTAGCTAAGGGTTCGGAGCGCTCTAAGCTCCATCTTAAGCCACCTCCCTTGTCTTGCTCAATACTCTGTGCCCTCACTGAATGTGCAGCCAGGGGCTTTTGTCCTGTGGCCGAATCTTATCTCTGTTTGAGGATGACAAAGAAAAGCAAAAGGGGTAAAGGAAAAGAAAATCTGGAAGGTTAAGCCACCAACCTTGTGATGACCTGAGGTTAAATGGTGTAGCTCTGATGGAAATCCCTGGAGCTGGCAAAAACTGGCAGAGGGGCTCAGAGCTCAGCCTAAAGCTCACACGTATTGCTAAAACAGGCCTGCACATTTGTGGATAATTAGTCTCTGTGTGACTTTTAAAATGAGCAGATCCCAGTTTATTCCAGCAGGATGTGCACAGAGCAGCTGTTCTCCTGGGGAGTATATGTACTTTCTTCTGACCGATTTTTCTTTCCCTCTCTGCTGCTCTCCTAGCTGTGGGCTTGAGCTGGAGGCCTCATCTCAATCAGTGACCCTTGACAGGAGGACGAGTGCTTGTTTCCTTCAGCTTCCATGGGCTCTGCTGACATTTCACGGGTGACATTTCAGGTGCCAGGGCTTCTTAGAGATAGGACTCAGTTGCTCTTCTCAACGTTGAGAGTTGGGGAGGAAGAGAAAGACAGATATAGACAACAGCAGTGTTGCTTGGCTCACAGCAGGTGTGGTCCCTGTCCTTTTCCCTCCCTTCTGGCACACTGTGAGCCAATTACAGTACCCAGCATGCTGCAGGCACGGGGCATGTGCAGTGAACAAACCCATAGCCCCATCCTCCTGCAATGAGTGGTCTAATGGGGGAGGGCTTGGGTGGGCTTGGCACAGGTGACTGGCTGTACCATCAAGTTGGGGGAGGGCTGCCCTGCTGTCATATAAGGAAGGCACAGGGCTAGCAAGGGCCAGCGTGCTCTGCAAGCTGCAGGAGTTTCTGAGGTTGAGAAGATCACTTAAACAAAAGCAAGAGGCAGGTTGGAAGAAAGGGAAGAAACCTATTGGGCCAAGAGAAGATTTCTTACAAAAGCCCTGTTGGGGGAGAGAGCTTGGGGTATCTGAACATCAAGTTGGAGAGTGTGGAAGAGTTATGTACAGTGTGGTTGTGGGAAAGAAGCCAGGACCTGACCAGACAGGGCCTTCTTGGGGGAAGGGAGGGTCTCCTCTGATTGAGAGCACGGGAAATGAGAGAGAGGAACATGTGCACATTGTGTGTGCACTACTGACAGAGTGACTCTGACACACACACGTATTACTTTTTTTTTCCCTTTGGTTTTTCAAGACAGGGTTTCTCTGTATAGCCTTGGCTGTCCTGGAACTCACTCTGTAGACCAGGCTGGCCTCGAACTCAGAAATCCGCCTGCCTCTGCCTCCCAAGTGCTGGGATTAAAGGCATGTGCCACCACACACGTATTTCTAAGACCTTCCCCTAGAAAAGGTTTCTAGAGTAGCCACTGAGGAGGGATAGTACGGCCTTGAGCTCACTGGGCAAAATGTCTGACTCAGTTTCTGACATGTGAGAAAATCGTGACCCTGATCTTCTTAGGAAAGCCAGTGTACCTCCTGGGGCATCTGTGTGGCACTTGGCCATGCTATTGTGAAGCCAAGGGCTTTGCCCAGCATGAACATGGGGGTCACTCCATGAATCTCACATAAGGAGCAGCAGTCTCTTTAGGGCATGGTAGAAGGAGAGGCTTATGGGTAGAAAGAGTCTAGGTGTTCTGACCTGGGAGTGATTGTCTAGGCCACAGTGAGCTTTGGGGTTTGGTCTTAGATTGTGGATAAAGTTCTCTTCTTGGGATGTAGATCTGGGATGGTGGCAGCTGGGTCATACTGAGTATTGACAGTGCTTCTCTGCCAGGAGGGAAGGAAAGACTCTTAGTGACCTATGTGCTGCGTAGTTCCCCACCTGTGATGTCACTGTGCCTAGGCTATATGATATGGAGACACTTAACCATGAGAAAGTGTGATTACCCTCAGCTGGACCCTTCCAAAGGGACAAAGTTCTTCACGTGTCTGAGGTTAGAGCCTGGCATGAGCTAGGGACAGTGGCTTTGAAGGGGGGTGGTTGTGTGGGGAAAGAGATACTTGTCCTGTTGCTTAGCCTCGCTTCTAAGCCGGCTATTGACAGAGAACATGGCCATACACAGCTGAGTTGTGTTTGACCCAAGCCCTAAGTGAGTGTGGACATAGACTCTTCCCAAGGTCTGACTGAGAATGAAGACTGGTGACTTTGGCTCTAGCCTGGATGGCCTCAGAAGAATCCCCAGTCTTGAGAAAGCCCAGGCTTATGTTGACAGAGCCATTGGCTAAGTGTATGTCCTACAGTGTTGGGATCTGATGGGCAGGGGATGGTGTGCCTCTATTCTTGCTTCCTATCAGAAAGCTTGAGATTGCAGGGTAGACTAAAGAACAGCAGCCATGTGCTCTTCCCTGGCTGTTGACTCAGTCCCTGTAGCACACATGGGGTGTTGTCTCCCCAAGCCTCTTAGACCTAGAAACCAGACATTCTTGTGTCTTTCCCCTAATTTCCTAGTTAGGATTTGGAGGAGGAGGCAAACTGAACTCAGAGTCCTCTGACGTCTGTGTGCCTGTCTGCCCAGCCCTACAGTTTACCTGGATCCTAACACCACCTACTTGGAGTGAGTACTGGATTCCACAGGTTGAGGGCTTTGTCTCAAACAGGGCCCCTCCCCACTCCAGAGGCGGACCCCACGCTCCAGACATCTGTGATTCAGGATGACATTCCTCCATTCCACACACAACTCAGTAACTTCTGTTTGCAGCCAGCTCCTGCGCTTTTATCCTTTGTTGCTATTATGTATCCAGAGTGCGGTCTGGATGTGAGGATGCGGCATTGAGTGTTCCTTCACTGGTTCCGGCCCTATGGACTTCCTGGGTTTGCTCTCAGGTTGTCAGTGTTCTGAGGAGGGCAGTGTGCCAGACTATGGAATTTATAAACATGGTTTAAAGGGCTGAAAAAAGCGGTCAGTTCTTCCTCCCGCTGCCCCAGACTTACATACTTTGGATATCCCAGGGACAGGTGGTGCATTGAGACAGGACTCAACCCCTGCTTTCCCTCTACTGGAAACTGCGTGCCAACATCAGGGGTTAGACAGGGTCAGTATATGTGCCTTGTCACGTGGGGCCCGAGAGCTTTTCAGCAATCTCTGCCAATAACTCGGGTGCAGATAGTTACCCCAGCACAGTTCTGCCTTTCACGTGTGGTCCTGTCCCAGGCACTGTAGCTGCTGCCTTGGGAGCCTTTGACTCATCCTAACATAACAGAATAGTGGTGGCTTTGTTTGGTTTTGTTTTTTCCTTTTTAAATTATCATTGGTTTTAGATCTACAGGAATACTGTAAAGAGAGAAGAGAATCCCCCTTCTTTCTATGTCACACTGCTTTCCTGTTTTGACATTGAGCTTGATTAAGCTTTTGTTTTGTGTCCCTTCTCTCCCTCACCCCCACCCCCACACTCTCAGCCCTGACTAACTTGTGACTACAAGCGGAGGCTCACACTGCACTCAGAGGCCTTTCAGCCCTTGAAGAGCTTTCTCTACTCCGGGTTACCCTCCAGGTGCCGTTTAGTTGTCTCCTTGCTGGGACCTTTCGTCTTGCTGAGTCTGCATGACCCTTCAGATGGGCCGTTTAGAATGAACTTTGACCCTGAGCTTCATTTTCAGTCTCTCATCTGCTGCTCCGTCTGTGGAGCTTCCAGCTGTGCAGCAGGCTCCTCTCCGAGTTCTTTCTGAGTTCTGCGGGCATGCCACCTCACTCCAAGCATGCAACACCAGCCAGCTTTGTCTGTGGGGGCCTTGACCGACTTGAAGCTGGTTCCTGGCTTTTACATTCTGGAGAGTTTGTGATGGCCCTCTGCTTTGGGAGGTACAGCTGCATGAAGGGCTCACAGAGATGAGGAACACAGAGATACCAGCCATGGTGCTGGTGTTAATCTTGTCCCATTTGAGATGCTGTCTGTGAGGTCCTTGCAGGAACTGGAATATCCCGGTTAATTCTGCTCTGGCCTCAGTTCTATATTCTCTTCACAGTCTTTGCCCAAAGCTGCTGTTAATGAGAACTCATGATTAAGATTATGTGATTGTGGGAAACGATGGTACTGATGCTCGGCTCTGGCTTCTTATCTGTCCCCTTTGTCCCAGATTCGGGTGTGACTCCTCCCATGGGTCCTGCAGGCTTTTTTTGTGAACATGCTCTGACCTGTGGAACTTAGAGGATATTCGAGCAACATCTGTGACTATACCTGACAGATTGTGATGACAGACTAGGGTGTCTGCAGCATGGAGCTGCAGCCGTCAGCCTCTGGTGAGGGTTGTCTGCTGTGCTTCAGCACGCCCAGGGCACACCATGGTCACTGTGATGGTGATACACGACAAGGGTGTCAGAGAAAGTTTGCTTTCTAATAGAGGTGTTCCCTAGACAGCCCACGGAGCCAAGAACAGGCTAATCTTTGGTGAGGGCTGTGCCAACAGAACGTAGTCATTTCTCGGGGTCTTCCTGTTTCTTAACTCTGCTCATGGAGAACTCATGCTCAAGTTTCTAATACATAAATTCCTAGAGGATTCAATCAAATAATAATTGACTGTTTTTTACCTATCTGTCTATCATCTACCTATCATTTGTCTGTCAGTATCTGTTTATCATCTATCTGTCTGTCTGTCTTACTTTCATCTGTCTTTTCATCTGTCTATCATTTATCTGTCTTTCTTTCTATGATCTATCATCTGTCTATCTCTCTGCTTATCCATCATCTGTCTGTCTATCATCTGTCTGTCCTCATCTATCATCTGTTTATCATCATCTGTCTACAGTGTATCACCTAGGAGTATGTTACCAATTGATCAACCCATCCTTTTAAGAATCCTAGTTTTAGCCACCCTACCTGATTGGCATCTTGCTTCAAGTGGCAGGGAAATCCCTACCTCTTGAGGCTTTAGCTTGGAAGTTTGAAACTCAGGGGACCACTTCAGAGCACTGTTCTCTGGAGATTGTGTTTCCTTCCTATTCCTTTTCCCCAAGATTTATTTTCCCTCTCTACTTGCCAGGCACAAGGTCCTTGGGAGTTCCGAGCTGTGCGCACTCCCTGGCAGGGTGACCCCCGGTGCACAAGGGAAGAATGGGGCCAGTCAGTGGTGAGGAAAGAGTTCCCTCAGCTGTGGCTCTTCTCATCCTTGCTCTTGGCTCTTACGCAAAGGCAGCTTTGTGCTTCTGGTAGACAAGGCTTGCCGTTGAGCAGGCCAGGGACACTGTGGAATAGCAAGCGATGGAGGGAACTGAAAATTAGGTGTTTCACAAAAAGCGAGCTTCCAAGAGCCAGCATGTGACTGGAGCTTTTGCTTGGGAGCGAGGCTCTGAGCAGCCACGTGCAGGGGCCTGGCTGGAGCTGTGGGAGAAAGCGGCCCTGTTCTTAGTCGTGGTCTCCTTGGCAGAAGCAACACGGATACCAACACATAAAAAATGGGCAAGAGGGTCAGTTCATTTTCCTTGGCTTCTCATAGGCTCTGAGACCTGCCTATGGATGAATGTGTTCTGGAAGATTCTCCACAGTTCTTCTTCAAATGTGGAGCCTGAAGGCTATGGTGAGAAGACTAAGGGAAGCTGAGATGGAGAGGAAGTGCAGCTAGCTGTAGGGCATTATGTATGTATGTGTGTGTGTGTGTGTGTGTGTGTGTGTATGTGTGTATGTGTATTTATGTGTATATGTATGTGTGTATATGTATGTATATGTGTATACATATGTGTATATATATGTATGTATATGTGTGTATGTGTATTTGTGTGTATATGTATATGTGTATATGTGTATATATATGTATATATATGTGTATGAATATGTGTGTTTGTATGTGTGTGTATATATGTGTATGTATGTATGTATGTGTAGGTGTATGTATGTGTATATATATATTTATGCATGTATGTATGTGTGTATATATATTTATGCATGTATGTATGTAAATATGTGTGCATGTGTGTATGTGTGTATGTGTGTATGTATGTAGATATGTGTGTATGTCTGTGTATATATGAATATATGTCTGTATGTGTGTGTGTATGTATGTATGTATGTGTGTGTGTATGCATTATAATTTAGTTTTTGAGACAGGGTCATGCTACATAGCTATGACTGACCCTAGACTGGCAACCTTCCTATCTAGGCCTCCCAAGTACAGTTGTTCCCCAATGTGCTTGGCCACTCACGAGGCTTCTCTTCCCAGAATGCCCAGCATTTCTTGAGCTTTTCCTACAAAGACTTTGAATCATGCAAGGTCACAGTTCTTGCAATGGGTTCCCTCAGTGACAGGATATTGTATGGGGGATGTCCAGAGCTGGAGGAGGTCCTGCCAACCCCTATCCCCCCCCCGTGTTTCTGTGTGAGACAGTGCCCCCTCCTGTCTCTACGGTGTAGAATTGACTATCGACCTCTACGTCTCTCTTTGCTATGTGGCTTTTGCCTGGTGGGTACATGACTTTGAGAGTTCCTTCCAGAGCATTAGAGAGAACCTTTGGAAGGTAGTTATTCTCTCTCTCGGGAAGTCATTGAACTGGGACAGAGGCCTAGTTTCCCAGGGCAGGAGAGGCATGCCTGAGAATGGATAGCATTAATAGTAAACTTGACAGAATCTAGACTCACTTGGAAGATTGGCCTCTGGGAATGCCTGTGGGGGATTATCTTGATTACATTAAAGTGAGAAGACCTGCCCCAGTGTAGGTGACACTACTCCTGAGGGATTCTGGGCTGCATAAGTAGAGGAAGGGACCCAGCATGCCCTGCTTCTAAGTATGGATGTACATGGATGCAAGGATGTGGCCTGCAGCCTTGGCCTCTCCACAGTGGACTGTACTGTGGGCCAAAAGAAACACTTTCTCCCTTACATTGGTTTTGTTGGGGGAGGAGGCACTTAGGGTCCATTTCCTGCACATTATTTGGGGTTCCAAATTAAGTGATTCACCAAGCAGATGTGCCCTGGCTGTGCCTTTCTTTATACTCACGTTTGGTGAATTGGGGTTCTATTCACTTCCTGCTTCTGTAGGCATTTAGAGAAAAGGAATAGAAATAACCAGATCACAGAGCTGATAGAAGCCTTTGGGATAGATTCCAAATGCCACCTGCTTTGCCGTGCCTCACCCTCTGTCGCAAGCACACACTCAGTCCCAGTGAGACTCCATAGCCCCCACCTTTCACACTAGTTTTTGGTGTGCTCCCTAGTTGAAACTTCTAAAAGGCTTTTGATAGCATTCATAGAGGAAAGTGAATGCTGATGGGGCTGGTACCTGTGGAGGGGAGCTGGTGCCTGTGGAGGGGCTGGTGCTTGTGGAGGGGGCTGGTGCTTGTTGAGGGGACTGGTGCCTGTGGAGGGGGTTGATGCTTGTGTAGGGGAGCTGGTGCCTGTGGAGGGGGCTGGTACTTGTGGAGGCTGCCATTACGGACTGAGGAAAGGCTGTCTGATTTTGGATGACATAGCCATAACTGGTCACACAGAGAAGGCTTTTAGATGCTTTCATGATACCTAGGTTAGTGCATCACAGAGGGTTCTTTAAGTCAGTGAAGAAGATATTCTTGGAAGTTCCTAATCATGCATTTAATTTTAGTAATGAAGGACCCATGCCCACAATTTATTACTTCCTGTGGCTTTAGACCGTGGTTTCTTAGGTGGTCATTGTGTGGAGGTTAATGGATCGTGTGATCAATTATTCAGAACAGACTGAGGTCTTTACTGAAGCAAAAATGTCACAGACCCACTGACACTTTCCCAATACCGTTACCATGGTGAACTCTCACCGTGTATATTCTTCACTGTAACCACTCGTCACACTGTTACTGAAAAATGTCTCATCTCGATCTCTTTACTGGGCTTATACATAGTTACCCTTTGTGTTCCATAGCTATGTAGTTCAGTGCTCTTGTGATTTCTATCTATGACCTGGGAAACACACAAGATGAACTGTGAGTGTATGAAGCCCATGGGAGTGAGTGGTGCAGCCCACATTTGAATGCTTTCAAAGCCAGAACCAGAGTGTTATTTCCTTTCTCCTGGGAAATGTGTATTAGGCTGAGTGAGTGACCCCGCAGAGTGACCCCGGTGCAAATCCCATGCTCCCTCACTCAGCTTTTATGATAATTGTAGTTTTTTGGGTGATTTTTTTTTGTATGTGTGTGAGGTATAATTATGGCAGAGGTAACTCATAGAGGCCAGAAGAGAGTGTTAAATCCTTTGGAGCTGGAGTTACATGCAGTTGTGAGCCAACCAGTGTGGGTGCTAGGAAGCAAACTCAAGCCCTTGGAAGAACAGCAAGTGTTCTTAACTTGCAGAGTTCTCTCTTCAGACCTTTCCTTGCTTTTGCCTTTCTTTTATTTCTCCCCCTCCCTCCCTCATATTTCCTCTCCCCCTCCAAATCTCACCTCCCCCTCCTCTCCTCCTCTCTCTCCCATCCCCCTCCCTTCCCCCACTATGGGTGACGGTCACTCTGCGGTTGTCACCCTAATACACATTTCCCAGGTCTTCATACCTGCACAGCAAGCACTGACTGGGGCATCTGCCCAGCCAGCAGCCTTTTAAAGGAGGCTTTTTATACACCCCGTAGGTTAGTTCTCTCCTCACAAGTACCCACAGGGCCATGTGTTTCAGACCCTGTATACGAGAAACCTGAGCGATCTCTAAGTTCCCAGGATATGCAGGCATAGATTAGATCTGAACAGGGCTCTCGGGTCAGTTACCTGTCTCACTGCTATAACAAAACACCACCAAGAAGAAAGTTCTAGGAAGAGTTTTGTTTTGACTCATGGCTCAAGAGATATAGTCTAGTACTATGGGGAAAGCATGGAGTTCAGAGCAGCTTGGTCCATTGCAGTGGGAGCTTTTGCAGTGGACAGGAAGCAGAGCTGGATTGTAACCCTCAAATCCTACCCTAAAGACCTCGCAGCTAGGCTCTGTATCCCAAAGACCCTACAACCTCCCAAAACAGCACCACCAGCTGAGGAAGAGGTATTCAGATACAAGAGCCTGTGGGGACTCTCAAATTCAAGCCCTAACATAAATTTGCCCCTGAAGTTCATATTCTGGCCAGTGATGTTGGAGTTACAGTGGAGGAGGAGGGCTCCAATTGCTGCCTGGGGCCGGGGTTGGGGGCATACAGTTGTCTGTGACCACTGAAACTGCAGAGTCGTCAGCTCCTACCTGCTGAGGTGAGCTAGGCACTAACATTGTGGGAAGGTTTTAAAGATAAATGGAAATGTGAGTATAGGCCCTGGTGTGGCTCCTTGTGCTTGGCCAGTGTTTGATCAATGGTGGTTGTTGTCTGGATTATCAGCAGTGATTATTAACTGGATGGTGGAAAGCAAGCACAGGTGATGCATTGTGTGGGGGACACAGTTACAGCCTGAGAGCTAGCTGTTATTCATCTTGTTAGTGGTCGATGGTGTATATTTCCATATGCTGTAACATTGTCGGACAGAAACCTTTCCACTTTCTGTAACATTGTAGGACAGAAACTATTCCTTCCCAGGGAACTGGAAGCAGCCAGAGCCATTATTTCACAAGTAGACTTGGCCAGAGGTGGCCAATTGCATTTTAGAATGATCCAGGCAAAGGTATCACAGGCTTCAAAATCCATTCCATAGTTGAGAAGATGGTTCAGTCCATTAAATGCTTGCTGAGTAAACCAGAGGATTTTTTTGATAATAAATGCCAGATGGCATGCATTGCTAATCCTAACTCTAGGGAGGCAGAGGCAGGAGAATGCTTGGTGCTTGGTGGCCAGCCATCTTAGCCTATGTGGAAAGCCCCACATCAGTAGAACCCTGTGCCAATCACACACACACACACACACACACACACACACACACACACACACACACACACACGAGTAGCCCTTGGGGCACTCTTCTCCAGCTAGTCACACGTGTTTCACAGCAGAGCAGGACTCAGGGCCTTTGGGGCTGGAGATATGACATTTTACTGCAGTGCCTGACCTGCTCAGTCAGGATGACAGTTCCACATGATGCCCTTTCCTTGCAGCCCAGTCTTTCCTTTCTGTTGCTGAAGACATCACCCTGTGAGGGTGTCCCTCAGGGATTTTTATGCCAGCCTGTGCTTCCTTCTTCCCTGGGGTTACCCAGTTGCTGGGGCCAGAACATTGTTTGTTCCAAGTTCCTGGCTGATAAAAATACTGTGGCTTAAATTCTCCATGGAAACTCATATTCATGAAGGACAGCTCTCTTCTAGGAATCACATTTAACCAGTAAGATGTGATGACATCATGGTGGGCAAGGTGATGGCTCAATAGTAAAGAATTTGCTGCACTAACTTGAGGTCCTGAGTTCAATCCCAGCACCTACGTGAAAGTCAGCACCGGGGAGACTGACACCAGCACACACCTGGTGCTTGCTCGCCAGCTGGCCTCACTGAATCTCAGGCTGCAGGTTAGGTGAGAAACCTTGTTTCAAAAAAAAAATGGGAAAGCAGAAGCTGATGCTGTCCGTCTACTTTGGAAAAGTAATTGAGGAAAACCTCAAACTTCAACCTTTGGCCTCCGTGTGCACACAAACTGCACACATGAACATGTATATAGAATCAGACAGACAGACAGACAGACAGAATATGTCATTGATCTTGACTGTCCCACCATTGAACCCAACTTGAACAGATTTAAAACAATCCTTAAAAATAGGCATGCCACTGTGAAAGCCAACATACTGTATGGTAAGGGGCTGCTGTTTCGTCGTGGCCAGTCCCCTATTGGTATTCTAATCATAGTTGGAGAAGTTGGTAGAAGGCCAGTCAGTGATGGGTCAAGGATAGAAGCAACTGTGTTTATCTGAGGCTGCCAGTCCTCCAGGCAGCCATGCCTTTCCTCTGTGAGTTCTCTGCACAGCTTCTAGATCCCAGTATTCTTACCGGATTTGAACACAAGTAAAACAGAGACTTTGGAAGGAGCCTGAAGCTACAGACCTGCTTGACAAAGTAACAGAGTTCAGAACCCTGGCTGAATCCATGGGGTCTTTTCTAGGGTGGCAGCCTTATCCTCAGTGTTCTAGTTTTGCTGCCTGGATTTCTTGATGTCTACTTTCACTCCACCAATCAGGTGGGGATCTCTGCTCTGAGCTTTTAGCACCTCTGGGGCACTTCTGCACACTCTCCAAACTGTCAATGAACTACTATACAGATGCTGAGTAGTGAAAGGTTGGATATATAGACCCAGCCAAAGCCTTGTGATGACAGAGACAGTAACCAGCTTATCTTAGAGCCAAATGCCTCATACACAGTGAGCCCCTAAACAAGATTATGGGTAGAGTAGATGGAGAGATGAATGGTGGATGGACATGAATGTGGTTAGTGGGGAAGTAGGCAAGTTGATGGGTAGGTGGATGGTTGATGGCTCGGTAGATGTATTGATGGGATAGGTAGGTATTGAATGACTAGGTAGAAATATAGATAGGTAGTCCTAGGGAGATATATTAGATAGGTGGTTCTACAGGTGGATAGGTGAATGAATAGGTAAATATATAGATAGGTTGTCTCATAGTTAAGTAGATGGATATATAGATTGGCAATCCTGTGGATGAATAGGTGGCGATATAGTCTGATATGTGGATATGTAAATAAACGGTTCTGTGAATGGGTCAGAGGGGATTGGTTCTAGGTGGGTGATACATGAGTAAGTAGATACATAGATGTTTAAGTGTTTGTGTGGATGGGTAAGTAGAAGGTGGGTTGGTAAATGGGTGGTAAGTAGGCAGATAGTGGATAAATATGTTAGATATATTAATGGGTGGACGATCCTTTGATGGATGGATAGATGGGTGATGTAGAATTATATGTAAATGGTGAGGAATAGATGAAGAAAGAAGAGATGAGCATGGAGAATTAATTATACAAATCTATAAAGAAACTTCCTCCCACCAAGCTGCTGGGAGGACAGGTGGCTGGAAGGACAGATGCCTGAGAGAAAATCATTGCACTATCTGGAGTAAGGACATGACCCACAGGGTCCCCGGTTTCATTGGCATCAGCTCTGGGAAGTAGGAGCTCCTGACAGAAGAGCTTTACATGTTCGGCCATGTTTGCTTTGGCTCAGACCCCCCACACTAGTGTGCTGTCACTGGAATTGTAAGAGATAAGTCACTGCTCAGTGATGTCTGGCCATTGACTCTCCCAGCATGAACATTGCTGTCCCTACCTGGTTTCCTCTGGGTGGCCTACGGAGAGTATCCACAAGGCCAGCTTTAGGTTTAAGTTCTTGTCTTAGCTCCAGAACAAACTGGCTGTGTGGCTTTGAAAAAATTACTGCCTCTCTCTGCTTATTGTTCATCATGACTCCAGTCTTGTGGTACTCCTAAGGACAGAGTGGGTAATGTGTTTGTGTGGAAGTCTCTGAAGCTCAACAGGGCCTAGCAGGTCTCATCACCTCAACTCAGTTTTCATTTCATACTTGTCTGAGTTAGGGTTTTACTGCTGTGAACAAACATTATGACCAAGGCAAGTCTTATAAAGGCTGGCTTACAGGTTCAGAGATTCAGTCCCTTATCATCATCAAGGTAAGAGCATGGCAGCGTCCATGCAGGCCTGGTGCAGGTAAAGCTGAGAGTTCAACATCTTCATCTAAAGGCTTCTAGTGGAAGACTGACTCTTCCAGGCAGCTAGGGTGAGGGTCTTAAGCCCACAGCCACATGACACACCTACTCCAACAAGGCTACACCTCCAAATTTTGCCACTCTCTGGGCCAAACATATACAAACCATCACAATACTTTCTTTTTACTGAGACTCTCAGAAGAGATGGACTGTACTGGAATTCAATTTTTTTGCATTCATTTTTCTTTCTTCTTCCATAATCTCTATGAGAATGGGAAAGAGAATTGGACTTGCAAAGCCTGCCGTGATGTTCTCTTCTTGGTTGTGGCTCTGCTGCCAAGGCGTTCATGAGGTTCAAGCATCCTGGTCCTTGGTTCTTGTGGATAGTGCAGTCTGCTGGAGATGCCTCATCAGCTTGGCAATCTCAGGAAAAATTCTGAGCCTTGGCAGTTTCAAGCACTGTATGTGTGGGAATGCTTGGCACCTGCTGTCGATGATGTACAAAAAACAGCCATAGAAGCTATGACTGTCCTTGCTGTACAGTGTCAAGGAGCTTATTGTCTCTTTCACGGTTAGGGCACGCACTCAGAACGCTGGGAGTAAGATGATGAGGAAAGGCTTCCCTAAGGAGACGTCTAGATGTGGGCTATGCTTAGAGGAGGGATGGAGAACATGGATGCTGGGAGGGCCAGACAGACTTCTCCATTTCCTGTCACTTACACTGTTCTGAAGAATCTAGTCTAATTTAAACTACATATTTGCATAGATGCTAGGTCTCTCTTTATATGTATATGTAAATAATAATATACATAGATATTATATGTAGTTATAGAAAGACTTAAGAGAGCCCTCTCAGCTTGAATACAGTGCTTCTGTGGCCCAACTACCTGTGGTCCAGTAGACATAAGCATTCAAGGCTGCCAGCACTGGGGTTTCCAGGGGCATAAGAAGGTCTGAGTTTCCATCGGCAGCTGCCTGACTCTTTAATGTCAGCTTTCAGTTTGCATTCTTCAAAACCTGATGCCTGCCAGTGTGTTTCTTGACTCAGTGTGGTTAGTCAGCAGAGATGAGAACAGAAATGACATGGGAAGTGACAGGACTGAGCAGCAAATACAAACTGTCAAGGTGACCATGTCCAGCCGGGGGCAGGGAAGGCCATCCAGGGAGCCAAGTCTCTGGAGAGATCACTGTGTGTCACTGCTGCCTGCCTCTCTGAGGAAGGAGGCACAAACTGGAGAGGTTAGGTGGGTGTGATGGGCTGTAAGGAAGATGTCAGAAGATGCACGTATCAATGTAAAACCATCTTCAGTGTGTCTTTGGAAATTAAGTGCTTTATTCTAAAATTCCACCTAAGCGGACCAGCAGGGTAAGGTCTCCTGACCAAGTTTGTAGGTCTCTCTCTTTCTTCCTGTGTGTGCAGATACAGTTACATAATATAAATATCATTATATATAGTACATATAGTTACATATACATAATAGATAGTTATATAAATGTGTATGTTTATATAGATATATAATATGCAAATATGTGATTATATTAGCCTAGATTCTCCAGAAAAATGTAATCAACAGGAAATGTAGAAATATGTATGTATGTATGTATGTATGTATGTATCAATCAACATAACTGCTCATCCCCTCAGAAATGACTAGGTCTACCTAGCATATATATCTATCTGTGATGGTTTAGTTTTTAATTCTCAATGTGTTACAATTTTAAATCATCTGGGAAGGGAGGCTCTGAGAGGGAGTGTGTGGAACTGGCTGTATTGTGGGCATGTTTGTAGGGATTGTCTTGGTTAGTGGGAAGCCCCACCCTCTGTGGATGGCTCCATTCCCTGGCTGGGTGATTCTCCTTACATAGTAGTGGAGAGAGAGAGGCAAGCAGCATCATGCACTGGTTCAATTGCTTTCTGCTCTTAACTGTGGATATGCTGTGACTAAGCTACTTCAAGTTCCACCTCCTTGACTTCTCCACAATGATGAGCCGTCACCTGGAACTGGCAGCTGGATTAAATTTTTATTTAGGTCGCTTTTTTCATATTCATGACACCAACAGAAAAAGAGATGAGGATAGTATTTATCATGTATCTCCTATCTGTATTATTGCCTATCATCTATCTAGTGTCTATCTATTTATCTATCTGTCCACCCATCCATCTATTATCTACCAGTCACTATCTAGGTTTCTTGGTGTGACACACACTGAACACTGGGTTGGTGATGGTAGAGCTTAAGAGTGAAGGCTGAGACCAGAAAACTGAAAAATACAGATTTCAACCTTGTTTGAGGACTGATGTCTTCACATCGGGCTGACTAAGGCATCCTAATGAGGAGAGCCACCTTCTTTATGCATTTATGGATCCTACTTCTCCTGTTGTCTGGAGGCACACTCATAGGCACCCCAGATGGCACTTGGATAAATGTCTCAGTACCCTGAAGCCCAGCTGACATGGAATTAGCTGTCATGTGAATGTGTATATGTGCCTGTGTGCACACACAGTCCATAGCTATGTCCCTGCAGAGGTCCTGGGCCTCAGGGCAGAGATTGGTTTCAGCCTGGCACTCCCCAGTATCTTTGTACTTATTAGTAAATTATGCGGCAGTAACACTGAGACCCTTGTTACTGCTCTTCTGCTGGTTCCTTTAGGATCACTTAAGTCTCATGTAGACCTGGTTCCCCTTGTGGAGATCTGGTCTCTGTCACAAAGGAACCTTGAGGAGATGGTGAGTGAGTCTCCTCACTCTACAGATGGGGCAGACATCTTTAACTGCTGAAACGCAATGGACTTTGGTGGCTTCGTGTCCTGTAATTGGCACTGGTGTGAAACGATGCTACCTGGATGTTGATAGGAGTCTTTCTGCTGAGCATGAGAGTCAGGATGACTGAGAGCTTAGACAGGGCCACACCACTCAAGTTCCTCTTCCCCTGGCTTCCTGGAACTTTGAGGAATATTGGAGTATTTGGATATTTTCTTACAGGTGTTTTTATGTCCCACTTTCATTTAAATTGTAAATTCTGATTAGAAAGAAAATTGTATTCATTGTTAATAACTCATACGTGGCAGAAAGAAACCAAGAAAGAAATATGTTCAGGCTCTCCACTCTTCAGCTTCAGGATGGCTATGGCTGTGTTATCCTGTTTACTGGCTGTTTTTCCTATGTAGTTTTTCCCTTTTTTACTGTACTATTCTCCCTAAGTCAATATCCCTTATTGATTTAATACATTAAACACTTCCCTGATTCTCTCAGGATTCAAGAAATCAAATGCATTTGCTGCCATTTCTTTATCTGCTCCCTTCGCATTGAGAACAGCTTTTCTGTTTGTATTCTCTGTACATCAGTATGTTACTTCCTGGAACATACCTGTTTGTGAGCGGCTCAGCTAGCCTCCCTTTTTATATTAGCACATATGTGCTAAGGCTTCTCCATACATGTATAGAGCATGTTGGTCATGTTCACCCTCTGTTACGACCCTCCCTCACTCCTGTTCATTGTCTGTCTCTCCCCAGCTAGTCTGGCTTCTATTTTGATGTCTTTGTTTGTTGTTGAGCAGGTGTCCTTAAGGTTACTGGCAGGGCATCTGGAGTGGGGCTGTTATTTATAGGAGTGTGGGCAACTTACCTTTGGCTGCACCATTGAAAAAAATGTCCTTCTTTCCCTAGCAACCATGAACTCCCAGATTGCTCCTCAGGGGAGGGCGGGTCTCCTGTACTTCTTGTGCAGGTGAGGCAGTTTGTGAGCACAACAGCCTCTAGGGCTAAATTCTTAGAAGCAGGAGCCTCAGTCCGGAGGACTGAAGGTTGGGAGCAACCTTCCTGCAGATGACACTGGGGGCTTCCACAGAAAAAGAACTCTCTGGTTCAATCAGTCTTAAAGAGTTTGTTTCTTCTCTGGAGAGTCAGGATCAGGGTCAGGTGAGAAAGTATGTCACACAGCCACGAAGGAAACTATTTCCTGTCCCTATTTGTGGAATCGCTGTCCTTTCTTCAGGAGCCACTTTGTACCTGGTTTTCTCTCAGTTTAAAATGTGCACTGACTGCGCATCATCGAGGGGCAACCAGGAACTCCATTCTCATTATTGTTTTAACATCGTTGTTTAAGGTGGTAATGTTCATTTTGTCTTTGCTAGGTCTTGTCTGTTTGGGGACGATTCTGTACAGAACTCTGCCCTTGCTGTAAGAGGATAACATCTTATTTCCATCCTCACAGGGTGATTAGATCTAAAATTGGAAAGCAAGCATTGTGTGTTAAAATGCATCTAAATAAAATCCCAGTGGGAGAATTAATTTCTCTTGGCAATGTCTGAGAACTCTGATGCACGCCTGGAGGAGCAAAGAGGAGAGCTCTCAGTGTGGAGTGTTCGGGGAAGCATAGAGAAGCACCTGACACAATCCTCTCTGACTTTGTCTAAAAATATTTGACACCAGCTTTGAGGCTGGGCACTGAAGGCCACCTTCCCCAGTCTTCCATAGTCACAGCTGTGTATTCTGTGACAATGGCACTCAGCATGGATCCAGTCCCATGGAGTTTTGTGCTGTGAACCCTTGCACACATTTCCTGGCTGTGGTTTAGGACAGAGGCCTGTCAGAGGGCTTAGGGCTCCCTCTCCAGCACCAGCATTCCTGGAAATAAATTTACATAGAAGTTCCTCCATCCACTGCCTCTCTCTCTCTCTCTCTCTCTCTCTCTCTCTCTCTCTCTCTCTGTCTCTCTCTGTCTCTCTCTCTGTCTCTCTCTCTGTCTCTCTCTCTCTCTGTGTGTGTGTGTGTGTGTGTGTGTGTGTGTGTGTGTGTGTATGTAAAGGTCAGAAGTAAGCATCAGGTAAACCTGGAGTTCACTGATTCAGCTAGATTATCTCACCAGCAAGCTTCAGGGACATCCCCTGCCTCCACCTCCCTTGTGCTGTGATTATAATCATGTGATGCCACATTGAGCTTTGTGTGGTTTCTGGACTCTTGAGTCCTCACACTTGTGTGTCAAGAACATAACTGACAGAAAGAACCATCTCCTCAGCTCCTAGGATTTTTGATTTTTTTTTTTTTTCTGCTGGGATGAAACGCAGGGCCTTATATATGCTCAGCAAAGTGGCTCTGGGCTATACCCCCAGTTCTAGCCTACAAATGTATGTTGAGCACCTGTTAAGAGTTATGAAGCAATAGGAATCTTATAGTCTAGGGGGTCAAAAGGATCTTTCATGAAGTCATCTCTGATCCCAGCAGAGACCCACTGTGCATGGCTGAGCCAGGGGCATGGGACCCGAATGAGCACCAGGCACATAGCATCCTAAGTGATAACAGGCCTCACAGACTCAGCACCAGCAAGAGAAGAGAGGACAGGAGCAAGGTCTCTGTGTATCTGGAGAAATTTGTTGTGTTAGCTAGTTATATGTCAACTTGACACGAGCTAGAGAGAGGAGCGAGCCTCAGTTGAGAAAACACTTGTGTAAGGTCAGGCTGTAGGCAGGACACTAGGGCATTTTTAAAATTAGTAACTGATGGGTAAGGGCCCAGCCTATTATGGGTGGTGCCTTCCCTGGGATGATGATCCTATGTGCGATAAGAAAGCAGGCTGAGGGCTGGACAGATGGCTCAGTGATTAAGAGCACTGACTGCTCTTCCAGAAGTCCTGAGTTCAATTCCCAGCAACCACATGGTGGTTCACAACCATCTGTAATGGGATCCTATGCCCTCTTTTGGTGTGTCTGAAGACAGTGACAGTGTACTCACATGTATTAAATATAAATAAATAAACAAACAAACAAACAAACAAATTAATAAATGAAAGCAGGCTGAGCAAGCCATGAAGAGCAATTCCGCGAGTAGCCCCCCTCCCTGGCCTCTGCTTCAGCTCCTGATCCAGGCTTCTGCCCTGTGTGAGTTCTTGTCCTGACTTCCTTTTGGCATAAGCCAAATAAACCCTTTCCTCTCCAAACTGCTTTTAGAGGATGTTTCATGGTAGCAATAGAAATCCTAACCAAAGACATATATTATACATCAAAGTGATTTTTTTTTTGAAATTTAAATTAAATTTTCATTTTCTTGACTCAGCCCTTTTGCTTTGACAAGAGATAATGGTCAGTAGCTTCAACCCTATCTCCCTCTCTCCTGCTCCCCATCCCCCTCTACCCCCTATACCAAATCCTAAGCTTCCAATGGAGGGGGTGGGTGGAGTCTTTGCTTCTCAGCAGGAATTTCAGGGTCTTCACATGGGGCTCCTAAGTTCGTTGTTTTTCACTGGTAGTACCAATGCAAAGTTGTATATAAAGATTAAAATGAAAAATTAAAATTCAAACAACAGCAACAACAAAAGATTACAGCCCTGTTCCCACAGACTCAACTCCCTAGCCTGGCTTCTGGAGCCGAGTATGGATTAAAGTCTCAGATCCAGGTCCCCTGACACTATTGATGCCCTCATGACCCCCAAGGAACACTTGCTTGCTCCTGCCTCAGAACTATCAACACATTTCAAAGAATTTCATTTCTTTCCTATTCCACCCAGTGTTGAAGCATCATATGTGTCTCCACATTGGGTAAATGGTTGATATTGGAGCATGCCCAGGGGTTAATTGTGGAAGAGCTAGGCTAGGAACTGTCCCTGAAGAAAGTTTTCAACCTGACAGTCTGGTGTTCCCATCAAGGCCTCAGACTCCTGGACGGGAGGTCTAATTACATCTTTGCATGGTGTCCCTCTTTATCTCATAGCCTGGTTTTCTGTGGTACTCTGTTTGTAGGCCATCCCAGCCTCATGATCACTGGGCTCTAGCCAGCCAATCCTGGGAAAGAGAATTCTTTCTTACTACTTAAGAAAAGTGCTATACTCAAGGAAAGGTTTCTTGCTGGCCTGAAGCTTGTCATCCTCCTTCACAGTCCTGAGAGAAGCATAGGAAATGGGTGCTAGGACTTCAGAAGGGCTCGGTGGTTGTGGGATAGGAAGAAAACATCCATTTTAGAAATTTCAGACTGGTCCTTTAGGACCTCTAGCAGTTTCCCAGTCCCTAGAGGGTGGCTTAATCTGGCCATCCATGGCTGACCATGGGAGGCTGGAGAAGGAGACTCTGAAGACTTAACCATGTATGACCAAGCTCCTGATGGCTTCCCTCCCCTCCCCTCACCCCAGAAACAGGCTGGTGGCATACTTGGCTCTACATGGGTACATCTATCCTCCCTCAGCTTGCTGATATCCATCACTGTCCCTTCTTTTGGGGGCCAATTAAGGACGTCATGAAGTAAATGATGTGACTGGGTAGATGTCATTGATCTCAGGGAGGACTGAGCAATAGTCAAGCTTGTCCTTAGAGACACTACCTCAGCGCTGTGGCTGACGTCAGTCTCACCCATGGGAGGGGGTGGTGCCTTGGCAGCTGTCCCCAACCAAAGCGCATGTTAAGGCTTTGGGTTTCCATGAGGGAAGCACCTCCCTCAATAATGGAATTGTCAAGGCAGACAGCGAAATTATAGATTTCTCCACTCCCAGCTCAGCCCTGTTGGCTGATGGGCATAGGGAAAGAAAGATGGTTCCCCTAGAGTTTATGTGCTGTGTAATTGCTTATTTGAGTTAACTTCTGGATTTTCCCTCTCTGGCTTCAATATATATATATATTGAGAGTGAGATTTTGTAGTGAGCATATTGAAAAGCAACCAGCATGACAAGCCAACTATGAAATTGTTCTAAGCGAGGTGATGAGGGTGGTGGGGCAGGCGGAACAACTCTGTTTAGTACGTGATGCTGTGGTGGAGAGTCCCGCTTCAGACAGAGATGCTGCTTCTTGTTCTCCATGTATTCTGTGGTAGTGGGATTGAAGCTGCAGCCTTGTGCATGCTGGGAAGATGCTCTACCACTGGGTTCTATCCCCAGGGAAAACGTGGCTTTCTTGAAAGGGATTTTGAAACATAAATTCAGATACTCTCATGTTTCCTAATGAAGTATACTTAAGTCTCTCACTGGTCACAGGCTGGACTGGCCACTGGTTACAAATGGGGCCCCTTGCTTTTCCCTTAAATATCATGTGTACCTCATGTTGTCCTTTGGAGCCTAATCACAACTTGGGGGTGTGATTCTGACTAGATGTTTGGAGAGCTGCTGAACCTGTTTATCCCTGCTTGCCATAAACAACGTGTCTGTCTCTGAGTCCGAAGCATCACTCCATCAGAGTTACAGTTAGAAATGCTGATGCCAGCTCAGCATGGTGCATGTGGATCATGTTTTATGTTTTGTTTTTCCTCCAGTCCTTTTGACTCTTACTTGGCAGTGTCTTTTTCAGTAGCTACAAGTGTTACCAATGATCCGGGAGTGTGCCTTCCATCAAAGAAAGCTACAGGTGCCCAGAGCGCAGCTCATGTCGCTCTGTGTCTTTCCAAATACGAAGACAAGCCCTGGCGCTGGAGCCATGGCTCAGTGGTTCAGAGTGCGTGCTGTTCCTGCAGAGGACCAGGGCTTGGCTCCCAGCACTCATGGTGCACTGCTCACAACTGCCTTTAGCTCCATGTTCAGGGGTCAGACACCCCCTTCTGGCCCCTACAACCACTTATATATGTGTATTCTTCTCCCGATTCCACTTCTACATACATCAGTAAAAATAAAAAATAAAAATCTTAAAAACCAAGCCTTAGGCCTAGAGAGGTGTCTCAATGGCTAAAGTGTGGGAGGGTCTGAGTATGATCCCTCTTACCATGGAAAAGCCAAGGTGATATGTGCATGGTTTCCTGGTGGCTGCAAGGCGGGTAGGCAGACAGATGTTTGGGGCTGAGTGAACAGCCAGCTTATAACCAGTGAGAGACTCTCTCAAAAGGAAACGATGGGGCTTCCCCTGAGGAGTGCCATGGCAGACTGCCTCTAACCTGCACGCACATGCACCTGTGTGCACACACATGCACCTGTGTGCACATATATGAACCTGTGGGCACACCTTGCACACACCTACAGACACACTCTAAAAACACGTATAAAAACTAAAACCAACACCAAGCCCTCACTGTGTTCTCATCTGTCCTAGTTATATCCTCTGAAGGTCAAAAGGTAAATTTGGCAAATGTGTCTGTCAGAAGGTGATGAATAATTTATAGGTGTGTGCAAATATTTTCTCCCTTCAGGTATAGAAATAGATGTGACAGGATGTGGGAAGGATTTCCCTTTGGCAAAGGAGCAAACACATCAAACCGTAAACCATGAAACACGAGGGTTTGCACAGTATACTATTCACAAGCCTGCAGGAATCCGGCACCGTTTCTAGGCAGGTTTCTGTAAGATGAGGTTCTTAGAAATTTGTGCTTTCACTGCACAACACAGGAAAATAAAAAACAGAAAAGAGGAGAAAGGAGCCTCTCTGCAGTGGCAGAGCCACCAATTAAAAAAATCAGAGGGAATTCCAAGGAAAAATTCTGCATGATTTTTGCCTGTGTCTTTCTCTAAAGTTAGGGCAGTACATGGTGCATAGATTGTTAAGCCAAGCTTTACACAAAGAGCTGCCAGTTCAAGTGCCCCGAACTCTAGAGAAAAAACATGAAAAGCTGGTCCCTGTCTTCTGTGGTATGCACCGACTGGTCCTGTGGGAAAAGGGACTGGGTTTGAAAAAGCCACAAGAATGTAGATTTTTCTTCTTAAAGTCAGAAAGCCATGCCTTGAAACAGTACCATGCTCAATGCAAACAACCAACCAGATGCTGAGTCTGTACATCAGAAGGATGGATTCAGACTCAGCAGCAGTGAGCATGCCATGGGCCTGGGGGATGGGAGAGTGGGCTCAGCCGCTGTGGTAGCAAGCATCTCCTCGAGCTGGAGATGCTCTGACCTCTTCATGCCCCTCAGGCCTTTGCTCTGGAGAAAATTCTATCCAAGAGCAGCAGGAAGCATCCAGCGCACTTACTATAGTTTTGTCAGACTAGCACAAATATAAAACAACACATGACAACCTGTCCGTGCTAGCAAACTGGGAAATGATGGAGGAGAACAACCCCTGAGCCCTAAGGTCTCGCTTATGTGGCTGTGGGAGGGGATGGGGCAGGATGGGGGTGTGGGTGGTGACGGGGGCTGGGGTGTGGGTGTGAGTGGTGGTGGAGATTGAAGAGACTGTGAGGTTTGTTGCTGGCACATAAATTCCAGTTCTAAGGCATTCTTACCTTCCTACCTCCGTCTCTCCTTTCTTCTCTACCTCCTTTTTTCTTTCTTTCCAAATAGGCACTTGTTCATTTTATTGTTTTGCTTCTGTGGATACAAAGAGAACTCACTATAAGCACCAATGACAAATGTTATCTTTGATAATTCTGGAGGAACATATATATTTATTTCTCCCCACCCCCGTGTGTGTGTTGAAACTATTCAATAAAAGCGAGCCCACTCAGACTGCACTCCCCAGTGCAGTAACATTTTTATATCAGGAGCTAGAGGACTCCATGCTGCGAAGCTTGCACTAAATTTTGAGCTGTCTTCTGCATCATCAGCCACTGGTCTGTCCTCCCAGTGCCAATTACTTAATATGAAATATAAACTGGGAACATTTAAAATTAAAAGACTATGTTCTTTTTCTTCTTCTTTTTTTTTTCATTGCAAAATGGCCAGACAAACCTTATGGAAGGAGGTTTGACTATCTTTAGTGAAATTATATTTATGGGTCACCTTTGAACTACTAATGCTGTTTTTAATACTCTGTCTCAGAGTATCTTGGCAAGCCATAAAACAGTACATATGTCAGGCTATTCACGTTGTCACTTTCCATTATTAAAAGAAGTTAGAAATGACTTGCACATTCAGAAATAGTGGATGCGTGGTTAAACGGGGACATGAGCAAGCAAAGGAGCTTTTCTGTCTGTGGAAGAGAGTGAGGGTGTTGAGGTCACGATGGAATACCACTGCCTTGGCCACACATTTCCAGTTTGTATTAGCTTCCTGTCTGTCCATCTGCCTACCTGTCTGCCTATTTACTGATCTATCAGTGATTCTATAATCCATTTCTGCCTATTTAACTTATAAATGTATCCATTCATTTAACTGATCATGTAGCTAGCTAGCTACTATCCATTCAGTCATCTATATAAATAGAAATCTGAGATTTCCTTTAGTTTTTGTATGGAAATCCCCACCAGTTTAGGGAATGTGTTTTAAGCAAACCCATTTTCTTTGAAAAACTTCAACAGACACACATACACACACAGAGAAAGTAATATATCATTGCTATTACCTATCCATCCACCTGTCTGATACATGTATAATTCACACATAGTTGGTTACTAAAAGCTTTCTTTATAGACATTTTTAAATTAATAGATGTAGAAAGAAATAAGTAAGATAAGTAGGACAAGTTTCTCCGACCCTGAAGAAATCTCTGGTCCAGCCAATCCTGATCAATGAATGTGAGCATCACTCTGTGATATCTTGGGGCTATTAAAATGACTGCTCAAGTCCATGCTCTGTGATATCACTGAGGGACTTTACAATGGGTGGGTCAGGCAAGTATATCCTGTGGCTGGTCTGATTTTTCACCCCCCAAATATAGATCAGTCTAATGTTAACTTCTAAAAGGCTACTGGACACACATGTCACCCATAGAGACACTTGCCTGAAAACTCGGATATAAACTTGATATGTTACCTTTCACCTCTGTCAATTAAGAAACAGGGGCTAGACAAAGGTGTCAGCAAGATGGGCACCTTTCAAATGAGTTACAAAATTTCCAGGAGGCTTGAAGTCAGTCAGCACAGACAGCTACTTTACAAAAGTCTATCCACAGATTTCATACTAGTACAGCCATTTAGCATAGGTGAGTGTGTGCATGTGTGTATGTGTGTGTGTGTATGTGTGTGTGCACGCATGTGTGTTCTTTTACCAAACACCTTGGTTTAGAACTCATCCATATTTGAGGGTGCTTTCTCATGTTGGGTAGAATGTTACTGTGTTACTGTGTTTTGTCTGTTCTCTTGTTGGGAGACATTTGTTTCCAGTTTGTAGCCAAAGTAAAAGAAAGTTTGGGTTATGAGAATTCTTATGTGTGCTTTTTTGTAGATGTTTGACTTCTTGGGTAAACTGCAGAGGTGAACTTGTCAGAGTGTAAGGCATGCAAATATTTAGCATCCCAAACAGCTGGAGCACAGTTCCCCACAGCATGGGTTCCCTGGCATCAGCCTTTCCTGAAGTGGATGCTGAAGTCCATTTTAATTTTTCTGTTCATGTATGTGTGGAAATGACATCTCATCTCAACTCTCTAAAAATTATTTTTGCGCTGGGTTTATAGAGATGTAATCATATGCCATAAAATTGATGCATTTGAAGTGTGCATTTTAATGGTTTTTAATGTCTTCATGGAAACGGAACACTGTCACCCTAATTCACAGTTCTCTAGGAAGTTGTCTGGTTCTACATTGGTGGCTTCTGGCATGCGGTTCACAGTTCTCTCTCGTGGTTCCTGATGCTTCTGTAACTTGGTGGTCTTAGCCCGTTACACTCCTGATTTTAGTACTGTGAGTCTCCCACATTGGTAAAGTTTAAACAGCCCCAAAAGTTCAGAGAGTAACAGTGAGATGGAACGCCACAGATTATGTCCGTTGTGCTCCTGAACTCTCAGGAGGTATGTATTTCACCTGCACAGGATTGAGCCCTCTGACATTCCATCATAGAATGGGGTGGGGCTTCCCTGAGGATTGGACCCTCTGACATTCCATCATGGAATGGGATGGATAGTACCCCGATATTCTATTGTGGACCAGGCTGGCCTTGAACTCACAGAGATCTGCCTGCCTCTGCCTCCTGAGCTCTGGGAATAAAAGCATAAGCTACCACACAAGCTATGTCATTGATTCATTTTGTTCTTTTTTGGTCAGAGGTCCAAGTTTTAACATGATTTCTGTTTTGCGAAATACATGGTTTTTTATTTAAAATTTTTTGTTAAAATATAATTACATAATTTTCTTTTTCCTCCAATACCTTTTACACTTTCTTCCCACTGCTTCTTCTCTAATCCATGGCCTTTTTCGTGTGTGTGTGAGAGTACATATGTGTATACATGTGCACATGTGTGTATGGGGGTGTGTGTATGGGTATATATGTGTGTGTGGTATGTGGGTGTATATGTATGTGTGTATGAGTATATATGTGTGTGTGTATGAGTATGAGTATATGTGTGTGTGTGTGCATGTGTGTATATGTACATGTACATTTGTGTATGGGTGTATGTATGGGTGTGTGTATATACATGTGTGTGTATATATGTGTGTGTGTGTGTGTGTGTGTGTGTGTGTGTAATGATTTCATATATATGATTTCAGTCTCCTTAAGTTTCTTAAGCTTAGGCCTACATCTTAGCCTATATGTTGTCCTGATGGACAAATATACAACAATATACAAATATACAACAATTCTCTGTATATTTGAGAAGAATGTGTTGTCTGCTCTTGCTGGGTGAAGTGCCCTACAGTTTCCATCATATGGGTTAATAGTCTGTTGTAAGACACTTCATTTTGTTTTCTGTGTGATCTGCCTACTTTTCTATTCATGACCAAAAGTGGGCTGCTGACGTCTCTGGCTATTATTTTTAGGCTCTTCAGTTTCTTGTAATTCTATCAATTTGGTAGTTTTTTTTAAAAAGCTTAAACATTTCTTAGCATTGACATATTTTACTGTATTTTAGGTGGGGAGTAAGAACAGCCACAGCACATATGTAAAGGGACAGCTTGCAAGAGTCACTTCTGTCTTTCTATGAGGCAGGTGGAGCTCTGTCTGAGTTTGAGGCCAGCCTGGTCTATATAGTGAGTTTCAGGATGGCTAGAACTACATAATGAGACTCTGTCTCAGAAGAAGAAGGAGGAGAAGGAGAAGAAGGAAGAGGAGAAGCGGAAGCAGGAGGAGGAGGAGGTAGAGGAGGGGGAGGCAAAAGAAGAGAAGATTGAGAATGAGGAGGAGGAAGAGGAGTAGGAGGAGGTGGAGGAGGAGGTGATGGTAGAGGAAGAGGAGCAGAAGAAGGGGGAGGAGGAAGAGTAAGAGGAAAATTGATCTCATACCACAATGCCTAGAGCAAGTGTCTACCCACTGAGCCATCTAGCCTCCAGATTTCTCTTTTTCTACCCAGAGGCTCTAATTCTTTTCTTAATTTTTTAGATTTATGATGAATCCTATGTGTATGAATGTTTTGCCCACACATATGTCTGTGTACCACAAGCACGCCTGGCATATACAGTAGTTAGAAAAGGTGTCAGATCCTCTGTGACTGTAGTCGTAAGCCACTGTGTAGGTGCTAGGAATCAAACCTGGGTCCTATGTGTAAGAGCAACACATGCCCTTAACTTCTGAGCTATTTCTCCAGTCCTGAAAATGATGTTTGATTGTTTATGTGTGCATGCATATGTGTGTATATGTGAGTGAGGGGGGACAGTGTATGTACATGTGCAGGCATGTGTGCTTATGTGCTCTTATTATTTCTTGTTAATGTATTGAACCTTTATCATCATAAAACCTTTCTCTGATCTCTAATAACTTTGTTTTAAAGTAAGTATATAGTTTCATCCTAGCTTTTGAATGGTTTCTGTTTGCCTAATGTATCTTTTCTCACTTGTTACATTCCTCTTATGGTGTCATTTAATTTGTCTCTCTCGTAGATAGCATGTAGCTAGAGCTGACCCATTCTTGAGTGGTTTCCTGCTTTTCCTGGACTCTGTAACCATAAAGTTATGCTTATAACTAGACCTGCTATATTATATCCCCAGCCCTTTCTACAGCTTCTCCTTTTCTTCTATTCCTTGGCTGTTTTTGCATTGAGTTGTTTGTTTTGTTTTGAGACAGGGGTCTCACTTTGTGCCTCTGGTGGGTCTGGAACCCACTAGGTAGACTAGGCTGGTCTCATGTTGTTAGAGATCTGCCTGCTTCTGCCTCGTGAGCACTGGAATTAAAGGTATGCCTCAGTATCCCTGCCACATGGAATATATTTAAGTGTGACATTTTATGTCTTTAATAACTGTTAAGAGTTATTTTCTTAGTGCTTACTCTGGGGATGGCCATCTATACCTGAGTTATCAGGATAATGTGCAGAAGTCACACTAACTTTTTTTTTGTTTTTTTGAGACAGGGTTTCTCTGTGTAGCCCTGGCTGTCCTGGAACTCACTCTGTAGACCAGGCTGGCCTCGAACTCAGAAATCCACTAGCCTCTGCCTCCCAAGTGCTGGGATTAAAGGGAAGTCACACTCACATAAGTCTAAGGAGGTATAGACCCCATGTACATAGAGAATACTTCCTTCTCCCTCTGTGCTGCTAGACGGGCTACCCCTGAGACACTATGAGTGCCACAGCATATCACCACAATCATTGAACCCACCCCAGGAAACTGAGAGAATTGGGGAGAAAAGGATGTTTTGGTTTTGCATCTGCCTTTTTAGCTACTGTTTCTGGTTTTCTTCTCTTCATTTGTTCTAGATTCTTGATTCCTGATATTCTTCCCTGTCTCCACCTGGTTTTGTCCAGGCCCACACTCTCTGAACTGTTTTTGCTAAACATCTTACAGTTCTATATTACAGGCACAGTAATGCGTGTGGATGGGTCATTTAAGTGGTTGTTTGTTAAGTCAGACACTGGATGAGGAGGAATACTTCCTCTGCTGACTTTTACTTGTGCAGAATGCCCTTGATGGAGCTTCTGGATACTTGCTTTTAGGCTAAAGCATGTTGTCTCAGGATTATACTGCTGTGAGAAACACCATGACCAGAAGCATCTTACAGTTGCTCTTGGGTCACACTCTGTCACGGAGGGAAGTCAGGGCAGAACCTCAAGGCAGAACAGAAGCAGAGTCATAGAGGGGTACTGCTTACTGGCTTGCTTTCTGTGACTTGCTCAGCCCCTTCTTATAGTATCCATGACTACCTGCCCAGGAAAGTCATGGCCCATCATGACCTGGACCCTCCCACGTCAATTATCAATTAACTGTACTACAGGCTACCCACAGGCCAATTTGTTGGGGATATTTTTTTTTCAATCGTGGTTTCCTTTTCCAAAATGACTCTAGCTTGTGTCAAGTTAACATAAAATTAGCCAGCACAAATGTTCTACGCTTTTCTTACAAAAGAAGGTCTTAAAAGAAGGTCTTCTAAGAATATCCTATGTTCTATTCAACTGAAAATGCCTAGAACTCACTTGAGAGTGAGAGAGAGAGAGAGAGAGAGAGAGAGAGAGAGAGAGAGAGAAAGAGAGAGAGACTCATTATGTATTCCTGGCTGACCTAGAACTTTCTATACTGTGTCTTATTCCCACGCTTTAGGATTAAAGTTGTGTGTCCCTACACTAGACATACAGACACTTTTGGACGATAATTCTTCTGACTTCCCGGTTCACAGGTGACTGATTCTACACTTTCAGCATTTTGAGAGAGGTGCACCACCACCCTTCTGACTCCCGTTGCTTCAGGAGACAAGTTGCCATTTCTCTTGTTGGGTTATCTTTTCTCTTGCTATTTTCAAAGTTTCTCTTCTTGCTTTGTCTGTTCATATTTTAATCTCAGTGAGACAGAGTATGAGTCTCCTGTTGGAGATTGCTGCTGGGCTTCTTAGATGAGGCTTAAGTTATTTAAAACTTTTCTTTTTTTGTGGAGAGATCTTCAGATCTTATTTCTTTTATGTTTTCTGCTCCTTTGCACTCGTCTCAGGCGGGGACCGTCTTTATGCACATGTCCACTTCATCTTGGCTTTTCCTCATTCCATCCCTTTCTTGTCGTCACAACGAACTAACTCTGTCAAAACAATCACACTTCCGACCGCCCACATCTGACCTCTTTCAGTGGCATTTTTCTCTTCAATTCAGTCCTGTGAGCCATACTGCTCTATACTGGACTTTAGTCTGGATTCTAACAGACAATCTCTTGCCTTGTCACAGTTTGCTATTTGATCAGACATTGTCTTTTAGTGCCTGTTAAAGAATGAATATACATCTGCCATGACTGCTAAGTCTAATAAACGATGAGGCCTTTCTTATGAATTCTGTGCTATGTTCTTCAGTCTTGTGTCGGTAGCGATTCCCCATGTTTCCTCCCTTAAAACTGGACATTTTAGATAAGCTATTATAGTGACTGTAGACACTGGTTTCCCTCACTGTGGGCTTGCTACCACTCAGTTGTTTGTGGATCGGTGACATGCCTTGGCCATTTTAGGATTCATTCCTCCTCCCAGTACTCATACTTAGAGGTTCAGTCACTGGGGTGTGTACAGTCACCTGAGAAGATGGTAGGTTATCCAGTCTCTTTGGCTTCCCTGTTCTGTCTCCTCCTTCAACCTTTCCAGGAAGCTGTCTCTGTTGACACTACACCAAGATGCTAGCCTCCAACAATTGCCTGATGCTGCTCTATTTTTTCACAGTGCCTAGGAACCTACAATCCTCTGTAGCATGTTCCTATGAAGTCTAAGCCCCCTTGCAGGTCATTTTTGAGGCCTGTCTTTGAGGTTTGACCAGAAGGGCTGTCATAGCTGTCTCTGCCTTCGATTCTTCAGTATAAACCAGCTGGCCCACAGTGGGACTTATTGCTGGGGAGTCATTGGCATCTTATAGCCATTCCCACCTTGGTTATCTGGTTATTACCACTAAGGCAATCTCTTCAAGTTTTTATTTATTAAATTGCATTTTTCATACTGACATTTCCACTTGGGTATTTTCTTCTTGTTTCCATTTCATTTTTTTCCTCAGTTGATACACATTTTCAACCTGCCACACACCATTCTTTTTTTTTTTATTTTAAAGTCATCATTTTAAAGTTCCTGCCTCATTGTTTCAATAGCAAGGTGGGTGTGCATGTAAGAGTGTGTGGTCCCTTATTTTGATTATAAATCAGATTTTCTTGCTTCTCCAGGAATCCCATGTCATCCTGAATGCTCAACATTTTTGTATCAAATAACAGTATACATGCCCCTGCTTTGAATCATAGTTTGATAGCTCTGTCAATGTTGTCAAAGTTGAACTGGGTCTGCAGTGTTTCATAGTTGTAATTGATTCTCTTCATGGCCATCTGATGTGATCTGAGGAAAGATCACGTAGTATTTCTATTGTCACCACTGAGGCCCTCAGACGTCACTCTGAACTTTGTGTAAGAACTTCCTGACCTTGCACACACTTGAAGCAGTTGGCATCCTGGCTGGCATGGGAGGTTCCAGGGAGACGCACTAGCTCCTGTGTCCCACAGAGTCTTCTCTGAGCTCTCTGGGCTTTGAAGGACAGTTAACTGCCTTATATGCAGCAAAGAGAAGAAACTGTTCCCAGGTCTTTCCCATGCCCCATATGGACTTCCCATCATGCATTTCTTTTGAGTTTCATCCTTGGAGGTGGGCTTTGAGATTTATAAGCTCCTCCCATTTCTTGTTCATTCTTTTTGCTTCCTGTGTGTAGATGAATACGTGGTGATCCGGCTTTCTGCTCTGGCTGTTTGATGCTGTGCCTTCCCTAACATTATGGGCTCTGTCTCTGAAACCCTAAGCCCAAAGAAACTTTATCCTTGAAGTTGTTTTTTATCAGAGAGAGGGTTTATCAAAGTGGAAAGGGAACCAAGATATGTATAAATCCTGAGTGTCCACAGTGAGGGTAATGTCCTCCTGAAGAGCGACTTGCATGGCTAAGGTTATCAACTGAACAGGTAACACAGGGGACTCTGCAACAGCTACTGCCTTGGCTCATGGCAAGTAAGAGATCTGTGGAGAAGGCTCTGCTGGTCTCCACTCTGTCCTGTGCATTCCCAAATCTGGTGAGTGGCGAAGAGTGTGACTCATTGTTGGCCCTCTCATGCTTCCGTAGGGCTACCCGAGAGGATGCATGCTATATTCCACATGCCTGTGGCTTTGGCAACTCTGATGTCAGGTTGGCCATGTAGTGACAGACGTGCCTCTCTGTGGGAGTTCCAGGAAGTTGACTCAGATGGAAATTCGATCTGTATGCACGAATGGTTCCAGCAGGTAGATGGAGGCTTCTCTTGCCCTCCATGTGACAACTAGTGACAGTCTACTTTCGCTTGATTCCCATGGGAAGGACTGGTGGAGCTGCAGAGGGAACAGTTCAGAGACATCTCCAAACAAGCTTGAGAGACTCTGTATGCCCACATGTACCCCCCACCCCTTCACCTATGCAAACATTCTCTCATCTCAGCATCTACTGAATGCCAGGTACCACTCAGGGCAGTGGACTGTGGTGTTGACCAATAAAAATCATTCCACCCTCAGTCTGGAGGGAAGGACAGACCCTGTGCAAGCTACTCCATCAGGATATGATGGGACACAGCAAGACTGGCCTGGTACAGAGTGGGGTGCTAATTGTTTTCCATGTATAAGTAACCTTCACTCTGAGTCTCTTCAAGGAGTAGTGTCTCTCAGATAAAGAAGGAAAGGGGATGGCAGAAGAGGGAAGGAGTCCATACTTATCAGTAGTGTGTACTCCCTTGCTAAGGGACAGAACAGGCAGGGGCCTAACAGAGGGGTCTGCAGCTGTGGAGAGACACGAGGATTTGTCTTCAATCCCTGCGGTAAGGAGGTAAGTGTGGGAGTGGTAGCATCAGGATTGGGTCTGAATCCCTGAGATATTCCTCTTCTGGAGGGGTAAGGGGGCAAACCTCATCCATCACCCAGGCAGGAGACATAGGAGGGCAACTGAGGCTGGGACTGGGAAGAGGTAAGAACTGAAGTAAACCACAGTCATACGAGATGCCACATTTCTGTGATTTGGCAGAGAAGGTTTGTGTGTGTGTGTGTGTGTGTGTGTGTGTGTGTGTGTGTGTGTGCCATATGAGTGTGTGCATGTGTGTGTGTGTGTGCATGTGTGTATGTGTGAGGAGAGAATTTGTGTATATTAGTTTCCTAGGCATCCATGACAAATGACCTCCAATTTGACTGTTTGATGTGAGAGATGTTTGCTCTAACACAGTTCTGCAGGTGAGAATTCTGCAGTCATGGTGTAAGTAGGACCATACGCTCACAAGATTCTTGGGAAGGGTCCTTCTGCCCCTTCCACCATGCTGTCTGCAGCACTCCAGGCGCTGCCTGTGTGTCTCACAACCTTCTCTGTGTATCTCTTCTCTTCTGTGGGGACAGAGTCACTAGAATGGCTACTGTATAGTCCAGGATGGCTTCATTTTAGCTTAATTAATGACACTTGCAAAGACCCCATTTCTAAGTGAGGTGCTTCTCTAAAGTTCAAAGCGGATGGGGGTCTTCAGGGGACAGTCTTCCGCCCACCTCAAGGAGGAAGGGGAATTCCTAGGACGTGAGACAATGTACCCAGTGTAAGCAGCTGTAGGGAGGTGCTGTCCTCTCCTAGCTGTCATGGTTATGAGGGTAATATGTCACACCATGATGGACAGGAAGGAGAAAGCTCTGTAATGGGAGGGAAGGATAGACTCCAGAGTCCCAACTGAAGTTGCTAGTGGCTTTGGAAGACAGACACCAGCATTAGGACAATGGACCACTGGACCAGAAAGACTCATGGACTTATATGTCACAGGGCAGCCTCTAGTGAGACTGCTATTTTTTTTTTTCATGAATAAGTTTTGATACACTCTGACATAGTAACTGAAGTTCTGACTCACGCATCATTTACTCAGTTTACAAAATGTCCTGTGCCTTTCACGACATGATACACACCCTAATGCTGCCGACCTATCTCACTGATGATATGTGCAGGCTATGGGGACTACACTGGCTTGGTCTCATCCAGCCCTGACCTGCCCTCTCCTAGCTGTGTGGCCTTGAGTGGACTCTGGGATTCTGTGGACTTTAGGCTTTCTCTCTGTGGAAGATGAAACATTGTAGCAGTGGGGTTGTAGGCAAACTGTCCAGGGTTTGGTTGTGCTTGTGGGACCGGGTC
>JANHMN010000002.1:235623173-235641975 GCA_030674055.1 Rhabdomys pumilio
TACACACACATCACACACATACACACATACCACATACACATATACACACACATGTGCACATGCCACACACATACACACACCACATACATATACACATGCACATACCATAACATTCCACACACACTTACATACATACACACATACACAGACACACATACGTACCCCGTACTTTCTCACACACACAATAACACAGAAGTAAATAAATAAGTAGATAAATGGGTATAAAATGAATAAATCAACGGGAGCAAAAAGACAAACACCCTGTAAGGACAGGATGTGGGTTGATAGATAGAGATAAACTATGGCTCTCCCCTTCCCTCACCTCAGCAGCTCAGCAGCGCTCAGTTGGTTGTGCCCCTGACCTTGCTCCATGCAGTATGACTCTTCCTCATGAACCTGAACAGCTCCCTACTCTGACCCCGCCCTGTCTCTCAGCCTCCTGGTGATCTTGTCCTCCAGCCCTTCCTGAAGCTTCTCCAGGGATCCTTCCTTCCTTGGCATGGTTCTAAGCTGACCCAGCCTGGGTCCCCAAGACCACACTTGGCTGCTGTGCCTTTGAATCTCAGCCTGACCTTTTATCTCAGCCCATCCCCCAGCGTTCTCCCTGAGCCCAGGGTGTGGGTCCCTCGTTGCAGACATCACACTTTGGTGTATTTGGCTCATTGCCTCCTTCCGGGCCTGAGACCACAGGGCTGTGTGCTAATCGGTAAGATGAGAAAGGGAAGCAAAGGTGTTCAGACCCTGGCCCAAGGCTTCCCTTCAACACTCACCTGGAGCACCAAGCCTCGGCTTCACTCAGCTCCTGCTGTGCCCCTCTTCCATTCATTGTCTTTCAGTCTCCAGGAGGTTGGAGATTAGGCCTCTCCAGGCTCCTCTGCCCTTCCCCCTTTCTCACGAACAATCTACTTCTCTCCTCCCTGGTACAGCCTGCTTACTTTGCACCTGGCTTGCTGGTTTTGTCTTATTTTGTAATCAAGTGAAAGCATCTATTTCAAGTAGTCTAAATTGAAGTTTCATTTCCCAAATTGCAGGCACCGCACAAGCAGTCTCCCAGGGAAACACCCACTTTAGCAAAATTTACTTAGATGTGCCCCTGGTGTGGGGGCATTATTCAGAGCTCTGAAATGTTTGCTGTGATTACTAACATTGCAGGGACTCCTTCATGTCTGTAGCATTTACTGTATTTGCGATAGACGATATTTTTCTCATGATAGATTCTGAGATGTAAATTTGAGCAGGCAAATGTTCTGGGCTTCTGTCTTAGTGTTTTACTGCTGTGAACAGATACAATGACCAAGGTAATTCTCATAAGGACAACATTTAATTGGATCTTGGAGGGAGCATGGTAGCCTTCAGGCAGGCATGGTGCAGGAGGAGCTGAGAGTTCTACATCTTTATCTGAAGGCTGCAAACAGAAGACTGGCTCCCACATGGTTAGGGGGAGGGTCTTAAATCCCATGCCCACAGTGACACATTTCCACCAACAAGGCCATGCCTACTTCAAGAAGGCCACACGTCCAAATAGTGCCCCTCCCTGGACCAAGCCTATTCAAACTACCACAGCCTCATAAAACATAAGCAGTTGCCACTCCAAAGGGCTAAGCTGGCTTACGATGCTTCCCCAGTACACCAAGGTGTTTGATTTTGGTGGATCTCATAATCCCTGGGGAACTGGTGGAGAACTGGCTGAGCTGAGTAAAGACAAGGAAACTATTTGTGCCTCTTTGAATTCCAGTGAAATTAGTTTGTTCTGAAGTACAATACCAGCATCATAACCTATACACTTGGGCACTGAAAACAAATGGTGGGACCAAGACATTGCAGTGACGGCCAAGCACCAGTTAGAAAATCTGCCCGTGGACTCCATTTGAACTGGGTAGAAGTGCCCTGTGGGAGCTGAGGGAGGGACTGAGGGGGAGGGAGGCTGATGCACCTTCCATATCTTAGTAGAGACCAAGATTAGACATAGGTGTGTCATGTTCTCATGGGGAGGTAGAGATGGGTTAAAGTGAGTATCCTAGTGGCCTGGTTGTGGTGACTTGATTGATTCAGTGTTAAACGTGGAGTGCTTGTCATGCCAAAGGGGGGATGTCATCTTCCCAGGGGTACTAGGAATTGTAAGGAGGCCCCTGAGACCCTGTGGGACATCAGTGGTCACAGGAATACTGAAGGTTATAGTTAATGTGGGCAAGCAAACTGATGTAGAATGGGCTTATAAGCCAGACTGTGGAACCTCTCGGAGCCTAGACCCCCAAGGACAGTTTGCATGGTCTTGATCTGAAGAACCAAAAAGAATCTAGATGCAGGGACCTAGAGGTAGAGGGAGAGGGACTGTGGGTCTGATACCTGTTGGATACCCCTGGTGGGAAATGGGGTGGCTAGAGCTGGCTTTTTCTCACTTGGGTTTTGGGTGTCAGAGTAAACTAGAAGTCTTTCTGTGGAACCTCCCCTAACCTCACAGAAACACCCTTTGTGAAGATGCCTTTTGGTATCAAGTGCCATGCCATCGGCCTGGGGCCTGAGTCAGGGGTCACCCATATATCCCCCGAGTCTACCTATTCCCAGCCAAACCACAGGGACCTGGTCTATTGCACAGGGACATAAGGTTAGATCTAGTGTCCCAGAGAATCAGTGAGGGGTGCAGAATAAGGAGAGATGTGGGGTGCAGGGCTCAGGGATGCCTGTTTGTAACAGCTACATGGCAATATGGAGGAGAGAGGGCGGGGGAGACCTAAATACAGACACAGAGAAACAGTGAAGACATAAAGACAGATCAAGAAATATACAGACTGAGAGACTAAAGCAGAGACAAGGAGAGGGAGAGGCGCTGGCTGTCCCCTGCACACCAGACAGATCAGGGGCCAGAGTAATGGAGAGAAGGCACATGTAAAAGGCTAGCTGGAGGTCTAGGAGCCTGGGAATCTGGAAGTCCCTCTCTATAACCCACTTTCTGCTTAAGCTAGTCTGACTGGACTCTGGCTCTTCACCCTGTGTCTTCTTAAATAATGGCTTGTTATTGTTGCACAGAAGTTCAAAAACATTACCCTCAAATGACCTTTCAGTGACTTCCTGTGACCGGTCTGGAAACTCCCACCTGAGGCACAGTGCCTGAAATGTCCCTGTTGTGCTGATGTGACCGGGTGCTACAATGTGGATCATCGGATCTCACCGCAGCTGGTCGACTTTGAGTAGCCTATTTCCTTATAGATATAGAAATGTCTGCTCATAGATCAACCCAGAGTGAGGCCAGCTCAGCAGGACCAGAAGCTGTCTCCCAACTCCACAGCTGTCCCCACCATGACCCTGGGTCTAATAGTGACTCATTCAAACCCTCTGCCTTCTGTATCCTTAGGCCAGCTGAGTGCCCTAGGCTGGTTTCCTCTGAGTCAGGATGGGGCTTAAAGGTATCATTAGCTGGGCAAGGACTCCGCAAAGGACAGAGGCAACTTGTCAGTATCATCAATGACTGTGGAATTAGATTATCCAGAATCCTTAATGAGATATGGCTCTTAGCAAACATGAAATAGATGTGAAATTTCCCCCAGGAATTTTCTGTGGGGGGCCTGGCTCTGGGTTGGAGCTCACTCTTGGGGTTCCTTCATCTCTACTGTCCCCTCCTTTTCCCCTTCTCTCCCTCCCCCTAGTTCATATCCCCAAGGCTTTACTCTGCTTTACAGCCCTGGAGAAGTGTGTCTGTTATCCAGGCAGACACAGAGAAGGAAGGAACCCGGTGTCCCTCTTGAGACAGAAGCAGAGTTCAGCTCTCCCACCTGTACTTGGGGGAAGGACCTGGGTCATGCTGAAGTCCCAGAACCCAGTGTTGGAGTTTGGCTAGTCTGCTTCTGGCCCAGGCTGTCTCTTTGTTGTAAAGAAAGGGTCTGAGCATCATTCCCACCCACAGCAACTTTTCTTCAAGTAGGGATTCTCACCTCAGGGGCTCTTCTGCACTTAGGGGATGTGGGAAGAGTGCCAAGCACTTTGGCTATAACTGTGGTAGGATGGGGAGCTCCTGAGATAATCCAGTGAGTAGAGGTGAGGCACACTGTTGGAGCCCTGCCTCATAGAGGCACTTGCCATGAATGTCATCAGGGCTGAGGATGGACATTTGTGCCCTGGGCCCTCTTGAGTCTGTTCCTATGCCTGAGCCAGTGACCCAGGACCTGGAGTGGGTATTGGGTGTCAGGTGAGCCTCAGATGCTGGCCTCCCCATCACTCTGTGACATGACTAGGGTTCAACATCCTTGTCTATGGGTTGAGTGTCAGAACCCCCTTGTTGTAGTGAACCATGATGCACTAGGCTCCAGACACGGTGCAGGCACCAGGACTTCAGGCAGAGATGTGGAAAAGTCATAGAATCCCTAAGAAACTCCTCTGCAATCCTCAGAACTCTTCCAAGTCTGAGAGCAGCTGCTGGAAAAGAGAGTTTGTGCATGAGGCTTAGGGCTTTGGGTCTGGAGAGTTCTACTTCACTCTAGTGGGCTGCCAGCCCAGGCTGTATTCCTGAAGGTACGGGGCAGAGTGGAGTCTGGGAGGGTCCAGGCCCTTGGTCCCCTGAGCTGTTCTTCCGGACCTGGGCTGCCCTCCTCACCCCAGCCCTGCCCCGCTCACGCATGTCTATATTTAAGAATGTTTACAGATAATAATGGGCTTCAGCCCCTAAACGCAGACGGAAGCCTTCCTTGCAATTGCTAGGCTGGAGGGTTTACAGTGAGTCTGAATGAGCGAGTGAACGAGCCTGGGGCTCCTTGCCAGCCTCTTGCCTCCCAGGGCACCCGGGAACATCTAGGAGCTGCAGGGAAACCGAGCTGCAGGGGAAAATGGAGCCTTCTATCCAGAGCCACCCTTTGACCTTGGCTATGAGGCAAGTTTAATCCCCCCCCCAGGGTGGGCATCTATTTAGGGAAGACATTTGACAGGCAGAGGCTGCTCAAATCCTTGCTGCCGCTGTTCTGGGGGAAAGATCTTCTTTCTGGAATCAAAGGACTGTGTCTGATTGGAGGGAATCTGGGGTCGGGGAAGGTGCTGACCCTCTCCCATAAGCAGGTCCTATTTGCATGTCCCCATGGGTTAAACCAGGACCAACCCCGAGCTATGTCCTAGAGCCCAGAAAGAGCTGGTAGGTCAGCTTTTGTTTTCGTGGAATGTCACTGTAACCTATTGCTTCTGGGCTAGACATCTGCATGCCTGTTTGTCCTGAATGCAGGATAATTTCCAGGAAACAATAGGTTGCTCCCTTGGGTCTGCCTGTGTCATGTTCTCAAAGCCATGTATTCTAAAAATTCAGCGTGCAGCAGAACCTCCCCCATGGCAGTTTCGGCATCCATACATGGCTAGAGATAAACCTGCCCCTGTCAGGAGTGATTGTCCCCTGGGCCCTCTGTCTCAGCTTCCTGGCTTGGGGATATATGCAGGTTACTGCTTGGTTCTTCATGTGAAAGCATTCAGTGGTTTGGAAATAAGGTTGGGTGTCTCAAGTTAGAGCCAGGAAAGGAGAGGGGGAAACTGAGTCAAGATGGTATGTGATTTTAAGTTCATGGTTGCCTGAGGTGCCTGTCGTGTTCCAGGATGCAAGGATATTTTGACCCAGTGAGAACTGTACATTCTGGGTCCTGAGCGCTTCTGAAGAAGAGAGAGTTCTGCATGCTGGCAGACTCACCCCTCCCCCAGCTTTCTCCTTAGGGGGCCTAGAAAGAAGGTCATCTCACACACTGGTGTGCTGCATGGTTTTGTGCTGTGCTTTGTGAATGAGGTACAGAAGGGTGAAATGCAAGCTAGTTTTAAAAACACAAACTCAAGGACTAATACATCAAACCCACACACATACGCACACATTCATATGCATGCACATGCGAACACACACTCACATGCGCACACCTGTACATGTACACACATGCATGCACATGTGCACACATACGTGTGCACACACAGGCACACATACCACACACACATGCACATGCACTCGTGCATGCACATATGCATGCACACCCCACACAAATGCATGCACACATGCACACACCATTTACACACATACGCACATACACATCACACCACACACATGTACATGCACTCATGCATGTACATACACACACACACACCAATGCATGCACATATGCCCACACACCATAGACACTCACAAATACACACGCACATGCACACACATGCACTCTTGAGGTTCATTCAGAAAAATCTCAAAGCTCCCTTGTCTGTGTGAACAGAGGGTCCAGGGAAGCCACTTAGAAGGTAACATTCATTTGTCACCTAGGTGTGACTCATTTGTTAACTAGGTGTGACTCTTGCAGAGGAAAACATTGCCAGAACGATCTGCAAATTCACCACTCTTCAGCTTCACAACATTTCAGGTGAAGTAAAACAGGATGGAAAGGAAGCCCTCGTGGAAACTTGCTGTCTCTTTATGCACACCGTGGTCTGTCCCTGAGCCACACCCATAAGCGAGTAGCTCGAGTAGTTTGCCATTCTGTGGGCTGGCGATGTGTATGCATTTTTTTCTTGCTAAAAATTTGTTCATATTAATTCCTTTATTACCAAGGAGGAGAGTCCCCAGTCAGTGTTACAGCCCCTCTGCCTGGTGTGTGAACACTGTGGTTACATAATGCAGTCACCTTGCTTGTGGGGAAATGGTTTAAATATGTATGCTCAGAATATCATTAATAGGAGAGCCTGCCTCTCCTGAAGTCACACATTGTGAACCTGTAGAGTTGCCAGCAGGAAGTACCCAGCCTTATGGAGGTGTCTGAAGCCAGTTGTTCTTGGGTCCCAAGGTAGCTGCTTTCCAGCCCTGGAGCTCTTGGTGCCGAGCCTGTGGTGCTATTTTTAGCTCCCTTCCTTCATGCATCTTGACATCATTTGACATGTCACAGCTGAGTCTCTTCTGTGCACGGCAGTTACCATGCTCTGTAATCTGTGTTTTCTGGCACAAAAATAGACCTCACCTAAGCACATTTATTTATTGTATGTTATATTTATGATATCGATTATTTTTAAAAGCTATAAAACAGGGCTGGGGAGATAGGTTAGTTTGACAAGCATGGTAGCTTAAGATTGATCCTCAGAACACACACACAGAAGCTGGATATGGTAGTGTACCCTTGTAATCCCAGAACTGCAGAAGCAGAGACGGATGGATCCCTGGGACTTCCTAGCCATCCAGCAGAGCCTAACTGGTGAGTTCAGACCAATAAGAGACAGTTCAGGAGAAAGACAAAGCATGACACTCAAGATTGACCTCCACACTGAAGCACACACATGTGCACTTGCACACACACACACACACACACACCACATAGACACATAGTGAAACCTATCCTTTGGATCTTAGTTCTGTGAGGTGGCCTGGCAATGACCAAAAGGGTAAGGACTGTTAATCCTGCCGTTGGACCAGGGGACAGAGAGCCGTGGTCCTGAGCTCGGAGTACCTGCATCATATACAAGGCTCATCTGTGGGTGTTTTGAGTCTTCAGACCTAGGGCCATCAAGATGACTTAGTTCTCCAGCAGTCCTGGATGATAGTGCTGGGCACATGCCCTGTGCCCCAGATCTAGGTCATCCTGGATGACCTCAGGGATTTAGGGAGTAGAGAGCCTACTTCAGCAATAGATGAAAGGACTGGGGACATTGCTTTGTTGTATTCTGTTCATATATATGGTCGAAGGCGAATGTGACTGGAGAACTAAGTATGTAAATCAGACGTACTAACTGGGGCTGAGTGCAGGGTGGCGGCAGGAAGGAGTCCTTCCGCAGAGATGTGATCCTGGTATTTCAGGAGAATGAAGTCCAACTGTCCAAGATCAAGGAGGGTATGGACCCTGAGGTACTTGATTGTCGGGTGCATACAGGTGTGAATGCATGTGTTGCTGGTGAGCACATACAGTGTGGGGTCTGGTGTTGCTATTTGGTGGAGCTGTGGGTGTCACGTTGCTTGAGATCCTTCTCTGCCTATCCAGACATCTGATAAGCATTCAAAAGGCAAGACAGGCTTTAGTGACTTGGGAGAGCATCTCACGGCAGAGCTCTTGCCAGAGTGTATGAGGCCTTGAGCTGCATCTTCATCACAAACAGAAACAAAAGGAAAGTGGGATTTGAAAGGATGGCAGAGTGTAAGTTAACGCAACAGGCTTGTCTCAGCCAAGCTGCTCTGGGAGCTTCTGTGAGTGTGTGGACATGAATACACATGTTAGTTTCTCTGTCCTTCTCTTCTCTTCTCTTCTCTTCTCTTCTCTTCTCTTCTCTTCTCTTCTCTTCTCTTCTCTTCTCTTCTTTCTCTCTCTCTTTCTCTCTCTCTCTCACTCTCTCCCTCTTTCACCTCTCCTTCCTCTTCCCTCCCCCTCCCTTTCTCTCACCCTCTCTCTCCTCCCCCCTCTCTCTCTGTCTCTCCTTCTCCTCCTTTCCTTTCCATTCCATTCCCCTCCCCTCCCCCTCCTTCTTTCTTTCCACTTTTCTCCATCTTCTGTCCTCTCTGTTCCCATACCCTCTGTTTCTCCCCACTTCCCTTCTCCCAGTTTCTACACTCTATCCTCTCCCCGCTCCTTCCCCCTTCTGTCCACCTGATAGCAGTCTGGTCCAGAAGAATTTTGTCTATGGATGTCCTCAGATCTCCTCAGAGGGAAGGTGGGTCAAGTATAAGTTGCTTCCCCAGGGTCTTCCATTCTGCTGCCTGGCCTTAAAAAGTTCCAGAGGAGAACTTGTGCCATCAACTTGTACGTGGCTTATGGCTGCTGTGGAGGCAGAACACATAGTACACCCAGTAGAAAACATTCGCTTCCTGCCTGGTGCTGGGGAATGCTCACCGATACTCAGTGTTTCACACCCAAGTCCACACAATCACCTTCACTCAGACACTCAGAAGACCCAGGGAGAGCTTGAATCCCGGAAGTCAGCAGGTATCCATGGAGTCTCACTGCAGGATTGTTTCCTGTTTTTATGTTTGAAACATTCATAAGGCATTTTGAGAACTGTGCAGAAACGTGGGTCTCTGCAAGAATGCCACAGGGTTCCATCATAGGATCTGAGCCTCTAGTACTGACCATAGATTTGACACACTTGTCACCAAGGAAGAAGATAGGAAATCAATATTGATGTGTTTATAAAAAGATAAAGAGATACAGAATATGTTCTATGGGTGTGTGATGAGGTATGGGGGAAGGGAATGTCTCAGCGGGCCCATGAGGAGGCATCCCTTCCCCTTGAGGGACCAGCCACACACAGTATAGTATAGAATAGAGTTTATTCAGGGGATGGGGAGGGGAGTTAAGAGGATAGTAGAGGCAGAGAGAGGGAAAGAGTAGAAAAGTAGAGGCAGGACATGAACATGGGGAGAGAGGGGGAAGAAAATGGGGAAAGGGAGAGAGGAAGGGAAGAGCCCAAGAGAGGAAGAGATCAAGAGAGAGAGGAGGGGGTAAGCAGCCCCTTTTATAGTGGGCCAGACCTACCTGGCTGTTGCCAGGTAACTGTGGGGGTAGAGTTTAGACAGAATGATAACAAATATAATTTTGTTTTTGTCTAAAGCTCTCATTTTAATCTTTCTATCTAAAATAGTTCTATTGGTTCTTTGAGAATTTGTATAATGTATTTGGATTATAGTCACCCCTCCTCCAGTTCCTCTCATACCCACACCACTCCTCCCCCTGTTTCTCTAAACCTATCAGGTCCAGTTTGTGCTGCCCTGCCCCACACACACACACACACACACACACACACACACACACACACACACTCTTGGCTGTGTGGTCATCCACTGGAGAACTGTATCAGTATGACCCTGACCCATGAGCTCCTGAGCCAGGTAGCAAGTGCCTTGGTCAGCAGTGTGTGAGAGGCTGAACCCATTGGAGGTTACTGTTGGTGAACTCCAAGGACTCAGGTTTGCAAAACTCATGGCCCCAGTCCCGCCTGGGGCACAGATGGACAGGAAGCAGGCCTCTCAGAGTTACCAGGTACCTGTCAGCGTGTGTGGAGGCCGGTGGGTGGTGGATGGGGTTGTGGGCGGAACAAGCAAGTTTGCTACTGCCCTGAATTTTCGGGCTTGTGGGGGAGGGGAGGGCATAGACAGGAACTCTACCCATTGTCCTGCACGTGAACAGCGAGCATTGTGGGAAAGGAATGGGAAAATAGGCCAGGGGAAGGAGACTTATCAGTGTGGTGGGTGGCAGACCGCAGGGAGCGAGTGGCAACACGGAGGTGACATCTGAGCAAGGACCCGGATGGAGTGAGAAAATGAGTGTGTGGATTTCCGTTTAGACAAAAGCTTCATAAGCAGCAGATGCTCCAGGGTGAAGCCCCACCCCCCACCGGGAACCTGCTTGAGGTGAGAAGCCCAAGGGCATCTGAAGCCGCACAAAGCACAAAGAGACAGCAGACAACGTGGAGATCAGTTGGCTTTTGGTCTGAACGTGCTGGGTGCCTTGGGAGGTTTGAGATTCAGAGTGGAATCCAGCCACTGATTAAAGAGAGTCCTTGAGGCTGGGCGGTGGTGGCGCACGCCTTCAATCCTAACACTTGGGAGGCAGAGGCAGGCGTATTTCTGAGTTCGAGGCCAGCCTGGTCTACCGAGTGAGTTCCAGTACAGCCAGGGCTACACAGAGAAACCCTGTCTCGAAAACCAAGAGAGAGAGAGAGAGAGAGAGAGAGAGAGAGAGAGAGAGAGAGAGAGAGAGAGAGAGGCAGTCCTTGAACCCCCCAGGGTGAGAACAGACCAGTGACCAGGCTGGAGGCCACACCATGATCTAGGCAGGTGAGGGGATGGCCACAGTGAGGTACATTGCATGTCTAGAAGATGGTAGTGACAAGACTGGGTGAAGGAATGAGTGCAGAAGGGAGGAGGCGTGGCTGTCTCCTGTCTCAGGGCACTTAGCTCTGTTCTTCACAATGGAAGGATAGATATGGGGGAAGGGAGGCTATGGTAGAGTAGTCGGGGGAGATGGAAGTACAATTGTCACTATGACAACTTTGAGACACCTGTTAGACGTCTCTGTGGAGAGGACGGATTGACAGTGGGATCTGTGGTCTGAGGTTGGGAGAGCCGTCAAGGTAAAAGGACCCTTGTAGGAGGCCACAGTGGTACTTATGCTGAGTCTGTTCTCCTTCCCAGACTCATTTGTGTGTCTGCTGCCTGCATCCAATTTGCTGAGCACTTTCTTTTAATCAAAGTCTTAAAAAAAATCGCTTTTAAAAGGAAATCTCTTGTCGGAAACAGAAATCTAATAGCACTGTCTTTGATGAAAGGCAGTCGTAAAATGAGACAGTGACTGTCAAGCCATATGCAGGGGGCTGGGGAGACGCCCAGTGGGTAAAGTGCTTGCTGCATAAACCTGAGGGACTGAATCTGTGATCCCTGCACCCACATAAAAAGCCAGGCATGGGGGAGGGGAAAAGCCAGACAAGCCCATGAGTGAGCTCCAAGATCTTCAAGGGATCCTCTTAAACAGCAAGATGGAGTCAATAAGAAGAAATACAAGGACTGGCCTCTGCATTCAGGGTACCTGTGCATACAAACACACAGGGGCACACTCATACATCATACACACTCATGCATGCATGTGCACATCCGCACACATACACACCAAACCAATATACAAATAAACCTATTTAGTTCCAACCTAGACATGCTCTCCCTCCAAGGGTGTCAGGCCAGAGGACTCTCTGAGCTTTGTAAATAACACAACACCAACAGGTGTCAGGGTGTCACAGGCAAGCAAGTGCCAGATTATGGACTGAGACGGTTAGAAGGAGCTGGAGAGACACTGATGCCTGCTATGTTGCTCGGGTTCACAGACACCCCAAGTCACTTTGGACACCCCAAGTCACTTTGGATACCCCAAGTCACTTTATGATCTTCTCTGTGTCTGACCCTTGAGGAGGCACAGACTGGAGCAGCTGATCTCTGGGGAGCATAGAACCAGGAAGCTTGGAGGCCATCTTGACTCTCCGTTGAATGTTCCATTCCTTCTCATCTTTGCCACAAAATGCTCTCTGGAAGTAACTTAACGGAGGATAGGTTTTTTGGGGCTCACAGTCTGAAAGGATGCTGACCAGCATGGAGAGCTCATGGTGGTAGGAAAGTGTGACTGGCACTCCCTGTATCCCACCAGACCAAAAAGCAGGGCTCTCTGGACAGGCTCAGGGCCAACGTCCAGCTGCCTTGTTTTCTACCAGGTTGTCCCTACCTGCTGGAAGCTCCACAGCTTCCAAAATGACAGTACCAGATGGGGACAGCGTGTTTAAGCATATGAGCATGTAAGGGGCATTTCACATTCAAACCGTATCTACTAGCAAGCTGGTTTCCTCTCATCAGATTTTGAAGACGGTAATCTGAAAAAGAGAAAGCGAGGTGTTTCTCAGGTGGTTCCAGGGAGCGACACAGGCCCAACTGGGATGGTTAGTGACCTGCAGGCTTCTGTTCTCTGGGAACATTCTCAGTGGAGTTTGGTCTTTTGAAGTTAAGCAACCTGCTTCTTGAATGAGACTTCTGCATTCATTCATTCATTCATTCATTCATTCATTCATTCAGTGTGTGTGTGTTTGTGTGTGTGTGTGTGTGTGTGTGTGTGTGTCTGTGTTAGTATGTGCAGGTACTCTCAGGGAAGAGAACATTGGATCCCCTGGGGCTGTAGTTACATGTGGTTTATAAACCATCCATGCGGTTTCTGAGAACCAGAATGAGTTGTGCTGGATAATTTTATGTCAGTTTGATACAAGCTGAAGTCATCTGAGAAGGAAGGACATCAATTAGGGAATGCCTCCGTGAGATCAGGCAAGCCTGTGAGGCATTTTCTTAGTTAGTGATTGATGAGGGATGGCCTAGCCCTTTGTGGACTTGCCATCCCTGGGCTGGTGGTCCTGGGTTCTATAAGAAAGCAAGCTGAGCGAGTCAAAGGGAACAAGCCAGTAAGTAGCACCCCTCCATGGCCTCTGCAACAGCTCTTACCTTCTGGTTCCTGTCCTGTTTGAGTTCCTGTTCTGACCTTGTTCCATGGTGAACAGTGATATGGAAGTTGTTAGCATGCTATCTAAACTCCTCCCCCACAGATACCTGGCTACAGCCAAGTATGCTCCTCCCCACAGTTACCTGGCAATAGCTAGGTAGGCCTTGCCTACTATAAAAGGGACTGCTTGCCCCATCCTCTCTCTCTTGATCTCTTGTTCATCTCTTGCCTCTTGCTTCTCCCCGACCCTCAACCCTTCCCTCTTCCCCTCCCCCTCTCTCCACATGGCTGGCCTCTACTCCCCTGCTTCTCTACTATCTCCCTCTCTACTCTCTCTTTCTCTCTCTGCCTCTACTACCCTCCTGACTCCCCTCCCCACACCCTGAATAAACTCTATTCTGTACTATACCAGTGTGTGGCTGGTCTCTCAGGGAGAAGGAATGCCTCAGCATGGACCGGCTGAGACGTCCCATTCCCCCATACCTCTCCACACACCCACAGAACTCTCTTTATCTCTCTACCTTTTTATAAACACATCAACCACCAGCAGCAGCACTATCCAATGCACTACCACCATTATTCACATTATGTCACTGCTACCATTGCCATCATCACCACAGCCGTCACCGCCATTGAGAATCTCACACCAGCTCATATCCAGACACTACTTACTATACACCAAATGCTACTCAAGTTCTGGTTGGTTCCAGCACTATAAATGTACCAGACTCATTTAATCTTCCCCATATCCCTGGGATAATGTACTATCGTATGCTCTGCTTGTTTAGGTAAGGATAGAGCGCCACTGAGGGCTAAAATATGGTTATCAGGGTTACTTGCTTAGTAAGTGGTCAGGCTGAGGCCACACCTAGGCAGCTAGAGGAGCCCATACCCTGCCCTCTCTCTTCACCCTTGTTTTGCTCTTAGCCAACAAAGAAGCATGATTCTGGACACAAAGAACTGGACACCCTGCAGGGTGTCTGCCACTTGGCATAGTACATAAGAGACAGCTATACCTTAGAAGTTGGCACTTTACAAATTCCTGTACGGACAGGGTAAGACCACACCCCACACCTCAGACCTTCCACCTTTAGCCACCCAGTTGTCCTGAGGGCTCTGCTCTCTGTTCCAGGCAACACGGTGTAGGCGGCGATCGTCAAGGTGGCTGTCTTTATGTCAGGAAGGTTCTCACCAAAAGAAACAACTTACCAGCAGGCACCGCTGTGATGAGAACACTGAAGTTGAGATGGTTCTTTAGGGCGACTATGGAGGGCTGCTCTCTGGAGCTATCACCAGTCTGGCCAAGCAACAAGTGTCAGGTGTTCTTAGAAAGAGAACAGGAGCAATGGCCCCGAGGCTGGAGTGTCTGTCAAACTGAGGAGTGGCCAGTGTGCAGTAAGTGCAGAGACAACAAATGCCTGCGCCACACCCACCACACACCCTGCAGAGATCAACACCCACACATTCACTAAGCCTCAGGACAAACTGTGAGGGAGGAAGCCCTCGTCATTGTTGCTTTGCAGACTAGGAAATCGACACACAGTGGAGTCTGGTTTCAACACAGTGGAGTCTGGTTTCAAACCCAGATCGCCCAGCTCCCAGGCACAACTTTCAACCACCAGGCTGTGTGACCTGTGTTCCCCAGGAATGAGGGTTGAGGCTAGATTTCACAGCCTGTGGGTGGTTGAGTCTGGAGTTTTTGCACAGGATGATGGGAACAGGGGATGAAAGACATTGTCTAACAGTAGCTAAGCAGAAAACCAGTCAGGGAGAGGCTGGAGCAAGAGACAGTAACCTTTCAGAAAGCTGCATGGTCTCTGGGGGTCCATTTGTCTTACAGTGACTAAGGGCCTGTGGTTCTTGGGCTGGGGGAGGGGTGAGATAAAGAGGGAGATTCAAGGTTCCATAAAGCAGGGGCCAGATGTGAAGGTCTGGGGGAGGATAGAAAGGCAATTTTTGGCCAGGGGACCATGTGAACATGTGGTTGGATGCTGGACTGTGAGGACCAGCCAGGCTCAGTGGCCCAGGACCATGGCTAGCTGGTTCTGGCAGATCTTCTCATTCTCCTCTCTTTCCATCTAATACCTTCCAAGCATCCCTAAGATGCCTGAACTGGAAAACTGATCAATACATCTCACATTTTAGAGGCCCCAGCAGAAACCTGACCAACGGATTCCACTTTTTGGAGGTCCCAACACAAGCAGTTCCAGGAACTTAGGGATCTCCATAGGATTGACCCCCAAGGCAAAAACCTACAAAGGTACATTGGGGGCATCTCAGTAATTCAAACCTCTTTTCTACGCATGTCTTAGCAGCCATGTGGTGGATGGTAACTCCTGTCTCCAATATACAATGCCCAGCTCTCATCATATCCTTCCCAGAGCACCCCACAAAGAACAACAATGGCTGGCTGTGGCCCAGAGATGCCACAGTCAAAGCAGCTAAGAAGGCAGCCAGCCCTGTGCTGTGCAGTGAAAGAAGTTAGATCTGCCATGGCACATCAGGCACTGAAAACCAGCAACAACAGAGGGATTGAAATAAACACCTGGTGGTAAAACTCACACATATAAAACCCATTCAAGGCTGGAGAGCTGCCTTAACAGTAAAGAACACCCCGGTCTTAGTTCCGGTCACTATGGCTATGAGGAAACACCATGACAAACGCAAGTTGGGGAGGAAGGGGTTTATTAGGCTTATACTTCTGGTGTGTTTATAAAAAGATAAAAAGAGTGTGTTCTGTGGGTGTGTGGTGAGGTATGCGGGAAGGGGATGTCTCGGCGGGCCCATGCAAAGGCGTCTCTTCTCCCTTGAGGGACCAGCCACACACTGGTATAGTATAGAATAGAGTTTATTCAGGGCATGGGGAGGGGAGCCAGGAGGGTAGGGTAGGGGAGTCAGGAGGGTAGTAGAAGCAGAGAAAAGGCAGAGAGACAGAGAGAGAGAGAGAGAGAGAGAGAGAGAGAGAGAGAGAGAGAGAGAGAAAGAGAGGAAGAGGAGGAAGAGGGAAGAGTAGAAGCCTGCCATGAGCACATGGAGATGGGGGAAGGGAAGGGGGAAGGGGTGAGGGGACAAGGAGAAGCAAGAGGCAAGAGAACAAGAGATCAAGAGAAAGAGGAGGGGGCAAGCAGCCCCTTTTACAGTAGGCCAGGCCTACCTATCTGTTGCCAGGTAACTGTGGGGAGGAGCATACCTGGCTGTTGCCAGGTAACTGTGAGGGTGGACTTTAGACAGAACGCTAACAGTGGTTGTTTTGGCAGTGGTAGTCATGGTGATGGTGATAACGATGGAGATGATGGTGATAACATCGGCAGTGATCACAGTGGAGGAAAGGATAGTGATGGTGAAACGATGGCAGAGCTGATGGTGGTGGTACTGGTGTTACTGTTGACAGGGTTGATGGTGAGAATGGTGATGATTATGATAGTGATGACCGTGACGATGGTGGCAGTGTTACGATGGTACTGTTGGTGGTGGTGACCGTTGTTATCATGGGGATGCAGATAGTTCCAGCGTTTGAGGTGGTGATGAGGGGGGATGTGTTCAAACTATGGAGCAGAAGTCGATTTGATGAAAATTATGAAGAGTTAAATAGAAAGCTAGGACACAGGCCAGCGTCACCATCTTCGTTAGCAGTGTCAAGTGGATGTAGGAGACTCACAGTCCTGGAATCCATGCAGGCTGACCGCGTGACCGCTCTGCTGAGTGTGGCCTCGAGCCTCCGAGGGTGTGGAGGAAGACTCTGGAGCTGTGCTTTTCACTCTCTCTGTGGCACAGGGCCCATTTCAGGGTTTCCAGTCTGTTACCTATCCATCCGTTCCTGGACATGGAAAGAAATGCCATCAGCACATTCCTCTGAGAGGTACAGGATGTGCACTTGTCCCAGTCAAACACTTTGTTGCTACTAACAAAACCTTCCAGGTCTTGCTTGCGGGAGCTTCCACTGTAGTTCTGACCCATCCTGAGCTTTGAACCTGCCAAGTCCTCCAGGTCACATGGCTGTTTCTCCTTATACCTTTCTTTAGCTCTCAGAGTGTCCGTATAGAGGAGAACGCTTTACTTATGGCAGACAGTACATTTGATGCCCATTACTGGCTATATTTTCCTGTCTAGACATCAGAGAACAGCCTCAGACATGGACCCATGATGGCACAGAGTCTTTCCAGAATGTAGTAATACACTGACTTGTGTCCATTGCTTTTTTGTGTGTGTAGTGTGTGTGTGTGTGTGTGTGTGTGTGTGTGTGTGTGTAGTGTGTGTGTGTGTAGTGTGTGTGTGTGTGTGTGTGTGTGTATGTGTGTGTGTCTGTATAACGTTTCTAGAAATTGATTCTGATATTCCTAGCAGAGTCAAAATGTAAAGTTTCCTTTCATTTCTATGAAATAAGCTTATTAAAATATAAATCGTACAGTTTATGCATCCAAGTGTATTCAAAGAGCAGAACCCACAGAGGCAGGAGGATTATTGACACCTTTGTAGAGTGCTCTAGCTTGCAGCTGGGCCAGCCGGTGACATTGGAAGGGTGTAGAAGGGGTCATTTGGAGCCATGTAAGCTGTTTCATCTCATCCCTGGGTAGGATCAGTTTCTTCCTTACAACCCCCTGCAGTGTGGTAAACGACAGAAAAAGACTGAAAAGCCTGATCAGCCTAGGTGTTGCGTCCTGAGAACGTGTGGCTCATTACTCCTGTCTCGGCATTGCGGGAGGCTCCATGTCCAACTTTAATCCAAGCCTTTAAACACAGGCCACTGAATCATATGTCTTCTCTGTTGTTTCTGTCTGCCCTGTTCTTGACTCTGCTGCTTCACCCATCACATGTCCATAAAAGTGGTAGGCGACCTTTCAGTCTTGCTTCCTTTTCAGTGTGGTGTTCGTTGAATCATTGAAGAACAGATAAATAATGATGAAACTTCAGACGGTGAGATCTTTGCTCATGGTCAGGATGGAGAGGCATCGTGGGACGCCAGCTCCATTCCCCAGCTCAGGCTGGGTGATGTCACACTTCTTCCTAGCGTTAATTTCTATTCTTTGCCGGTGTTCAGATCTCAGGCCTCTATTTAAGACACAACACAGAACTCTCCGAAGCTCATATTTGCATCCTGTGTGGGCCGAGGTGCCTGGCTTCATTCTTGCTATATATACCCCAGCATCTCCTGGTATTTTTAAATGCGCCTCTTCAGAGCCAGCTTCTCTGTCATGTACACTCATTGCAGCACCAGCGAGCTGCCATGCTCTTTCCAGAGTCCTGGGGGCAGATGACACATAACCCCTGTGTGTTCACAAGTGGGCTCCTGTCAGGTGCTGCTTCCCAGTGTCCTGCTAGAGTATAACCATTTTAATTTATTTTCTCACCCCTGCCCTCCATGTTGAGGACTGACCTCTGGAAAGCTGCAGAAGCGTCTCCGTTCCCTCCTCTGTTAGGCCTTCCTATTGAGTCTCTGATGGGTAACTGTGTGCATGCATGTGTTCAAGTGTGCACACGTGCACACATGGATGCAGGTGTGTGTGCAAGTGTGTGTGTGTGTGTGTGTGTGTGTGTGTGTGTGTGTGTGTAGAAGCTAGAGGTCAACAACCTCAGGTGTTATTCCTCAGATATTGTTTACCCTGTTTTTGAGATAGAGTTTCTACCTGGGATCTAGGGATTGCCATGTGGGCCAGGTTCCATGGCCAGTGAGCCCAGGGATCCTTTCATCTCCACCTCCCTAGGAATGGGATTGTGAGCATAGGAAACAACACCTGGATTTTTTTTTTTTTTAAACTAAAGCTCCTAGGAATTGAACTCAAGTTTGCATGCTTTCAAGGCCAACAGTCTACAGTGGAGCTATCTCCCTAGCCTGGTGTTTTCTTCCTATCTGGAGTCTTAGTGGT
>JANHMN010000002.1:235648126-235666542 GCA_030674055.1 Rhabdomys pumilio
GGTGGGGCTGCAGGTGCAGGCCATGCAGGTGGGGCTGCAGGTGCAGGACATGCAGGTGGGGCTGCAGGTGCAGGCCATGCAGGTGGGGCTGCAGGTACAGGCCATGCAGGTGGGGCTGCAGGTGCAGGCCATGCAGGTGGGGCTGCAGGTGCAGGCCATGCAGGTGGGGCTGCAGGTACAGGACATGCAGGTGGGGCTGCAGGTGCAGGCCATGCAGGTGGGGTTGCAGGTGCAGGCCATGCAGGTGGGGCTGCAGGTGCAGGACATGCAGGTGGGGCCGCAGGTGCAGGACATGCAGGTGGGGCCGCAGGTGCAGGGGCATGCAAACAGGGTGGCTTGATTTCATCAGTACTCACATCATGATATATCCCTTAGTAGTTGGACATGGAACTTTAATGTTTCTCCTAGGTCTTAACTGCTTTAGTCCAGTCCTTGCTTTTTATCCCACTGCGCCTCCTTTTCTGGTTGGGAATGCATAGCCTGCGTTATTATGTATATAGAGAGTGTGGGAACTGCTTTTGTGTTGATGAGGACTTGCTGTTAAGAGTTTGTCTTGGATCTTAGGGATGAATGGACTGACAGTGTTAGGACTACTACAGCTTTGCCAACCCTTGAAGCTGGACTCAATGCATGGCCATGAGACTCTGAAGTCAGGGGTAGAATGTTAATGGTTTGAATCTGAAACTTCCCCTGTAGGCTCATGTTTTCAATACTTATTTCCCACCTGGTGGTTCTGTCTTGGAAGACTATGGGACCATTAAGTGATGGGACCAGGCTGGGGGAAGTAGGTCACCAGGGGTAAACCTTCAAGGTTCAAGCTTAGCCCCTAATACTGGCCACTTCCCTCTTCCTAGGCCTGTATGACATTTATTACTCTGCAACAGGTTTCTGCTGCTGTGTATGCCACTCTTCTTCCTTGCCTTGGTGGCTGTGAATCTTAGAACTGTGAGCCAGAGTAAATCTTTCTTCTCTTGGATCATTTCTGGCACACACTTTGGTTGTAGAGATGAGTAAAGTTGCCTCATTCAAACGGTGAAGTTTAGACTGAGCTCTCCGAGATGTTGCTGGTCTTCCTGCTCACACTTGCTTGCTTTTCACGACCTCCCTCACAGTGGAAGCATGCACAAGAAAAGCATCATATATGTCCCACCACCCAGATCTGAAGGCTGTTGGTACCGGCCATCCAGAGATGAAGTGTGTTCAGGCTGTTAATACCTGCCATCCAGAAATGAAGTCCATTTGTGTCTCATCACCCAGATCCAAAGGCTCTTTATGTCTGAGACACTTCACATCTAAATTGAGTTCATTACCGTATGCTTCCCTATTCAGGCATGTGCAGATATAACTTGTATAGATAAAACCAAAATTAGGGCTGGAGCTACACCTCAGTGGAAGATCACCTGCCTACCATGCACAAGGCTCTAGCTCCAGTCTCTAGTACTACAGAGGAAGGTGGGGTAGAGGATACAGAGCAAAACCTCCGGCAATTGAACCATTCATCCTATCTACACCATACTTTTTAACATAAGGTTATTCTGTCAGCAGCTAGAGCATTTAGGGGGGTGTCAGGTCAGGAATTTTGTATGCCCCTAAGGTGCCCAGTTCCTGTCAGAAATGGGATAATAGTTTCTACCTCATAGAAGTCTATTTTACTTGAACTGTCAGGAGTTAACAGAAGTCCGTGCTTCTGCGTCAGCTGTGGTCTTTCTCCTACTTACACTGCTGGGAAGGGTGCTCCCCCTACCTCCCCATGCTGGGCTGTCAGTAGGCACTTGTGCATGCTCTGTGGCTACCAGAGTAAAATCAGATGCAGACTAAGGCAGGCACGCTGAGCACCACAGGGCCCGGTGATACATGATTCAGATGGGCCTGGGGATATACTCCTCCTGCAAAGAACTTGCCATGTAAGCCTAAAGATCCAAGGTCAGATCCCCAGAACCCATGTAAAGAGCCGTACACAATAGGAAATACATCTGTAACCCCAGCATATCCCTACTGGGAGAGAGGAGAACAGGAAGAAGAATCACAATCAAGCCAGTCTAGCAAAACAGGAATGAACAGCACGAGAAACCCTGTCTCATACAAAGTGGCCGGCAAGGACCCAAGGCTGACCTCTGACCTCCACAAGGCATGTGCATATCTGCACACACCATATACATTTATACACAAATTAATTTTAATGAATAAATAAATGATGGAAGCACCTCTGAGTCTCACCCCAGCCTTAGCACAAGCAGTAAATGTCAACCAGGCCCTCCAGAGTCAATGGAGACAGAGGCCACTGTGGAGACTAGAGGCATGTAGACCTAATTCATAAGGAACCTCTCCTCTTTCCTTCAAGGGGCTGAGCGAGTGTGGAGTCTACCTCGGCTCCCCCTTTTGCACCCCCCCTCCTTGGGATGCTTCTCACACCACAGCAGAATCAGCTCATTCAGACCCTGGACATTTGTATGCCAGCCAGTGTCACTGAGAAGGTGCAGGGTAACTTGGGGAATACTAAGAAGCAGCCCCTGCTGCGACTACATCCTGCTGGGCCTCTGGGGCAGTTGCCTGAGGAGAAGCCAAGACAATGGTGTGGACAGCTTGGCCAGCCCTCAAGCGCTTAGAAATTAGGGTTCAAGTTGGACCTTGCCACCCACCTCACAGGTCATAAAACTAAGGCACAGGGCTGTGGTTAGCTCCACGTGTGTGCCCTTTTGAACCTGTTTGCATGGATTGGGATCCAGTCTATTCTGTCAGTTGCTTCTAAGAAGCCTGAGTTTAGAGGTGTCAAGGGATACATCATGAAATAAGTAGAAAGGATACTGGTATCCATTTCTTTGTCCCTGCCCACTACAGGGACCATGGCAGTGGCAGAAGGCCTCACTCTGGCCTGTCCCATCCTTTCCTGGGCTCTCATTCCCCTGTGAGGGTCATTTCATGTAATGATTGGGAGTAGAGACGAATACAGGCAGTAAAGAAGAAGCAGAGAATTTCTGACCCAAGGACTCGACCACTATACGCACGTGCACGCACACACACACACACACACACACACACACACACACACACACACCTAAACCTATATCTAAGCCTATATCTATACATATAATAATTTGCGTTATGGGGACTCAGCTTTCATGTGTCCCCATGTAGATGGGTACCAACCTCTGGCAGAAGCCTTTGTGATACTCAGCAAGTGTTCTGGCTCCCCAGCCTATGCCTAAGACAAGGAAAGGCCTGCATTTGTAATAAGCATTCACATTGCCCAACAAGCAGAAGTGAAAACATCACGCCCCAGTGGCCATCCAGGAACAGGACTTGTGGCCTCAAGCTGATGAGTTACACTCTTACTTCAAGACTCCCAGGGGTAGAGGAGAATGGCGAACTCAATTCCTATGGAGAAGGACAAATGTACAGTGATTTGTGACCCTAAAGCATCCAACAGATAACAGTTTTCATGTTGTGTGTGGGTATGAAGGGTGCTGGGGAGAGAGGAGTAGGAGGAAGGGAAGGGAGAAGGAGAGAAGGGGAGGAGGAAAGAGAGATGAGGGATGGAGGGAGGAAGGAAGGGAGGTGGGGAGGGAAAGACAGATATAGTTAATCAGCTAGTCACTAGTCTTAGAGATAGACAGGCTGGGGCCGGGCATGGTGTCCTTCTGTGTTAGATGTGTCCAGAGCATCCGCCTTTATCACAGCCTTCCTAATGCCGCAACCCCCTAATACCATTCCTTATGTTGTGGTAACCCCAACCACCCAACCATAAAATTATTTCATTACTACTTCATAACTGTAATTTTGCTTCTGTTGTGGGAAAACTCTGCTAATTAAGGTCAAAGTCTACCATTGTCCAGAGAGCCTTTTGGGTCCCAGCTCTATATGGAAGACTCCCTTCACTGACCAAGCTTCTCCTTTCCTGACCTTGTCTGGGAAATTCAACTCCCATCCCCCAACACACACCTCTACTTGCAGAATGTCACCTAGCCTTGGTTAGATTACAGGTTCAACCTTCTTTCTCTCAGAAAAGAATCTATCCAGCTAGCACATGAGATTCCTGAGATGCACCCCATGCTAATGGGGCATTTTGGTATCCTAAGCCTTCAGCCAATGACCTTTGCCCATCCTGGATATTTCTACCCTTTCCCCCATTCCCCCAAATTATATAAGCCTTGAATCAACCCAAGTAAAGTTGATCTGCCTCCTTGCAGCTGGTTCCAGTGTGCCCTCACCACCTTTTATACTCACTGGGCTTCCTGATCCCTTTATCTTCTCATTCCTCCCATCTCATTCCCCCAAGTGCCTTTCTCCCCACCCCATGGCCCAACATATCTGTGTCAACCCCCGAGGCCAGGAGGGTCACAACAGTTATGAATTGTTATATAAGGACTGTTATGTAATGTTATGATAAGCAGACTATATGACATGTAACCATTAAAGGGCTGTGACCCACAGGTTAAAAATCCAAGGTTTTATCAGACACTGTTCACTTTGGAATGTTCCACAATTCAAGTCCCGCACCAAAGCAGAATTTTCAGACTGATATTTTACAAGTGTTGTGCTGTCTAGCCTCTTTCCTATCTTTTGGTAGCTTCACACCTCATTCCTTTTCAAGGCGGACTAATACTTCATTGTTTGGCTTCTTGCAATTTGGGGTGCAGACCTTTTATGTTTTCAGGGAAGTTAGGTTCATCCTTGACGCCCACTGCTCTTCTGCCATTGGTATGTCTACTTGTCCTGAATGGCCTGGACCACTGTGGTCACCTCTCTTTCTCCAGGTCCTACTTACTGTACAGCTTCTTCCTCCTCTTCCTGTGTGTATAATTGTGCACATAAGCACCCACTACACCAGGACCTTCGCAGCCCCCAATTTATGTGTTTGATTCTGAATGTCCCAATTTTATAATCATTCCAAGGAATTAGAGATGCAGTTTTGTAAGAGATTTACTCAGGAGGGAATGGAAAAGCCAGCTCTCTTGGGATTTCTCTTTTGAAGTCAAGACCTAGTTTAAGCCACTCTAAAAATAATGTTCCATTCTCATGAAGAAGCTTCCAATAAATACCTGCCACATGTGTCCCTGGAACTTTGTGGGTTTTTTTGATCCTTACTGGGGACACAGAATTCATTCACAGAAAAGTCAGGTGATTGAGCCTGGTGACTCCTGTCTTTCTCTGCCCTCAAAGCCCAGAGTTAGGGGTGTAGTATGTATGGAGACTCAAATACTTCTTCAACTTGTAAATATTGGCTGAGACTAATGTGACTCCCCAAAGCTGCAGGAAGCCACATGTCCCAGGAAGTTCATTATGGCCACAGGTCATTAGTTCTTGATGTCAACAACTGTTTTCATTCAGTCCTTGAAACTCAAAGAGAACTCTTAGACCTTGCTGTGATGTTAAAGCCTCAAGTTTCATGGACTTCAGCCCTTCCACAAGCTACAATTCTTCTCAAATCTTAGAGACTGGGTGTCTTAGTTAGGGTTATACTGCTGTGAAGAGACATCATGACCAAGGCAACTCTTATAAGGACAACATTTAATTGGGGCTGGCTTACAGGTTCAGAGGTTCAGTCCATTATTATCAAGGTAGGAGTATGGCAGCATCCAGGCAGGCATGGTACAGGAGGAACTGAGAGTTCTACATCTTCATCTGAAGGTTGCTAGTGGCAGACTCACTTCCAGGCAGCTAGGACTAGGGTATTAAAATCAACACCCACAGTGACATACCTACTCCAACAAGGCCACATCCTCTAATAGTGCCACTTCCTGGCCTAAGCATATACAAACTATCACACTGGGTATTCAATTTGGGTCAGCAAATGAATTTCCTTCCCTAATGTTATTTATGAAAGTATCAAAATGGAAAGCTCATGTTTGTGACAGAAAGCTGGGTGTCATGGAAACATCCATGCTGTTCTTGTAGGCTCTGTTGCCATCACCTTTATGTGTATAGTTTGCACATAAGCTTGTTTTGTGGTAGACCAGTTGTCCTTTCTTGAAGCCACTCTTTTTCTTCTTATTTGTGTTTCTTGGAGATGTACCCAAGTCCCTCATCCTTTGTGCCTGTGTATATCTTCCCTCTAGTGATGGTAACCTAGGCATGCTATGTTGGACCTTTTCTTTCATGTGTGTTGTGTATGTTCATGTGTGTGAATGTCCATATCCACACGCGTGAAGGCCAGAGGATAGTGCCAACTTTCCTGCTCTGTCACTCTTTGCCTTATCTCTCACTGAACATGAAGTTAGGTGAGTGGTCAGCAAACCCCAGAGATTCTTTCTTTGCCTGTTTCTGACAACACTGGGTTTGCAAGCTCAAGGTGAGACCAAGCCTAGGTTCTTACAGGGTGCTGAGGATTCTAGCTTAGGACTGCAGTTGGCCAAGTACGCATTCTTGCTTGCTGGTCCATCTCCTCAACCCCTGTACTATCTCCCCCACTATGCCACTCACTGTGCCACCTCCTCAACCCCTGTGCTGTCTCCTCAGGCCTTGTGCTGTCTCCCTCACTGTGCCATCTCCCCCAATGTGCTATCTCCCGTCACTGTGCTGTCTCCCCTCTCTGCGTCTCCCCAGCCCCTGTGCCTTGTCTCTCTTTCCAATATTTCTTCATGGTCATCCTATGTCAGCACTCTCTGATCTCTCATTCTTCTTCAGGTGCTGCCTAGTGTTCATTTAGAGATGTGTAGCCAAATGTTCTTCTCTGGTGCCTGTTGGTAGACACCGAGACCAGTGCCCAACATCTTTCAGTACCCTTAGTCAATGTCTTTTTATCTGTGTTTCCCACGTGTCTTTCATTTCAGGACCCAGTTTATTTATAAGATGTATTCTGGTCATTGCAATGCCTAGGCCAAGTGACCATCCACAACAAAAATTGGTGGAAGTGGTGCCATTGTGACCACTCACAACCACACATGAGCAGGACACTGTTTCCAACCCCCTATCTCAGAGATTAGACGTTCTGAAGGATTTGAAGACAGAATCCCTTTTTGGTTTAAATTCAAGCCCACATGCCCAGTCAGGAGTTGATGTGGGATAGAAAAGGGTCACCCTGGTGTCAGGAAGATTGTGCTGGGTGACATCACAGGCTTTGTTTTCCTGGGCTCTATTGCTGTAGGTGCTAACATATGCTTTCTATAACCTATATTATCATGCCAGATCTGGGAGAATTTCACCTATGATAAGAGTTTGGACAATAAGTTATGATGCATTTAGCTACTCCTCTGTGTGCTGCTGGCAGCAGGCCAGTGCTTGGTGAGGCCCCGTTCATGCCTCATGATGTCCCAGCAAGGTTGGGCATCAGTGTTTTCATTTGTGATTCACAGATGAGAAAACAGGTTCAGAAGCAGGGAGCCAGACTCCTATCAAAGAGACACCACATCCCTGCCTGACTACACATCCCTTTGACGAGGGACCTCCTGCCAGGGAACACCTATCGCCCAGGTCCCTGGGACTCCAGTGACTCTGAGTCTTTGCCAGACAAGCTTAGGAAGTATGGAAAACAGTGAGGCAGAAATAGATGCGTTGCACAAGCCTTAAAAAAAAACAGATGTAATTTTTTAGAGAGCATTTTTCAACTTACACAAAAACTGTGCAGTGTCTCCATTCTTTCAAGTGCCCCTGTCACTTACATTCTGCATGGTGTGGCTCAACGGTGACAGCTAAGGAGCCAACACTGACACACGGCCAGCTGAAGTGCAGTCTTCCTCAGGGCTCACTGTGAGTGTTGCATGCTATACGGACTTTGATAAATGCACCTTGTCCAGTAGCTGCCACAGTAGCCCTTGCAGTCCCAGAAGCCTCTGGGCTCCCCTGCCCATCCTCTCCCCCCATCATCATACGGACACTGACACTGCTGTTTAAAAGAAGTTGCACGGTCTAAGTCCTGTACCCATGCAGACTTTTGGTAGCTCCACAGCTTGTTCCTTTTCATGGTCGACTAATATTCCATTGTCTGGATATACAGTTTGTTTCTTCATCAGCCCATGGAAAGCCATCTTGGCTTTTTACAATTTGGCGTACAGGTCTTTGATGTTTTCAGGGTATCTAGGGTTTCTCCTTGATGCCCACTGCCTTCATATCATTTGTATGTCTCCATGTCCACCATGGCCTTCCCTGCTATCCCAGGTTCCCATCTTTCTTGCATATGACACACAGACTCACATCAGGTCTCTCTTGCCAACCCTTCCCTCTGTGCTGGAAGCTCCACCCTGGCCTATCCTCACAAGGTGGATACTTGTCAGGCGTCTCTCAAGCTCTCGTAGTTGCTAACTCTATATCCATGCTCACTACATGCTTTCAACCCAAAAGAGACCTGACCACACCAGCACTGTGAGCACTGTCTCAGGAAGCTGAGGTTTCCATGCACCCACTGGCTGGTGGACTGAATGGCTCGTTCCTATGGAAATGAAGTACTGTTCTCAATGCCCGTGTTACAGGAATTGTGGCCAAAGAGATTGTATTTAAAGGCTCCTGCTCGCCCCAGGGCTCCAGCCTGCGATTGCTCTGTACAGAGTACAGACTCTGCCATGCTGTGCTCCCCAGTATAGACAGGCTCCACATACATGCTAGTTTTAAGCAGATCTTAACACTGACTGACACAAGTTTCATGTTGTCCCCCTTCTTTCTGGGCACAGATGGCCTCTTCTCTGGTGTGGTGACTGACTGGCAGTGAGGAACGGGCTGAAGGTATCTTCATGGGGACATTAGTCCCTGGGATCACCTGCTTCTGAGTCATGCATTTATTTTAAGCCTAAGTCTTTCAAAAGGTCGTGTGGATTTTTCAAAAGGAGTTTACTGTCTTTGTCTCGTTCTCTTTATCCTCGGCCCATTCTTGCTTTCAACAAAGGGAGTTATTTTGGGGGAGTTTGGGCTCACGTGCAGCATAGCCAGCCCAGAATAGTGTGCAGGCACACTGGTAGGGTCCTTGCCTCTAACAGTGGGGGATGGCTGGCTTCTAGGTAGGAAGTGTTGAGATTTTTAACCAAAGTCTCATTTCCAATTATGCAAATAAGCCATGTGTATGATGGAAATATTTTCAGATAAGTGCAAGAGAGAAAATCATTTTTATCCACAGTTGCTCTAAATATCGTTAACACTTCAAAGGGTGTCTCTTTCCTTGAGGGGTGCATGCATGCCTGTCTGGTCTTCCAGCTTGCCAGACTGGAAGCTGCACACAGGCAGGGGCCTACCTATTTTGTTCATTGCTCCATAGACAGTGTCTGCCCCTGCCAAGGGCTCAGCATCTGCTTATTAAGTGAAGGAAGCTTGCGTATATGTGTGGCACATATTGGAAAAAGAATGGATAGGACTCTGAGTTTGGTTTTGACGTTTCTTTCATTTCACACCAGCAATTCCCACTTATGTTTGCTTTGTGGGTTGGGAAATGGCTCACTCTGTAAAGTACTTGTCATATAAATATTAGTATCTGAAATTGATTCTCCAGAGCTAATTTAAAAAGGCCAGTGGTGCAGGCACAAGTCCCTGTACTCCCAACACTGGGAAGGTAGAGACAGGAGGACCCTCAGTGCTTACTGGCCAGCCAACCTGCTGAGCTGCTAAGTTTCAATTTTAGTGACAGACACTATCTCAGAAAACAAAGTGGGAGAGATTGAGAAAGACATCTGACCTCTGGCTTCCTCATAGACCCACACATGTCCATGTACATGACCACGCAGTGTATACACCCGCATACATACATGACCACACTGTATACATACCCCAACATGTACATGTACACAACCGCACCCACATCCACACAAATAGATGACTACAGTGTATACACCCACATGTACATGTATATGACCACACAGTGTACACACCCACACATGTTCATGTCCGTGACCACACAATGTATACCCACCTATGTATATGACCACACAGTGTACACACCCACACATGTTCATGTCCGTGACCACACAATGTATACCCATCTATGTATATGACCACACAGTGTACACACCCACACATGTGCATACACACGTGCACATATGCAAAGTAAACAAAATATTAACAATTTCTTTGAAACTATGGTCTCACTTCTTAACTAATACTTAATTCTTCTGAGGTGTCATACAGCATGTTTTGAGCACATTTAATCCCCTTCCTGGACTCTTTTCATAACCGTTCTCCTCTCTCTTCCCACCAGAGTTTGTGTTGCCCAATTGGTCTTGGGAGTAGGGGCTGTCCTGGTGTGTGGTCTACCTACCAGGAGTCACATCATTAATGAAAACCGACTCCTGTCTCTCTCTCTCTCTCTCTCTCTCTCTCTCTCTCTCTCTCTCTCTCCCAGTTGCTATAAAATGCCAATCAATTGCTCCTCAGCTGCTGGAGGAATTTCATGCCGACCTTTCCCTCTTCTGTCCTAGGATTTTATGTGGCTTGAGCTTGCACAGGTCCTAGACATGCTGTCACAAGCACAATGTGTTCATGTGTGCAGCTTCTGTGTTGTGTCTTGTAAACGCTGACCTTGATATTATATATCACCTCTGGCTTTTATAATCTTTTGCAAGTACCCATGAGCCTCGTGTGCATCAGTGGATACTCACATCCTCTCTAGGCCTGAGCACCCCACACTTTCTTACCCTCTGCACACTGGCAATCTCTGCGGTCATTGGCATCTCCTGCAAGGAGAAGCTTCTCTGGTGACATCTGAGGGATGCTATGATGTATAAGTGTAACGGCAATATCCTTAGGATTCCTTTTAGCACCATGTTCATCTTCCAGATAATAGCAGTTGATTGTCTCCTAAGCCTGTTCACCCATCTACCTACACCTTCTTTGCCCTGTTAAAGGAACCAGGGATGAATGGATTCCATCTCATGGACTAGGCTTTAGATCTAATTTGAAAGTGGTCATTTATACTGCAGTGACATTGATGCTACTGTTGCATCAATGTGCATATGCTGTCAGGCCAGTCATTACTGTAGCCCACAGAGTTCTCAGCTGAGTGGCACTGTGATTACTTTTCTCCTCCAGTAGTGTGCACAGCATCTTCCAGCCCTGCCAAAGCTGTCCACAAGAGAAGAAGCTTCCAGGCCAGTAGTAGCATGGTATTTTATTTTCTATATTTCAAGTATGTGGTGTCTTTAGCTATAAGTCTTTACCCTCAACTTCTAGAGGGTAGTCAAGAGTATTGACAGGTAGCTTCTAACGGGTGAGGGTGAGGTGTTCTATGTGATCTCATCGAATGAAAGCTCAAAAAGAGGTAACCTGTTCCTAGTACCTGGGACTTTATTTTTTTATTTGTTACCATGAGATGTCGACATCATATCTCCATCATAGGTCGTTCCATTAAATCTTCTCTCTCTCTTTCTCTTTCTCTCTCTCTCCACATACATATATATACATATATACACATACTCATATACATCATATACATCATATACACCATATACACCATGTACACCATGTACACCATATACACCATATACACCATATACATCATATACACCATATACATCATATACATATACACATCATGTACATCATGTACATCATATACATACACATACTAATACACATACACATACACATACACATACACATACACATACACATACACATACACATACACATATACGTGTGTGTGCCCTGTTGTAGTAGGTTCCCATATGGTCATTTCAAGGGTTATCCCTCTATAGTGTTAACCCTTCTGCATTCTCATCTGCCCTATCCCCACAACAATTTAACCCTTCCTGTTTCATTATTCCCCTTTAATCTTTTGTGCCACCATGTTCTATCTCCCATCCCTCGAAAGTCACCCCCTTCTCAACCACTTCTTAAATTTCTCACATCTATGGATATCCCATGTGGAACACACATCATTTTCGGAACATCAGCATGTTACTTGTATGAAAAGTTTTACTGGAAAGACATTTAACATGAAAATCTTCCAAACCCCTTCATCCCTTTCCCCATAATAAATTTGGAGGTGTGGGAATCATGGAGCATTCTTAATGTTTTCATCTATTTTCATTAAAGAACTTTCCAGAGACAGTGCACCAGTTTTGATTTCATCAGCCCAGTGAGTGAATATTTTGTGTGTGATGCCCCCATGGGAAGCAGAACTGGGATCTCTCTTACCCTGGTTTCCCCTCTGTTTCTCAGCATAAAAACCCTGTGATGTTTTCATGTTCAGAAGTTGTAAAAAAAACTTAGAATGAGTCTCTTGGACTTTCTTTGGGGCTGTGCTCATCACTTGTGTAGTTAACAGTCCCATCCTAAGGTCTAGTAATGGCTTACACAATTATCCTTCTCTGGAAAACTTTCAGCCACCAGGAAACACACTTCAATTTGAAGAGTGACTTCTGTCACATTCTGGAGCCTCTTCTATGTCTTCTATGTGACATGTGGGTCTTTGTCAGCTCCTTCCTGTTACTAAGCTTTTTGTTCAGGGAGCCCCTACCCAGTGCCCTGACTTTGCAGGGTCAATGACTGGCTCAGGGCAGTCTTGACCATGCTGAACCTTCTCAAGTTGGTAACTACACAACATATTTAGTGTGTTTATTCATTTCAAGAGACCTGGCCACAGCTGGTTCTGTGCGACCAGCAATGGGCTGTGTTCTCGGAAGCACCTTCCTTGTGTCACTGAGAGGAAGCGTGAGTATCTCAACCTGTCTGCCTCTTAACCTCTTCTAGGCTTTTCATTTTCCTTCTTTATCTGGGTCTTCTTTGCTTTTCTGTTAAATGTTGTAATAACTACAGTTTTGGAGCTGGGGAGATGGTTTGATCCCCAGCACCCATATCCACAGGTGTGATGAGGCAAATTTATAATCCAGTCCTGGGGAGACAGAAATGGGCAGATTGCTGGCTGCCAGCCCAGCCTATGTGGAGACCCAAGTCCTAGTGAGAGACACTGTCTCAAAAAGCAAAGTGGATGTCTCCTGAGGGTTGACACTCAAGGTTGACCACTGCCCCATGCACACACCTGTGCACAAGTGTGAGGTTGTACATCTATAACTGTAGTGTTAAATGTCTTCATGTGAGACCATTCTCTCTCATAAATTCTGCATGAAGAGTATTATAGCTTACATTGTTATACAGTTAAAATTGCATGGTATATATTTTTAAATGATGTGGGAGAACTGCCTCCTTTACCAAATTAAGGATCCCCAGTCAAGAGCAAGAATGTCTGCCTATTATTTGAGAACAGCTCTCTGTAACCAATATAATTCTAGTCTTAAAATTTCATCGTTTCCTCCCGAGGCATCAACAGGTTATTGCACATTTTATTTTTGTCATGTAATATTTCGCATTCTTCATTGTAAATGGGATTCTCATTCCCTTTTAAGTCACCTGGATGATATTTGCTAACTGGGTAGGGACGATATTGATTCGAGCTCATCTGCTTTGTGAAACTTGCCTTAAACACAGTCTTGGTATTGAGGTTTGGTCATTGCCTCTTACTTAACATTTATCCTAAATACTCTCTCAGAACTTAGCCAGGCTTCCCGTTGCTCCCTTTTAGCGCTCTGAGTACAGGTTGACTGCTGGGCCACATGTAGCAAGTGATGAGAGAGGCAGATGCTCTCTGGGCTGTGTTCAGAAGGCCTCCATAGCTCCAAGCTGAGGAGGTCCTGGGTCAAGGTAGTTCTGCTCTTTCACTCCTTCCCTGTCCCTATGGAGTGTGGACTCAGAGGAAAGGATCATTCAGTCAGCGTACCTGGCAGTAAGATGAGACCTTGGGTGTGAGTCTCAGGCCTGGACAATGGAAACGCAAGAGGGTGTCCAACCTTGTTGGAGGATAGAGGTCCTTGGGGCTGATATGGGCCAGTGTCCCAGTGAGCAGACAGTGCTGGCTCTGCCTCACCAAGCAGGAATTTCAAGTTGGCAAGTTTGCTTGAAGTAGAGCTATGTGCAGTGAGCGTCACCTCTGTAGCCATGTTTCCACATAATCAGCTGAACAGCATTTGGATCAAAGCAATTTGTGGGTATACCTCTGTAGGTCAGAAGCAGTGGACTCACCCAGTGTGTGCTTGCTTCTGGATTCCATCACTCATACTGTAAAACAACAACAAACTGGGGCCATCTTGACCTCGCTTGCTCCTTTTGTACATTTTGGGCATTTTGTACAGCTCTGCTTTGACCAAATCAGGTCTTTACACCCAGCCTCCCTGACCCTGCTCCCAGTCTTCCCTTCATGTGTCCAAGGCAGAGCTTCTTTCTCTTAGCATCTTTGCTATCACACCACTTCCTGGGGAAGATTCCTGAACTCTAGAAGACCCAAGGCTCCATCTCTGCCATGCATGCCTTCTGGATCCTTCCAAGGTCCCTCCTGCTTGACTATGTCTGTCTGTCTTTCTGGACCTATAGCCTCCTGAAGGCAGGCCTGCTGTGATCCTGTGAGATCGTTGCATTTGACAGATAATAGTCATCTGGATGTCTGAGTTTGAATGTGCTTCTATGCAGTCTTGATGCTCCAGGGAAAGCCCTGCTTCTGTGAGACCAGACCCGTTCCAGCTAGAACTGGAGTAGAGGCATACAAGGTGGTCCCTTAAGCATGCTCATGTACACGTGTCCTTTAGCACAGGGACCACCTTTGGAAGCTCTTGGGTATTGGGGTATGTATTGAAGTGCTTGGTGTGTGCCCCTGAACATACATGCTTGTTTTGATGACTTTTCTGACACATCTCCTCCCACTGTATGTGATCTTAATCATGGGGTGATCAAACAGGCTCCTTGGCTTATTGTAAGCTTTGCTAAAGTTTTAGTAAAGTTTTCTCTCTTTTGAAAATATATTTATGACAATTGTGTAGTATAATGGGTTTTGTTACTTTGAAAACATATTTTGAGGCAAATTTCTATATATCAATGCTATGTTTGTCTTGGGAAGCTTCTCCTGAGGTTACATGAGTCGGAGCCAATGAGGGGTTTCACTAAACCTTCGTCGGTCCATCTGTCCATCTGGTCCCCACAATGACAAGATGAGTGGGCACAGGGCCAGAGAAGAGAGGAGGAGAGAAAGAGTGGACATGGGCATGCTGGCCACAGTTTTTAGAAGACTCATAGAGAGATTAGCCATATATAGGAAACACCAAGTGAATCTTGTTTAATGCTGGGTGGCTTCTAGGTTGCCAGTCTACCGTCTAGGATGCCAGTGTCAACAGAGAGTAATGTGGACATTGGCTAAGGACACTATTAAAATACACATCACCAACACCAGGAACAAGATAGAAATGCCTCTAGCAGCATTGGCTGGAACAGTAATCTCTGTCCTCCATTGCCCTATTCCACAGACAAGCTGGACCCCTCACTCACTTCATACCTGAACATTGAACTGTTGGCCTTATCTGTGTTCTTACATGGGGGAGACCCTACAGTCAAGGCTTAGTCATAGCTGTTAGCTCGTGGCTATGCACTTCCTGCCCCGGCCTCATCCCCTTTATGCTGTGCATCTGTTTGTGGACTCCCTGGTCTGAAACAGCCACGTCCCTTCTCTTTCCTAGAACAAGCTTCCCGCATCTTCATTCTTGTCTTTCTTTCCACTGTATGACCAGACTCACCTCTTCTCGGAAGCTTTCCCAGACGTAGATACTGTCTTCAGCCCTTACCTCACACAGGCTTCTTTCCAGTATCCTCAAGGACTATGAGTTCCATGAACCGCACCGTGATGGGACCTGGTGGGCACTAAGCATTGCTTCTGGAAAACACAAACCTGTCATGTGTCAGGAGGATGACAAGACCTTAGATGACTTATGAGAATTGGGTCCTGTTGGGTTCCTGGCTGTTGGGTTCTGTCTGGAATGTGTTTGGGGTCCTGCCCAACCATGGAGAAGATGGAGGTGCTAGCCTGTGACATATGGACATTGCAGAGTGTGTGTGTTGATAGGGGGCTTTGGATGGCATGTGTCTCTGGTAATGATAAGAGTGTGACCTGATTACTCAGGATGAAAATGAGGCCAGGACGGAGTATTTTGGTTGGAAAGTGAAACAGATGCTTTAGGACTATGACACTTGGGACAATGCTCATCTGAGGCTCTTCCTGCTCATGGTTCTCATGGGTGTGTGGCTCTCATTGCACTTGCCTCTCTCACTGTGTGTGGCTCTCACTGTGTGTGGCTCTCAGTGCACATGGCTAGGCATTTCTGAGGCTTTGGAAAAGGTAGCAACATGAACAAATGGCGCCTGGGTTGCCATCCATGTGACAGGGTCTTCAGGATGATCTGGAGTGACTTTCTCAGAGCAGAAGCTCAACATTTTCAGCATGTATGTGCACTCACACACACACACACACACACACACACACACACACACACACACACAGAGTATATATGCCACATCACATGTGCACACTACATATGCAGCATATGTTTTACACATACACAAAACACACCTATCTACATATGTGTAGGGCCTAGAGGGAAACCTCCATTCTCAGGTTTTGTTTTGTTTTGTTTTGAGAAGCACTCCTCTTCTTCTCCTGGGACTTAAGTAGGAGAGGCTAGCTGAACAGCGATCCCCAGGAATCCATCCATCACTGCTGCCTAAACTCTGGGATCACCAGAACACTTCACTTTTTCTATCTAAAACAAAAACAAAAACAAACAAACAAACAAACAAACAAAAACATGGGTTTTAGGGTTTGAACTCAAGTTCTTGTGATTTCAAAGCTGCTACCCAGGTGCTCCTGGCTTGGAGTATTTTCTTATCTCTGCTATTAGAAATTGGTTTTTGAAAACACTTTTTTAAATCCTTGCTGGTTCATGCCTACAGTTCTTGATTATATTTTTTTAAACAAGCCAAGAGAGACTGATTTATTTGGGCCTTGCAAACAACAATAGACAAGTAGGCATACCTGGGTTTATCCATCCAAGTCTTTCAGTGCAGTTGGAACCAAGGACACTTCTGGGGTCTAAGTGATTTCGGGGACAGAGCTGTGAGGTATGGGGTGGTAACGGTTCTCCTTATGCTGTGATTGCTCTTAACACCCAGGATCTTGTTTGTTCTTTGGGCAACAAAAGTACCAGAATAAACTCCCAGCCTTGGGATCACTGGACTCAGCCTTTAGGTAGGTCTGCGCACCTTGTAGTTTCTCCATGGTCTCCAGTTCTTGAACAATTCTGGTTAACAGCTGCATGAGGAGGCTGCTCTGCTGCCAGTCTAACCATCAGCCCCGACACTGACTTCCATGACTCACCCTTTCTTTCTCATCCCGATGGACCTGTCAGCCAGTGCCATAGCCCTTCTGGGTTGCCACCTACACACCACACCACAATTTCTTCTGCGCTTCTCTTCCTACGATCTCTTTAATCCCTCAACCTCTCTTCTGTCTTTGCACCGTAGGCTCCCTTTGTCTCAAAGTTCTTTCCCTCTCAGTCCCACTGACACTTGAGGCCCACTGTGAGGGTGCTGATGAGGAACAGAGGCCTTTTTCTGAGTGTAAGTGGCATATACCCATTGTTCAATGTTCATAAATGAAGTGAAAGTCGCCGGAATTGTAACACCAAGAGTCTTCACAGCAAATATTTACAGCATTTCTCTTATCGTTCAGTGAGCACACACACACACACACACACACACACACACACACACACTTCATCCTGTTGACATCATGGACCATCACACAGCCTGATTTTAAACTGACTGTGTCATGCTTTGAGAATTCTTTCATATGGTGACATTTTTTTTTTCAGGTACCTGATTTTTACCAGATGCTTAAAATCTTGTTCCATCTTTCTTCTAGAATAATGTAGATATTTCATTGACTGCTGAACTCTTTACATTGTCTTTGTGAAAACTTTGTTTAGGGAGAGGGGAGATGGCTCAGATGGTAGAGGGTTTGCCTTGCAAGCATGAAGAGTTGAGTTCAATTCCTGAACCTACTTAAAGCAGGGATGGGGTGGATATGGCCACCGAGTAATGAGAAGGCAGAGACAGACAGATCCCTGGGTCTTGCTGGCCTGCCAGGCCAGCCAGCCAGTACTTAATACTTGATGAGTTCTAGACCAGTGAGAGATCTTGTCTTAAAAACAGACCAATAAGCATGTAGATGGCTCCTGAGGAAAGACATCTGAGGTTGATCTCTGATCTCCACACAGACATGAGCACACATATGCCTGTGTGACTGCATAGGCATGTGCACGTACCCACATATACACACACATCAGAGACCTTCAGGAATAATCCTTCTATGTCTCTAATTAGGTAGAGGTGTGAGCACAGCGTGCAGAATCAGCTGAAGCTGTGCACGGGCTTTGCCGACTCGTTCTGGGGAGCGGTGTCAGTCAGTGTTCCCATATGGGCTGTTTGCTCGTCTTTCCAAATCCCTCAAATGTGATGAGTTAATTTTTTAAAAATCAATCACTAGTTTGGCAAAAAATGGCAAGTCACCCTTCAGCGCGCTGCCTCTGAGCCCACGGAGAAGAAGCAGCGTCTCTCCACAGCTGTTTGCTGTTTGTTCTCTATTTCTTTTCTTTTGAAACCTTTTGCGTTCTTCAAAGGGAGGGCAG
>JANHMN010000002.1:235674134-235714363 GCA_030674055.1 Rhabdomys pumilio
ACAAAGACAGAGATAAAGACATACACACAAAGGGATAAACACAGAGAGACAGACATATAGAGACAGAGACAGAGAGACAAAGACAGAGACACAGACAGAGACAGAGAGAACAAAAGAGAGGTTGGTGCTGAAGGGGGTAGTGTTGCTAAAATTCCTTCCCTCCTAAGGTCCCAGCAACAAAGGGGAGGCACAGTCTATGAAAGTCCATTTTCCCTCCCCCCACCCCCCAACCAATATGGTTACAGCTTTCTCACATAGCCCAGAGGAGCAGCAGGCTACAGGGTGCTCTTCCTTGCTCCCAACAGGCTATAGCTGGAACATCTTTATCCAGTATGGATGAGGTATTCGTTCCCTGTGACTGTGTAGATAGAAGGAAGCTTTCTCTCCCAGTCTTCCATGGCCCCTGTGTTCCAGCCCCTCCCAGAGGCCTCCCACAGTTAAGGTAGATCAGCATACAGCAGGCAATAGAGAGTAGCTGTGACCCACCCCACCCCACCCCTCTGTAAAGAACAGAGACAGTCAAGGAGCCTAATTGGGGTAATGGTTTTGCTGGAGAGCTCAGCTGAACCCCTCAAGATGGCAATCGCTTGACCTAGAAGACAGTCACTCACAACATAACCAGCGATGGAGCACCAGCCACTGTGACTCATTGTTCTCATGCATAATCCAGAGAATTTTCACGTTCAGCACTTGTGACAGGGACAGGTTTATCTCATTCATCAGCAACAGGGAACAGGAGCTCAGAGGGTTGGGGCCAGCTTCTTCAAGTCTCAGAACTTCATCAGAACTCAAACCAGTGCACTCTGGCTCCTCAAACTTAGGCTTGGCCACACCATGTAAAACAGACCTGTAGGTTCCTTTCCCCAGGGGTCTTACTGGCTTTGAGAGAGGCTCTGCTCTGCTGTGGAAGTTGGTTCATCAATAAGGCCAACTTGCTGGTGGTCTGCAACCTCTGTGGGATGCCATGACGGCTGTTCTGGGTCCCTGAGGTGCACAAGGTTCAGTCTTATCTCCAAAGCAGTTTAAACTATGACCTAGAATGGGAATGGACCAGACCAAGGGGTGGGGGAGAATTGTTCTCAAGGAAAAAAGTATCTAATGTTTGTTCTAAACACCAAAGAACAAAGAGGCCATGGAAACGAGAGAAGCCATTTGTCACAGCAAGAGGTGACAAGCACCAGTAGAGAAGGGTACCAGGCTTGTGAGCTTCCCATCCTCTAAACAGAAGAGCTTTAACAGGAGAAGGGCCCAAACCCACTTCACCAGGACGTGAAGTCATGAGGTGAGGAGCAGACCAAGTCCTTGTTCTCAAGACAATCTTGTTTCAGGGGGAAGGTGACAGACAGACAACCAGGGCAGAAAGTACAAACGACTTCTTGGCCAGTGGCAGAAAACCACCTCAGAGAAGGGGTCTGGGGGAGCTGTGCCTTTGTTCAGTGGGGGCTCAGGTGGACAGTCCCCAATTCTGTAGTGTTGGGTGTGTTGCAGAGAAAAGCCGCTGCAAAGGCTATGAGGAGGACATGATGGGGCGGAAAAGCAGTGTGTGAGCCCAGTCCTCAGAGTGGCTGGAGTGCATCGCTCAAGGCCATGAGTGTGAAACACAACCTGTTCCTTCCAGGGGAATCAGCATTAGGCCTCTCTATGCTTGGAGCCTCCAGACAACTATGCCTGAAAACCACTGAGCTTGGTCTGAGCCTTTGACCATGTCTTTCTAGGCGGCTGGGGATCAGGCATAGAGCCTATGTGGCTGAAGCAGGGATAGCACTTGCCACCGCTGGTCCTGCAGCTGACAGTGGACTGATGGGTAGAGGCAACTGTAGGAGGAGCTCAAAAATCTAGAGACACTGGCAAATGTTGGGCTTGCTTTGACATGGAGCCTGTGTCTGGGGATGGCCGAGACCTCATGGATTGAAAGATGGGAGATCCTAGGTCTACATACAGTCAGGTCAGGGAGATCCCTTCCAGAAAAGAAGGGACATACATGGCTGTCATCTGGCTCAGCTATGGGCCAGAGGAGGATGTGGACATCTACTCATCTTGGGGTTTAGTTTCTGTTTCCCCTTGGAACTACAACTCATACTCAAGTCCACACATGTGCTATGCTGGGTTCCGTGGCATCTATAGGAGCTCTCACTGCAGCCTTCACCACAGGGGAATTTTACAATGTTTTCTTCACCCCAAAGGAAACCCTGTGTCCATTCATCTATCACAGAATCATGCAACACTTCCTTCCTCAGCCTGTGAGTACCATGTACCCTCTGCCTCTGGATTGTCCTGTTCTGACCTCTCATAGAAATAAGAGAGTGAGTGTGTGGTATGTGTGTGTGCACGTATCTGTTTGTGTGAGAGTGTGTGTGTGTGTGTGTGTGAATTGTGTGTTGTATGTGAATGTGTATGGTATGTGTGCATATGTGTGACACGTGGTGTATATGATGTGTATGTGTGTTTGTGTGTCTGTACATGTGTGTACATGTGTGGTGTATGTATGTGTGTGTGTATGTTTGATGTGTTTGTGAGTGTGCCTGTGTGTAAGTGTGTTATGTGTATGTATATGTGTGTGGTGTCTCTGTGTGTGTATGTTTGTGTGTGTGTACACGTATGGTGTATATGCATGTGTGTATGTGTTTGTATGTGGTGTGTATGTATGTGTGTGTGTGGTTATGTGTGTGTGTGCTTATATGTGCACACATTTGTCTGCTTATACTAGTATGGAAGCCCATCCCATGTAGAGGCCAGAGGAGGACATTAGTTGTCCTGCTCAGTCATTGTCTGCCTTATTCTCTTGAGATGAGGTTTCTCCCCATCCTAGAGCTGAGCTGGCAGCCAGTAAGCCCTAGCCATCCTCCTGCCTCTCTGCCTTACACAGTGCTGGGGTTACAAGCCATGCATAGCCATGCCTCGCTTTTTACTTAGGTGCTGGAGATTTTAACTCAGGGCCTTGTGCCAGCAGGTGCTTTGATCTTCTGAGCCATCTCTTCAGCTCAGTGTGTGATCGTTTATGATTTCAGTGTTTTGCTTGGCATCCTGTTTTGGGGGTTCCACCATGCCGCAGTCTGCTGACACTCTGCTCCCCCTTATGGCCGAATCCATCCTGTCTATAGATTTACTGCGCTGTGTGTCTCACTGCTGAACTTCTGGGCTGTCTCACCACACGGCTGTTAGGAACAATGCTACTGTGGATATTTCCAGTCTCATGTGGATTGTGTTTTCAGGAGTTGGACTATTAAGTGGAAACTGTTCATCCTTTAAGGGAGCTACCAGCCTCAGCTTTTGAACCCTAATTCCATGTCCCAGGTATGTGTGAGGCTCCTCATACCTCTGCTTCATCTTTATTCACAGTTGACCTGGATGTCTCTGACAGTCACCATAATGAGGAAGTTAGCCATGGCAAAGTCAGCCACCCCACAGAGGGATGAATGGGCTCAGGAACAGGGTCCTCTCCTCTATCCTTACCCAGGCTTGTTTCAACATGGAGCAAGGGCTGGCCCTCTTGGCCTTCATTACATTTGCCTAATGGATGAAGGAAGAAACTATTCCAATTTCTGAGAACTGTGTAGTCCCCAGGGGCTCAGTTTGGCTGAAACATTTAAACACACTTGCAGGCTTTCCTGCTAGGCTACAACTGCGATCAAAGCCCCTTTGTATTGTACCAGCAGCTGGAGAGTGGGGAGTCGGAGGGAGGCGAGGTGGCTGAGCCAGTCTCTGCTGTGTGCATGGAGAGGCTGACCAGTGTGTGCCTTGTTTGACTCTGGTCTGGGCACCTCTGCTTTGGGTAGCTTCAGGGACTGGTGATGGTTCCTTCCCTGGAGAAGCCTGTGGTGTTCAGGCCCCTGTGGAGACTGGTGCATCCAGAGCCTTTCCGGAGTTATTTGTCTCTGGGCTGTATACTCAATGGAAACATACATACTTGACTTCAACCTTCATGCCTTTCCATACTGTGGAGAGAAGAGTGGGTCAACTGAATATGCTGCAATTATTTTTAATTTTTTATACTGGATTCTGACTCTGTGGTTTAGGGTGTCTTTTAATCTTTATGTATGTGTGCAGTGCGTGTGTTTTACATGCACTTGAGTCTGTGGGTGTGTGTGTCTATGTACATGCACATGGAGTTCAAAGTCAGAAGATATCTGGTGTCTTCCTTTGTAGCTCTCCAGTTTATTGCCTCGAGCCAGGGTCTCTCCATGAACTGTTAGCTCACCCTTGAGCCAGGACGGCTGACTTGCCAGCGAGCTCTTGAGATCTACCTTTCTGTGATGCTCGCTCAGCCTTGGAGATTCAAACTCATGTTTGTCAAGCAAGTACTTAACACACTGAGTCATTGCCCTGACCCTTGATCAAATTCTTAATGAAAATAAGTAAAGCTATAATTTGGTGGCATTGAGTGAAGTAGTCTTGCTATACTGTAACACCACGGCCGAGGCCAGATCATTTATGTCACTTTACAGGAAGTAAGGGACTCTCCTTGTACTGTCTGGGTGGCCTGTGGCAGCCACTAATCCTGCCTTGATTCTTGCAATGGTGTCCTGAACTCTTCAGCCGTCTGTGCTGGCCCCTCTCTCTGCTGCCAACCTCAGGGGCTCTGTGCTATCTGCTTCCTCAGCAGAGAACATGTATCCCCCCCGCCCCCGCCACCTCAGGTTACACTTCCTACTTGGAGCACCAGTCCTGTGTGTGAGTCAGGTATGCAAGCTGCTCCAGGCTCAGGTCTTGTGGAGATGACAGGAGTGTAGTTCTTGCTCGTGGGAGATTCTGCACACTCATGTGTTAGTTTGAAGATAAAGCTCTGTGAGGTGTGCAAAGGACTTAGCACACAGTCAGCTTGCATCAGAGGCTCAACTGGTAGTTACCTCCTTCCTTTGGGGAGTTGAGGTCAAGTTCATGCCACATTGACACAGACATCCTGTGACATTCAGTACATGTGTGTGGCCGTGTGGCCACTTTCTGTGTCTCTCCAGAGTGCCCCATGGCACCCAGGAAGATACAGCCCCTCAGTTTTCCCAGCCCCTGGTGGCCACTCATGCTTTCTCTGTGTGTGGTTTGACCTACAGATGAACTCTCTCTCACACACAGTGGCTTATGATTGGTTTTTCATAGTTTGGGGATTGGTCTGGATTGTAGAATGATCCAACCTGTCCTGGTGACTCAGTAAGCCTAGGTAAGCCATGGGGGAAAAGTTCAGTATAGAATTACTCACCATCCCAGCAATTCCAACACTTCAGATGCCTGAAAGACCTGAAGGCAGAAACTCTGAAGAAGATGACAGTTCAGAAGCGTTCAACAGCAATGTCATAGCAACCACAGGGGCCAGCTCCCTAAATGACAGTCACATGGGCTCATAGATATGGCATGACCTCACAGTAGCATTTTGTTACCTTTGATTGTCTTTGTTCAAACTCGGTTAGTGCCTACCGGTTCTCCATTGTCTTAGCTTTCTGGGAAGTCCTTCCCTGGTGAGGAGACCCATCATTTTCTAACCACAGAGCAGATCTCGGTGTTTCTCCTCAATCCTTACATTTGCTAATTTATCCTCTGATTCTTTCTAATGCATGTACGACCAACATTGTGAAGAATGGTCCTTCTGTGCCCAGAGAGGCTACTAGGCAAGGCATGGGCAGATATCAAACACGGTCGTAAAATGTGTGGGAAAAAAAGTCTGTGAGATAGCATGCTTCCAGAAGGCATGTTTGCATGTGTGCATGTGTGCATGTGTGCATGTGCATGAGTGCATGCATACGTGTGTATGTGTGTGTGTGTGTGTGTGCAATGTGTGTGTGTATGTGTGTGTGTGTATGTATGTGCGTGTGTGTGTGTGTGTGTGTGTGTGTGCTCATGCATGCACACACCCAGAATTGTGGTATGGTATGTGGAATGCTGAGGAGTAGAGTGGTAGTTTAGGGCTGAGTCCCTATGTGAGGTGCCGGGTCAGTGCTCAGGACCAGCGTGGGTTGCTGGAGTTACCAACAGTATTTGCTTCCTCCCAGGAGCAGGAAGTGTTGTTTGGGAGTAATGGGAACAGCCTTCTTGTATGGCTGCCACTCTGGGGTCTAGTACTGGGGAGGAGCTTGAGGAATTTGTGAGGTCATGGGAGAGATGGGAAGATTCCCAGGGTTTGACGACAGGGCAGTATCATGTAGTCTCATAGGCAGGGAGCTGCAGATGTGGATATGTGCAGGTGTGGAGGGTGGCATTGATGCGACCAGTTCAGTTTGAGCAAAGTGGATACCATGAATATCCTGTCTGGTGTTTCTTGCGATCTCCATTGGCGGCCCCCAGACTGCACATAGAGAGTTGGTCTTATCAAAAGATGGATCAGAGCTGCCAAGAGTCAGTGTCAGGCACCAAGGGAGAGAGAAGTGAGTGGTGCTGTGTGCCCACCCAGGTCTCTGTGAGCTGATGGAATGAGCCCCCAGTGCAATGAGAGTTGGGTGAGCTGGCTCCAGGAAGAGGGAAAAGGGGGCTGCCCATGCCTTGCCTAGTAGCCTCTCTGGGCCTAGAAGGACCGTTCTTCACAGTGCTGGTCATCTTCAGGATCACCCAGCAGACGGACACCAGGGGTTGTTCCTGGAGGACAGGCCACATTTACCTTTGCTGGCCACTCTGGTTCTGTTGGAAATCTCCATCTCGCTCTGTTGCTTCTGTGACAGTCACCAAAGGAAGCAGGGCCAGCAGGGTGGGGCCTGAAGCAAAATCAGTTCCTGGGAAGATGGAACACACACACACATGCCTCTGTGTGCTTCTTGGGGTCCTTTGCTCCTCCGGGGAAGGTCTCTTCTCAGCACCGTGAGTCCTGTGATCACCAAATGTATAGAACTTGTGAAAGAGCCAAAACCTGATAAACCTCCAGGAACACGCTGTGTCCTGGAAGACTCTGAGTTGTATGTGTTGTGTACTTGGACAGGTTTCCATGGGTGAATTTAAAGCTGAAAAAATCCGGCTTGTTTGCATTTGTGTCTTACCTAGTTACTGAGCCCTGGCGGGGCCCTGCTGGACTCTGTCTTAGAACCTTTATTTAATGTTGATCCTTGTGGTCAAGTAGCCATGATGGGTGTAAAATTAATAAACCTATAATTCAAAAGTACATTATAAACTGAGCTAAAGGTCTGATTTCAGGGTGGGCAGAGCCAAAGACCCAAGTCACAGGCTGCAGTAGTGTGGGAGAATAATGCAAGCCTGGGCCCTGGGGGATGTAAAAGACCAACAGGAGCCTTCACCCAGTTATTTCCTGCCTTTATAAAAGGAAACAATAGTAGTTTTTCCCTTAAGACATTTCCAAAGGGCCCGCCCCGTGCAACAGTTGTACTATGGACCAAATCCAGGTTTTTATCAATAAAGTTTGATTAAAACATAGTCACATTCATTGATTTGCTTATCAACTCTGGCCAAGTCTCTGCTCCCACAGCCTGGCTGAGGGACTAGTGCCCAGTTAGGTAGTCAACAGAGCTCTTGGCCTTTGTCGCCTGACATCTACCCATCACTGACCTCAGAATGAGAGAAGGGCATGCATGCCTTTAAAACAAAAATCTTCCGGCTTAGAATCTTCCAATGGTAAACAAAGCAAGATACCCGTTTTTGTGTATGTAGATGCATAAATGTGTGTTTTGCGTACGCAGATGTGGGCACGTGTGCTTTTGAGCATACAGTACATACTCAGGTACACGTGTACTCAGGTACATGTCCCACAAATGTGTGGAGGCCAGAGGTCACCCTCAGATGTCATTCTCTGAGCGCTATCTGTATGTTTTTGAGAGAAGGTCTCTCACTGGGACTTGGGGCTCACTGGTAGGCCAGGCTGACTAGCCACAGAGCTGCAGGTGTGCACTACCCCATCTGACTTATGTGGGTACTAGAGATTGACTCAGTTTCTCTTACATGGCAAGCACTCCATTCATTGAGCTGCCTCTCTGGCCCCAAGATACTCTCTTTTAGAACCAACCTTTGCCTGTCTGTAGCTGTCACTGGCGTTATGGAAGGAACAAATCTTGCTTTTGGGTTTTAGAAAGTTCATGCACTTGGATTTTGAGTAAGACTCTTGTTTAGATTTATCCCAGAATCCTGAGGTCTCCCTAAATGCTTTCTCCCCCAACCCCACTTATCCTGTAAGACACAATTTTTAGAAATGTCTCTAGAAGCTGCTTTTATAACCTTGTGAAGGTGTAGGTGGCTTCTTACCCGAGCATTTGTCTCAGAGTTTGCTCTGAGGAAATCTAGACAGCAGAAAGAGTGGTCCTGGCAGTAAGAATTCCCTTCCTCCTCCCCACCTCACCTCCTCCTGTCTAAGCTCATGTTCTAAGCTCCACCCAGCATCTCCAGGGCCTCCAGAGTCACAGATCTGCACCTCAGCTTTCCCTGGGGGAACTGGCCATCTACCTGGAGGCCTGGCGACCATTGGCAGAATCACAGGCTGATCCTGAGCAGATGGTACCCTGGTTAGCCCTCTGTCATCCCCACAATTCATCTGAGTGAGAAAGGCTTCTTGGGTGATGTCTCCATTTTACATCCCGTGTCAGAGGTTGTCAATGGTGACCATTTCTCTTGCCTTAACTTCAATGTTACTTCTGCGTCCAGGGCCTTGGGCAGCTAAGGAAATATGGATATCAGAGATTTTCAGAACTAACCTCTGGCACAATCTTGGAGTACAGACAGTAGGAAGACTTTTGTTTTCAAAATAAGAGGTGGTCATTGCCATTTCTCAACAGGAGTACAGTGAGTCTGACCTTACAGCTCTGGCTGTATTTGGCAATCCTGGGCAGCTGTTCCTGTGGGTGATCAAAGAGTCAGACTAGGAATGCCTACTACAGAACTTGTCAGTGCCTTTGCTGTGCTAGTGTGGACCAGTGTGGCTTTCCAAGAGAGGCTTTGTGGTTTAGACAGTGAAGTTATCTAGGAGAAACTACTTCTTCACACAGAGAGCATCCCGCGGTGGCTCACCTGGGAAACCCTGAAGATAACAACAGTGTCATGAGCTCGTAGGTGACACTAATTGATACTGTCAGAGGATGAGCTAGGTCAGATAGCCTGGTTTCAGTTGCTCAGTCACAGATGTCAATTATCTGCGTTGCACTATGGCTTCCTGCCTCCTAGAGATGTTAAAGCCAGAAGGATCTGGAAGCTTTCAGCAGCCTCCCCTTGGCACCCAGAACACACAGTATTAGGTGTGCACTGCTGTTGCCAAACTCTGTCTTTCCTGTGCTTGCACCTCCACCTGTCAGTGAGAGAGGGCCGGGTTGATATGGGCGGGGCCTGGAGTTGGTGTGGGCGGGGCATGGATCGATGTGGGCGGGGCTTGGGTTGTTCAGGAATTCAGGGCCCAGGAGTCACAGCGGACCATAGAGTGTCCTGTCCTACTTCCGAGCGTGTCCCCAGCCTTTTTCTCTTCCCTTTGTTCTCATTTACCTTTCTGTTCTAATATTTTGCTGTTTCTGGCCTGGCGCAGAGTTGAGAGCTGCGTGAGTTTAGGAGGTGTATTTTCTTATAGAAAGACCTCTGTTTGCTCCACACTGAAAAAGTCTTAGGAAGGGGTTTCTGTCGAAGTGAGCTGTGATGGGACACAAGGTGTGTGTAGGATAAGCTCACCCAGAGGAGGGAACTTCCTGCAGTGTCCGGAAACAGAAAGGCATATAGTAATACTCTACTTTTTAAATAAACATCTAGCTTCCCTCCCAACCCTCCCCCCTGGCAGTGGCCACTTCCTGCCTCTATACTAAGCAGTGTGATTACAAGAGACCTATAGGGGGCGCTAATCCTGCCTCCGAAGGTTGCACTGACTTGGCCCTGTTTAGCCTTTCTTGAGCGTGTGTGACACCATCCAGCTATTGCAGTCACTCAGCAGTTTTCCAGGTATGGAGGCCACAGAAGGGGTGCTTCTCTGATGGCAGCTTGTGATCAGCTGAGGGGGAAGAATACAGGGATTACATGAGGGCTCTGGCTCCTGCCATCCAATACATAGTCAGTGCTTGTGACCAGGAGAGTCGCTGTACTAGTCACACAGTGGGCATGTTTCTGGAGCTGTTAGGGTTGGAGCCTGGGTCCTATAGCCCTGACAAGCCAGGTTTGGCCACTGGTCTTCAACGGGACAATTAAAAACAAAGTAAAAACAGAGAAAAGAGATTTATATGATGTGGCCACACTGGGAAGACGAACAGACCCCCAATTCCATCTTCCAAGTGGTGATATGAGATTTAAGTTTAAATAGAGGGAAAGAGGTCTGCATGGCTAATCTGACCTGGCCAAAATGTGGTCCTGCCAATCATTGACAAGTCATTGTCTCAGGACCCGCCCATCACTGACCCATCGTTGTCTGGGCTCCAGTATCTTCTGTAAGAGGGTCTTGACAAACCATCAGAACTGAATGAAATCCTTTCCTTGGAGATAAGTTCCTGTGGCTGGCTACAGGCTTCAGCCTTTTCCTCCCCCTCCAAGCATAAGACTTTGTGGAAGAAACCATAATTTCTTAGAGTCCTTAGTCTCAAACTCTGATATCCAGACAAGGGGCCATGTATTTCTGCAGAACATCTTAGTTTCTTTCAGCACCGGTACAAGAATGAAGATAGCACTCCTCCTGCTGGGGTTGGAATGGACTAGAAGGTTCTAGTTCGCGTCAGGAGCGCAGGTCAGAGCATAGCACGTAGCAGGTACTCAAGTGTCCCCTGCCATGTCCTGTGACAGAGTCCCCAGTCTTCAGGTATCTGTCTACTGTGGTCTGACATCCACCGTGGTCTCAAGGCTGAAGATCTTATACGAGGGCCCTCTGATTCCAGGACACTTGTCAGAGCCGTGTACCACTCTTGGCTGGGTCTTCTGTTCTGTTCTCTAAACTCCAGCTTATGATCTTTCTAATTCAAGTGTGCAGACCCCTGCTGGCAACTCAGTTTTTCATGCACCAATGGTTAACAAGTGTAATTTCCTTAAATCAGAGATTGTCCCCTGCTTACGTTTAGTCAGTGAGATGCTGCTGCTGACAGGTGATGGTTTGGTGTGTGCTTGTTTGTGTGTGGATAGTCATCATAAACCACGGTACCTCTGTGCTACATCTGCTCTCTCCAGCATTTGGCCTGGCTGTATCCCCACTCTGCACCCCCAGGAAAGCCAGACTCTGTTAATAATCTGCACCCTTTACCCCTTCTCATTGCGACTCCAGTGCCTGAGTTTAAAGCGTATGCCACTCCCTTTGAGCAGTCTTTGAGCAGCACTTTCTGAGAGTCCCTTGTGCAGCAGGGTCCTGTCTTAGCTCTCCCTGGTTTTCCTTGTGATCAGCAAGCTGTACCGCAGGGATGGTGCCCAGCACCACTTCGGAACCCTCAGACCTGACACTGCACTTTGTATCATTGTGATGTCCCTTTGGTATTCTCTGTTGGATTATGGGATAGGGAAGAACCCCGCTCAGAATGCAGAGTTCTAGATCGTGTTCCTCAGGTACTACGGACTTCCTCATCTGACCTTTTATCTGCTCACGGACATGTGTATCCAGAAGAAGAAGGAGAAGACTCCTTGAAGGATGATGGCACTCGTGGCTCTGTCTGGAAGCCTGAGCTGTCCTGACACACAGTAGCTATCTTCAGAACCTCGATTAATGAGTCTGTGAGTGAATGAATGAATTAATATGTAGAGAGTCATCTTCCACTGTGCTCTGGTGTAGATGGTCCCTGCTCACCTGATGCCACTGGGTCACAAGTGTCTGACTTTATTCCCCAGGGAGGCAGGGAGGTGGGGTCTCTTCCCACTGAATTTAGAAGAGACTTTGTATTCATGGAGAAGGAAAGAGAGGATAGGCTGCTGGGGAGAAGCAGAAGTGCCCATTGTCACGATGCTTGGGTATCAGAGTGGTAGACTGGGATGATCCTGGCTCCAGCCTTTGAAGTTGTGTATCCTGGAATCTCTGGCTAAGCTAGTGTTCATTCAAGCAGCCCTGAGTGTTACAGAATGACTCACAGGGCAATAGGTGAGGGCACAGGAGCTCAGAGGCCAAGGGCACTAGGAATAGGGGTTGGAATCAGGCTTTCCATGCTATGGCACGGAAACCAGCTCTGAAGTTCAGTGAAGCCAGCCAGGTGCTGGTCTAGAACTGCTTTGGACCCTTTTCTCTGTGGGCACTGTGCATGGGCCACCTTGATCCTGAGGAGGGGCAGGTAGGGCTCCAGTTGTTCAAGTAGCTAGATGTATACCTGTGTGTGAACAAGTCTTCAGAGTAACATGGCCTTTCTATCACTTGGGAACCTCAGGAAGGAAGCCTCAAGGTTACCACAGGGGCACAGGGGCACGTGGGAGGCAGCCACTAAATGTGGAAGCTGGTGCTACAGCAATTAGCTGCTAATGTCTCAGAGGTGGCAGAGGCAGCCCAGCAGTTAGCACTGCGGTGTTACCCAGAGACCTGCTAATGGGACCCACTAATGAGGCCTTTGCACCTCTTAGAGTCTCTTTGCCAGGGGAAGGTGGTATCTGTCACTCCAGGGAGAGGACCCAGAGAGATCTTGGCAGAAGACAACTGGATGCTCACCCGTTCCCTCCTTCTATAGATGTACGTGTGGTCCTTATTAAGTATTTACCAAGATGTAACATGGCTTATGCCCCGTGTGATAGCACAGTCAGGGTGGGTGGAAGTGGGCATCTGATGGGCTGCTCCTGCTCAGGTAGCAAGGCTCTCTCTCTCCTGATCAGTGAACACCTGCCCGCCCCCCACCCCCATACACTCCACCTCTGCTTGAGATGGCAATTTCAAACATGCATAAAGGACATGAATGGTGACCTTTCAGCTCCTGGTCTCCCACCTGGCCCTGGGTTTGAGACACTCAGGGTGAGGAGAGGCAAGGGGCCCAAGCACACAGCTCTCAGACCTCTGCAGGCCTGTCTCACCCCCTCCTGTGAAGCTCTTTAATCCCTGATGGTGTGAGGCCACAAGGAGCTACTGCTGTGTACTATGTGAGTCACTGGATGACATACTATGGGGTTTCTAAGCTAAGGATTCTGCAGTAGCTCCCCGCTGAATTGTTGATTAGGGTCAAGTGTTTCACAGAGTCCTGCTTCTCACCCTCTGCCAGCCCTCCTGTGGGACACCCTCTGACCTGCACTGCCCATTCTGCAGGGACACCCACTTTCTCTGACGTTTACTAGTCCAGCTCTGCACAACTTCTCCAATCCTGCTGGCAGGGTCAGCATGCAGCCCAGACTCTGGATCAGGATCTCCCTGGTCCCCATCTTGCATGTAATAGTATGCGGACATTCCAGGAACCCTGAGGACTGGGCCTCCCCTCCCCCATCAGAATCTGTCCTCCTGGAGCTTCTGGAGGGGATGAGGGTGAGAAGAGGGGAGGACTTCATGGTCATGCAAGCACACATGAATAAGCACATGATGTGGCACTCATGGGAGGCGATGGATGGAATGACGATAGATGGAGAATTTCGTGGGCCGTCTTCTATAGATGAACACACTCCATCCCTACTGCCTCTATTCGCTGTCACTGCAACCCCAGGAAGGCAGGTCCTCTATGCCTTCCCTTCCTCTTTGTATTCTGTTGATAGGACGGATCCCTGGTGCACAGCTGGTGCCTGTGCATATTTGCAGAATGGTTGAGTGGGTGAATGAATGAATTAATGAATGGGTTCTTCAGTGAAGGGAAGAGTGTCCCTTGCTTTTCTCTATGCACTGAGGATAAGTGTGTGTCAGAGACACAGGATACCCTTCCCTAAATCTATGCTGGCCATGGAGGGCAGGCTAGAGGTGGAGGTTGGGTGAGCCATCCAGCTAGTGATGGTATTGATTGTGGTAATGAGAATGTTGGAGGAGATAGAAGATGTGAATGAGGTAGAGGAGAAGAAAGAGGAGGCGGCTAAGGGAGAAGGAAAGGGAGCTGGCCCTTGTGCCCACTCCTCCTCACCCCATGTTGAAGCAAGTCACATATCACAGCGAGGACAGAGATCTTCCCACACACCATGACAGACCATGGAGCAGAGAGGGCACAAGGATGACAGGAAAATGGCCAGCGCTTTGTTCTACTCGTAAGCCGCAGAGCCAGGACACAGGCCAGGGTTGCCTCTAGCCTCCTGGTCTTAGCGGTTGCACCATCTATGAGTGTGTAGCACCATGAAGACTGGCCGGTGGTCACACAGGGATGTGGCAGGGCACAGACTACATTGGTGCTTTGTCTCCCCCCAACCAGGGAACACTGGCACTGGAGCTAAGCAGGAAGTCAAAAGTCTGGCTTCCTATGTCTAAGTCTCACAGAATGGGTAGAAGTCTAGTGTAGGCATCTTGGGGTGAGATGCTGGCCAATTGGCTAGGGTGCTAGTGATTTGGGTCATTAATGGAGTATTTTGACTGACTTGCGGTTTAATGTATGTGTGCTGCTTTTTTGCCCCAACTGCTAAGAGGTTTGAACCATACACATGCCCTTCCCCGCAGAACCTGCATGGTGTCTCTTGTGGGAACCTCCTAGCTACCTTGATGGATGTCCCCACCCAGACTTCCCTTCCTCCAGATTTCCTCTGAGACTCCATTATCCTTCCATAGTGTGTGCCCCTGGTGAAGGTTCAAGGTACAGGGGAAGCAGGTACAGTGCCTTCAAATGCATTTGTTGACATCTCCATCATGTGAGTTGGAGGAGACTTGGCCTCTTCCCATCCTGTGTCCTGTTGTGCCAAGAATATTGCTGTGACCAACGGACTGGCAGTTCCATACCCATCTGGCGCCAGTGGGTGGAGGAAGGAAAGGAAGAGAGGAGGATCATGGGATAAATTGCCTTGGGAAAGGGGGGACCGTCCGTCTGCATCCTGCATGCTCTGTGTGGCCATGGGGAAGCAACGACAGGAGGGTTCAAGACTGACAGGCATCTTTGAGCTGTCTTTGGACCTGACAAGTTCTGCTCCCCACTGTTTGCCAGGTATTTGGTCCACCTGTGACACTGCAGTGGGGAATGACCTTTGGGGACCCTCTTACTTATTGGTCAGTGGTGGCAGAGAGGTACCGCACTAGGTTCATCCTGAGTAAGGCATGTGAAGTCACTGCTCTGAGAGCCTGCAGGAGCTGCCTGTGCTGGCCCTTCCCATCCTAGGCAGCACTGTCAGACAGAGAAAAGTCTGCTGAGGGATCAATTGCCGACTCCACATTCAACCCTCCTCAGTTGAAGCTGGCCTTTAACACAGCACCTCTAGATGCTACCACATGCTACTCCTTACTGTCTACAGTTGCAGCACCTGCAGGAGCTGCCATAGGCTAGCCCTTCCTGTCTGAGGTCTGCAGTCCCTGCTTTGCAGATGGGTCACAATGAACCATTCTGTGGTAGAAGGCGGGACAGTAGGCTGTAGATGCCTTGATTGAAAGCTTTTTTTTTTTTTTTTTTTTTTTTTTTTTAAATCTTGACCCATTGGATTCTGAAGGCTGACTCCCTGCCCTGCCAGGCCACCTCCCAGAGCCTGGTGCTTCTGAGCCTCATCCTTACACCCAGCCCTGCTCTGCCGGGCTCTGCAGACCTTGAGAGGGCTCTGGAGTCTGTTTAGACCAAGACCAAGTCTCAACCCTTCCCTCGTGGTGAATGAAACCCTGCCTGTGGGAGGATCAGGGTGGCAGTGTGGTCATGGACATGGTGTCAGGGCTTGGGCGCTATAAAGGGGCTTTTGGTTAAGGTCCAGCATCTGGAGTCAGGCCTGCAACTTCTTCCCAAGAGACAGGGGAAGCTTAAATCCACGAGAGAGGATGGGACTCAAGACTTTCTCATTGCTGGAAGTGACAACATCCCTGCCTGGGGAGGGTCTTCCAGGGTGGGCAAGGGTCCTCCAGGATGGTGCTTGGACTCTTGTTTAAGCCGTGACAGACAATTGCATGGGGATCCAGGGTGAGCAGATAGCCGTGGTACTGCTCTGAATCTGACCGTCTCCAGTAGTCCTCTCATGTTCATTGAGTTTTGTTTTCCATCTGAATGAAACATCTAACAAAGCCACATTGGTCAGAGGCTCTGAAACATCCTATGGGGTATGTCCCTCCCTGCCCATCCCCCATAGCCAGCATTTGATGCTCTACCAATGCCTCTGCACACATCAGCTTGGGCCTGTACCCTCCGTCCTGCACACAGAAGTAGCATGCGTGGCATGATTTTGCACACATATCTTTTACAAGGTTTTTGAGACAGGGTCTCCCTGCCTGGAACTCCTAATATAGCCCAGGCTGGCCTGAGACTCTTAATGTAGCCCAGGCTGGTTTCAACCCTCCTGCCTCTGCCTCTGTGAATCTTCATGCTCACGTACATACTGGTTTTGACTGAGTGGTTCTCCTTGGGTCTATCTTCCTCTGTGCACATGAATTCACTTGATCCTTGACTATATCTGTACCCTGGCTGGGGAGAGGAGGAGCCAGGTCCCCATGGATTTGAGATAGGCAAGCATTGGAATAATTGAGTAGCCTGGGGGGGGGGATTTATTTGGGCTGTACATGGCCCTCTTCTAGTAACACATTTGGCAGCCCAGCTCTGTCACCTCCTGAACTATCCACACCCCCCCCTTTACGAGAAGTGTTCCTAGCAACCTGAGCCCCCAAACCCCCACTCAGACCGCTGCTTGTATTGGGCTACACATACACTCCTCTTTAAAGGAGGGCTGTTTTTCCTCCCTTGACAACCACCAAACATAAAGACAGTCATACTCTTATGTCCGGATATGAGACCAGAAAGAATGATCCAATCTGAATTCATTTGGGGGTACCTTAACAGTAAGGCAAATTATGTCCGTGAACATAAAGAAAGCCTCCTATTTCTCATCTCATGCCTATGCATAATTAGACATGCATACGATAAAAATCCAATGCATTATGGGAAGGGACGTGCACAGTGGAGAATTGACTGCATGACTTAATTTGTCAGAATAGAGAATGGCATTAATGTGCTTCTCAGTAACTGGTCTTTCCTTCTCTTGAGTCCACAAAAGGAACCCAAGACAGTATATTGTTGGGTCCTTGACCACTGCTCCCTTGCACCTCTCTGTTTTAAGTAACGGTCCCTCACCACTTCTGCAAATACCAGTTGGCTTTTATGTCATGTCCTTGAATAGGCGGCCAGGAGTCTAGGAACACCTAATCCAGACCCTGACCACAAGAAAAAGGCTATCCTGTGGGATGCTTCCTGTCACTAGCGTGACACACTGTACTACCTGGAATTTCCTGAAACATCTATGTGCACCCTCCTCTGTGTGCACTTGTCCAAAGTCACCAGCTAGGAGGGACCCAAGACAAAGATACTTCCCTTTATCCGTGTATGGCTCAGGCTTGCTCTGCAGCTGTTCCCTGCGGTGATCTGATGGCCAGACCAGTGTGTGCTCTGCATCTGGGCCTGGTCTGTGCTCTGCTCTTGGATAGCTGATAACTGGGGGGAAGGTGAGTTTGGGGGACTTTGTGGTTCCTTCATGCTTGTATATATAGTGCTTATGCCAAGAGTTCAGGCTCCGTAGGAACAGAGTAAAGACTTCCTGGGGGAAGATCTTATCTGAGTACATTTACATCTAATGTTTGTATTTAATCTACAGTCTACACGAGGCACGCCTCTCAGAATAGCTTTAGGTACAACCCAACACATTTGTAGATGATAATGTTTGGCTGTCCCTGGCTAAGGTAGAGGAAATCTGAAAAGTATGCAGCATGGGCAGTAGGCACAGCATGTACAAAGGTCCTGAGGCAGAGAGGAGTTAGTTCATCATGCAGTCAGCCAGCCATTAGACCACATGGCAAGGAGGTAGGGAGGGCAAATGACAGGTTGCTATTGAGAGAGGGTATTCATGGAAGAAAAGAGGATCCCATTACTCATGAATTACTCTGCCTCCTGCCTGCACTCTGTCAGAAGGAGGCCCAGGGAGGGTCCACTCCCGTGACAATTCACTGAACTGTATGCTTTAAGAGGTCACTTAAGGTGAGATGGTCCCCAGGAGCTTGAAATCATCCCTTGCGACCCTTTCCTGTTCTCACTTTGCAGATGAGATGGACCAAACTCCCCCAGCACGCTCCGAGCCTCTGGTCTCAGGGATACGAACTCCCCCTGTGCGGAGGAACAGCAAGCTGGCCACCCTGGGCAGGATCTTCAAACCCTGGAAATGGAGGAAAAAGAAAAACGAGAAGCTGAAGCAGACGACGTCAGGTAAGGAGGCCCCTGTGAGATGAGGATGGCATGAGTCAGGGGTCGCACAACGCTGGCTGCTGGCCGCCCTCTGGTTACTGAACCTCACTGACTGCCTGGTGGGATCAGCACAGAGTGGTGCACACACTTGGTCAGCCACAGCCTCATTAACATAACAGCAAGTTCTCACTCAGTGCCTCTGGCTGGCTTTTCCTAAAAATTTACTTCTATTTTTATGTGTATGAGTATTTTGCCTGACTGTGTGTGTGTGTGTGCACATGTGCGTGTGCGTGCGCGTGTGCGTGCACGTGTGCGTGTGCGTGTGCGTGTGCGTGTGTGTGTGTGTGTGTGTGTGTGTGTGTGTGTGTGTATGTGTGTGTAGATACTTGTTAATTGCCTGATGCCTGGAGAGGCCAAAAAAAAAACCGAATCATATCCCCAGTAACTGGAGTTACAGTTGTCAGCTCCCATTAGGGTGCTGAAAACTGATCCCAGGTCCTCTGGAAGAACAGCAGTGCTTTTAACTGTTGAGCCATCTCTCCAGCCTCAAGGCCTGCTACTCTTGCTCACAGAACACACACTACACAAGCCCTCAGCTCACAAATGGCTGAGCCATGGCCCTGGCCCTCCCTTTCAGACAAAGCAGGGGCCTGCTTATGGTGCTCACTGCTCCTAGGATCTATCTGCCTGTGTCATTCTAAGAGTCATGATCCATGCTATGGTGCAGTTTCTGTGAGTTTCTGACAGGTTTGCTCCCCAGCTTCTAACCAGTATCTAGGGAAGCAGCTCACCCCACCACTTCCTACCCAAGGATCCAGAAGGCTCCCCACTCACTTGTGGCACTGGCCAGTCCCAGCTTGGTGGGAAGTGGGGTTGTGCCATGTCGCCTAATTGCCTATGCCTCCCCGGCATTGACCATATGAACTGCATCCCAAAACTGCACCATGGCACAGTGACCAGGTGACCATGATAGAATGACCAAATGAGAGGCCATGGCATCAGGTGCTGCTGAGCAGAGGACCCCTTCTTTGAAAGAGAAAATAATTCAGAGAGGCTAATCACCCAGTGTAGGAGGGCTGGTAGGATATCTTGAGCACAGGTCATCAACCCTGGGCTCTTTGTAAAACCAGGGACCTGAGCCACCAACCCCAGAAGCCAAGAAGCCTGGGCCTCAGGGCCCTCCCTCTGAGCCCCTTGCCTATTAGCTGCAGCTGTAAGCAATTAGTGAGGTTGCTGTACACGTGGAGTTAGCCCCAGCCCCCAGGGACATGCCTGGCAAGTGCCTGTCTCAAGCTATTGCCTCTGTGGTCCCAGGGGCCCCAGCTTCCTGCTTAGTTCTGAAGAGGCATGTGCCTGGGGCTTGGAGATAGTGGAGACAAAAGCCCAGGCACTCCCTGCACCCAGCCTGGAGGAGGGGCAAGGGAAGCCAACAGCAGAGGGTTCAGCATTCACTCTCCTGTATGCAACTTACCAAATTATCTTAATCACTCGAGAAGTTGATTGACAAATTATTCTTGACAAGAATGAAAACAGGATGAGCTGTTTAAGAATTTACAAGTACTTCAAGGGTGCCAGGCAGAGAGTAGATGGTAAGCTGGTCCTGCCACAGGGCTACAGTGCACAGGAGGCCAGGGGCTGGGGCAGGTGACCTCTGTGACCTTTAGGTGCATGGAATTGGAAAATGGACAAATTTGGGTGAGTGGCTCTGGGCTTCAAGGTTCTGAAGCACTGGTCCTGCCTGGGGTTGTCAGGCTGCTCTGGGGACCCTAGGAGGGCTCAAAGACCCTCAGGGTGACACCTTGGGTTCCTAACTTAGGCATTTGGAAATTGGTTAACAGTACCGGTATCCCACTGCCTTATTCTCAGCCTCCCCTCCCAGCCTGCCTCCCCCTCCTTTTTCATGACGCAGATTTTAGCATGTCCAGTGCTGACATTAAGAGGAGATGAGGCAGAGACCTGTAAGCTGTGAAGAGCAATGGGTCTTCTGCCCTTAGCTGACTCTGGGCCATCAGTCAGCCTGAGGCTGAGCAGGCCATGCCCCATGTTCCAGCCTGCCCAGTAGGAAAACCCCAGAGATAATCAAAGGAGGATTAACCTGAGTGCCTCAGACCCTCTCTCCTTCTCTCCCCACAGCCTGTCCTCCTCCTCCCCACCCCCAGCCTGTCCTCCCCACAGCCTGTCCTCCAATCCACTCTCATTGTCCCCTCCTCCACGCCTGTGATAGTGTGGAAATTGGTTTGGAAGTTGAGGTTACAGAAAGGAACTGAGCTGAAAGTGTCTTGCTGCTGAAACATCCTGCATCCCTGTCTGTCCTTCATGCAGGTGACCCTAGTATACTCCCTTCCCTGGTTCTGTTCCACACTTCCACCTAACACATTTGTCTTCTCTGCCACCCAGGTCTTCTGGTCACAAGTAGAGACCAGACCTGTCCTGCTCAAAGCTCTGCCAGTACACAGTGCACACAGTAGGTGCTCAGTCAAAGTGAGATCAGGTTTAAAGTGTAGAAGGCCTTATCATCCCAGCCTCTCCAAGGTCCAGGTACTCCCAGCATAGAACTCAGAACATGGCTTGACATCCGTGCTCAGTAAATACTTTAGAACACACCATTTGCATGGTCAGCCCTTGTGGGCACTCTGAGCTCTGACAGGCGGGCCAGCTGTGTTCTTAAGTACCTGTCAGAGTGTTCCACACATCCAGTGGCTTTGGGACCCCACTAACGAGCAGGCTCTACTCCAGGTTCTCAAAGGAAGTATTAAGACCTAAGCAGCTGTTTGGTTTTGTATTTGAGGTTCATCTGTGGTGTGTGTGTGTGTGTGTGTGTGTGTGTGTGTGTGTGTGTGTGTGTGTATAGGAATGAAACCCTGCCTGGGAGGTAGAGTCTAGAGGAGAAGGTGGGTGAGTCTCCATTACTGGTGGCTTTGGTTTTCGGGTGGGAGGCCACAAGAAGTTTGATTTCAGAATAAGAAAGGAAGGAATTGCATGTTGTGGCCCCTCTTGCTGTGGTTAGACCTGAGTCAGGGCAGGCATGTCCTGTGTGCTAGCATGCCTTCTGAGAACATCCCAGGGACAGTCAGAAGAGGGTTAACCAGAGTGCCTCTGGGGCTGGAAGATGTTTGCTCAGGAGACATGTACTGATGGACAGTCAGTGAAAGCTGGCACTAGCAACAGAAGCATATCCTGAGCTCTGGGCTGCAGTGAGAGCGCTTCCTCATCTGTCACAGAGGGGTCATGATCTAGAAGTCAGAATCGAGGAAGGTATCATGAAAGTCCATTGCAGAAGTGATCTCTCAAACATGGCCCTGAACCCACTTTCCTGTGGCTGGAGTTATGGATATTGCTTACCAGATGGCTTAGGTAGTAAACTCAGAACCGTTGCACCCCAGGCTCTGACAGTGGACAGGTCCCCAGCCTCAGACATCTGCTGTCTCCCTGTGTCTTCCTGTTCACCCAAGCACATGCGGCAGTGGTGTTGTGGGCCCGAACTGCTTTTGGCTGTGACTTAATTAGCTGCTTCTGTATCCTGCAGCGCTGGAGAAGAAAATGGCTGGCAGGCAAGGCCGAGAAGAGCTCATTAAGCAGGGCCTGCTAGAGATGATGGAGCAAGGTAAGAGGGTCCCTGAGAGGGTGGCAGACCTAAGTGGAGTTCCGAGGGCATAGAGGGCACTGAGTGGAGTCCCAGGAGACTCTGGGTTGTGGGTTCCATGGACTGCAGCTCATGGGGACTGTGGCATGAGGTTCATGGTGGAACCTGTGAAGTTTGATGGCTCCCAAACTCAGGAAATCCATTAGAGGAAGGAAGTCCTATATCCAGGCAGGGGACCCTTCTCCAGGGCAGCCTGCAAGGGTGAGCCAATGGCTTCAGTCAGGAGCCAAGGCAGCACAGTGCCCCCCCTTCCTCCATGGCCATTTCTAGTGACCATCCAACAAGGAACCTGTGCAAGGAGCTCCTTGAACATCTTGTTGTCTGTCTCTAAGAGGCAGCCAGGGCTTTTAATTTAAGAGCAAGTTTTCTTTACACTCATGCATTAAATCCACAATTTGAACAAGTGGCGACTTTACCTATGATGGCCACATGGCTAACGTTTCTGACTGTCGTCAGGCAGGGTGAGGTATTCCGCATACTTTACCTTTGGGTGCGGATGTCACTCCCAGTTTTCAAACATGAATGTGGGGTCCATCCATAGCTGTAGCATGCAAGTAGAAGCCCAGTGCAAACATGGCTCTCCCAGTATTGTTGGCCCGACAGATTTCATCCAGGCTGTGCTTATAGGACCATATCTGTGTGTTCAGGTTGGTCAATGTCCGCAGCACAGTAATGGGGACCACCACACTTAAATCTGGTCATCTCTCACCATGTTGGGGTCCCATCAGATCCTGACCCTTGCCTTCTATACTTTGTGGGTCTCTGACTCTGTAAGTCTCTGCTGGTGGGGATAGCTTACAATCCCCTTCTTCTATAACCTCTCTGGGCTGGAACAATCTCCTGCCTCCTTAGTGAGAGATCTGCACTGCTTTTGTACAGGCATCAAACTCCCGTCTCCCCTTTCTCTGGTGTCTCTGATTTGGCCCAAGTACCAGGAATTAGGTGGTAACCCATGAAATAAATGAGTCTTTTCTGATGTGGCTGAGGCCCACAGCCAAGTTGTGGCCTATCTCCTCACGTTACCTCCCTTCCTGAGTTTTGGCATGCATTATTATGAAGATACTATGTTCAGGAGGCAACCAGCCATGGTGATTGTTTAATGCCTTCAGTGCTGTGTTCCCCATAAAAGAAAGCCCTGCCCCATGGCCCGTGGCCTGTGGCCTGTGACCCGTGGCCCGTGGCCTGTGGCCTGTGGCTTGTGGCTTGTGGCTTGTGGCTTGTGGTCTGTGGTCTGTGGCCTGAAGATGTTAAAAGCTCTATTCTGACTCTCCTGGAGTTGGTGGAATGTCACTGCTGAACAGAAATATGAAGTGGTTTTAATTTGGAATGTGTCCTCAGAGTATCCAGAGTTGTGTGTGTGGTGTATGTGTCCTGCATAAGGGTGCACATACACATGTATGCACATGCTCACATGTCAGAGGTTGACTTTCAGTGCCTTGCTCATTCTCAGCCTTTTATGAGACAAAGTCTCTCATGGATTCAGCTGGGCTGGTAGACAGTGAGCTCCACTGTTTTCCTCATTTCTGCCTCCCTGGTGCTGAGGTGACATGGCTCACCACCGTGTGCATCTTTTTGTGGGGATCGGTGCTCAGGTCTTTATGCTGGCATGGCAGGTTCTTTATTGACTGTCCTGTCTCTGAAGCCCCAGGTTATTCAATTAGATCTTGGGTCAGAGAAATAAAAACAACTGTACACTTAAAAAATGTTATATTCAATGAATAAGAGAGCGTTAAGGGGGGAGGGACTTACATAGCAGGTCATATTTTAGAAAGTGGGTCACTGAGGTGTGGGCCCTGAGGTTTATAGCTTAACTCTGTTTCTAGCCAGGTCTCTGTCTGCTGACCATCAAAGGTAGAAGCAAGCCATCTCAAGGTCCCCAGAGTAACCAGCACACATTCATGCCTGTCCTAGCATAATGAATGGTAACTCAGATAATCTGTCTCCATAAAGAATTTCTCGTTGGGTATTTGGTTGTGGTTATAAGCCACTAAGACAGCCTTCTTGCCAGCAGAGTGCCAAGGCAGCATACAACATTTGTGAATGAAGTTAAGTACTAAGACTATGCATAAGCACGTTCTGCCCTAGTCTCAGGGGCTCTCCAACCCTAGGCTCTATTCTCGTGACCTCACAGAACCCTCCAACCACTTCCCAGTCACCTGACTATTGGGTTAAGCTTCTATCTTCTAAATCTCATTAACCTATGACTTTGGGACTTAAATTCCTGCCAGTGTTGTGGAGGCCGGTTGATCACAGGGGGCATGCAGTCTGCTGTGGTCACCCACCTCTGCTCAAGGCAGAAACAGCCACAGAAAAACACACACTGTGCAGGCATGACTGTGTGCCAAGAAGCTTCATTTATGGGTGTAAAGATTTGAATTTTCAATCTTTTTCATGAATCATGAACCATTATCTTTCTTTTGGTTTCCTTCCCAACCATTTAAAGATATGAGATTCCATTCTTAGTTCAGGGACATGGAAACAGGTGGAAGGCTGGCTTGGGCCCAGCCTACCTCCCACACACCACCCTTTCAGTCTTGCAGAGAGACTGGGCCAGGAACTAGAGTGGCCCAAAGCAGTTTCCATCCTAGATAGCTGAACATTCAGGCGTTAAGGGATGCTGTAAATGATTATGGAGTGCCCACTGTGTACGAGGGTCTGTATTAGTTGACAGACAAGTCAGCTACTGAGACATGGTCCCCTTGAACACAGAGCCTGTGGGACACAGGCATCAAGGGGTCCCTACAAATACAAATCACAGCAACAGAATCACGGATGGTAAGGAAGGGCACACATGGGGCACTTGGACGCCATGCCTTGGGGGTTGAGAGACAGGAGGTCTGAGTGACGTTGCCTGTGAGTTAGTTAGGAGTCCAGGTTGGTTTTGCATTTAGTTACACAGGAGTCCATGAGAGCTAATTTTGTCCTTGCTGAATGTGGAATCCAGGAGAGGACTTCTGTGTGCAGGGCTAGCGCTCTGAGCCCAGCAGGCCATACCTGGGCACTTTCAGGAGGTTTTTTTTTTTTTTTTTTTTTGCTATCAGCAGTGCCTAAATTAAGCACTCTAGGGGCCACACATTGATAAGCCTCTCCAGTGGACTCTAGCTTTTTACAGGGGAGTGCCTGGTCTTGAATGCTGGAGACTGAGTCACTAGCAGCCCCAGGAGCAGCGAGTACCAGGCCCAGGGTGCAGGGGCTTAGGGAAGGGACTAGAAGGCAAGGGGCTGGAGAGCAATGAGGGAGATAAGGGGCTTGGATGCAAATGCCCTTTTATTCCCTCTTGCACATATGCATGTGTCCCAGGCCTGGGCTGACAGGGACATGGCCAGGCTATCCCAAGGAGAGGACTTGTGAATCTTCAGGGAAACCAGGTGTCTCAGGCTGCAAGGACAAGGGTCACAGATTTAGTTCAGCAGGCAGGGCACTTTTCCCTCAGGACTCCCATGGGGCATAGCCTTTTGCCTTGTTTTAAATATGCATCATGAAATACATGTAAAGGTTGGTGCAGAGCACTGGGTGAAGTGCCAGCCCTTCCAAGGGAGCCAAGTTCCTCAGGGCCAGGAGCACAGGGAGCTTTCTGTCTGGATTGGACTTGGTAGGGCAAGTCCCCCAGGATTCCCATGGCAGCTGATAACTGCTGCACCTTCCCAGGTTAGGAGCTCAGGAACCCAGCAGGGGTCACTGTGAGACCTACTGCTGGGGGAATCACAGCACCTCCTCTCCCCCACACCTCCTGTGATGGTTGTGGGTGTGGGGATAGGGGTGGGGACAGCGTTTCTAGCTCCATTGTGGATTCTGGTTCAGCTCTGCCTTCTCCCAGGCAAGTGGGAGCAATATGCAGCCATGGGTGCCCCCTTGTGGTTGAATGGGCTCATGGAACCTGTCACACTGAGGCCAGACTTTGTTGCCAGGCAGCTCAGAAGCTGCAAAAAGAGCTACTGGGGGCAGGGTGGGGATGGGGTGGGGGGAGGGAAGACCTGACCACGGATGTCCCCAGACATGCCCAGAAGCCTTAGTAGACACAAGAACTTGCTGCCTAGCAATGAAACCTGCCATCTTCTTGGAAAGTTGTGCACCTCACACTCCCTGGAGCTTGCCTCTGAAAGTCAGGCAGACAGATCACTTGGCCTCAGAACAGGGCTGGTAGGCGAGACTCTGCAGGTAACCAGGAGTGTGAACTCTGTCCCAAGGTTAACAGATAAACATCATGAGTCCCCTGGCCCTTGTTCTTTGCGTCTCTGCCATGCTGCTAGTGTGCTGGGCTGTATAGTATCCCTCACATGGGCTAGTAGTATGCTGGGACCTTGTTTATGGCACTGTCAGACAGCTGTTATGGGGAGAAGTGACCTTTTCCCACTCTGCCTCCTCCATGTCTGGGACTGTCTCCAACCTACCTCCTTGATTAGGAACAGGGTCCTGCCTGTTTCTGGTACAGACAATACTCTCCGTGTATGATTTCCTTCCCTTACCCCTCACCCATCAACTTGATGTTTTCTTCAATGGCCTAAGAACTCTCAGATCCTGGCACTGGGTGTTTTATAAGAGATTGCATTAGTGCTGCACTCATTGACATGCTGTCAGGAGGCACTCAGGGGAGCGGGACAGGGGAAGTCTGCCTGGTTTCTGTGTATTTGAATGCACACTCCCTGGCATGCACACGTGTCCCCACTGTGAACATGCACATGCATATTTCTGTGGATGTCTGGGTCAGGTCCCTTTCATAGAAGTTCACGTATAAATCGTGCACAGCTCTGTGTCCCCTGCAGCTCTGGGAAGAGACAAGCAATGATGGAGACAAAGGTTGGCCAGAGGAGGCAGCTGACCCAATGACAGAGGGTGGGGTACGAGCCCCACCCCCACACTGCCCTGGCCCCACCCAGCGTTTCTTAGCAACAGGCCCTGCTACCAGATCTATTTTGGGGAACTGTAGCTTCTTACTGAGTGTAATTATTCTGCACAGCCCAGAACAGGACTGCAGGACTGCAGGACTGCTGAGCAGCAGGCACCGATGCAGGTATTGCAATCCTGCAGTGGTAGATGGAACTGGGGGCCCCTGGGCTTCTCAGCAGCAGCTTCTGCTATCTATTTGTTATAGTGATGATGAGAAGGTACGATTGCAAATCACAGCACACATGGGCCCTTTCTCAGGCTTCAGTCCACCTCAGCAGTGAACAACTACCCCCGTCCCTACCCCACAGGGCAGTGAGGAGCTCAGAGTGGCAGGACCCACCTCTCATTCGCCTGTCTCTGGCACAGCATCCACCCTGGTGGATCTCTAACAAGCCAGGTTCATCAACCTGTCCTCAGTTAGGCTAATTAAAGAGATGAGTTAATAGAGAAAACCAGATTTATTTGGGGGGGAGAACAGAAATGCCCAGTGAGTCCTCAAGTCCTGGTGTGAGTTTTAGGTTTAAACAAAAGGCAGGAAGATTCGCAGCAAAGCCATCAGGGTGTGGCCGTACAGGCCTGTCGTTGTCTCTCCCACAAGGTGCTCTAACAAGCTGTTCCCCTGTAGCTGGCACAGGCTTTATCTCCTTCTCCCAATATGAGATTCCTGTGGGAATTCCAATTCCTTAGGGACCATTGTCAGCCAAATGGAGGGACAAGAGTGTCTCCTTCAAATCTCCATTCCTGACTGGGTAGTGACTGCAGATCTGGCCCTCCTGTCTGTCTGTCCAACTGTCTTACTGAGTAGCCGCAGTGAGCACATCTGCCATAGACAACACATGTGAACATAGAGCATGCACGCACAGTGAAAGCACATGTGCGCTCCATGGGGTGTGTCTGTACACGCATACACATATATGCAGACATACACGCACAGGAGCACACACACTGCATCTTGCTTTGTTGTTACCACATAGAAACTAGTCGGGCTGGGCTTAGTGTTCAGATTCCAGAGAGCCTTGTGATGCCCCCTTCAGGGTGATCAGCATTATGTCATGTGATCCTCCAGGGTAATGACATTTGCACACTGCATGAGGGAACCTGGCAACAGTGATTGTCACAGAGGTGTGTCAAGGACAAGCAAGCCAGTCACAAGGGACTAAAAACAAAGTCTTGAGCTTGGTGGCATCTGATCCTATATCCTTGGCTGTTCTGGATCTGTCTCTGGCCCAGCACTGGCTTGGCAGTGAGAGCCAGAAGCTGAATGTGGTCCAGAGCCTGCTTCCCTCTGGTCCTAGGGTTCTGTGAGATGAAGCCACGGGGGAGAACAGGCCAAGTGGCGACAGTGCTTGATTGTGTGGTCACCTGGTGGACCAGCAGTGTGTGGTCACCGTGTGGACCAGCAGTGTGTGATTATTGTATAGCCTGCAGTGTGTGGTCACCCTGGGATTTCTGTTACTGGGTGTGTCTCTGGAAGAGGCAGCTAGACTTGCCAGAACTTCTGGGCAGGGGATGTGGCCTAAAGAGGAGCTCGCCTCAGGCATAGATGTCAAGACCTCTGGTGAGACTGGCTTTTCAGTTCTTCCCCTGTGAAGAAGGAAGCACCCTGATGGGAGATGGTAAGCAGGAAGTCAATATCAGATCTTCTGAGAGATGAAAGAAGGAAGTAGATCAGGCTGGAAGCCTGGGCCTGGGCCTAGGCCTGCAAGAACCCTCAGGGAGAAAGTGCTGCTGTCCTGAGGCTGCTGTTGACTCAAATGGGGACAGTTCTGTTGGCTTTCTCTTCACAAACCACACCAGCAGCAGGGAGTTCCAGAGCCTGCGGCTCACTCAGGCACCTGTGGCACCTGCAGTTCACTTACCTTATACTACAGTATATTTCTCACCACAGTTCCAGGGAGGCTGCAGTAACACTGGTCCCACGTCGTAGACAAGAAAACTAAGGTTCTGATAGATGGCAATGGGTGGGATGCATGTTAGAGGGATGGTGGGCTTCTGTCCTGGTGGGGATCAGGTGAGCAGTCTTGGGGACCCCAGTATAGTAGGTGGGTGCCTAGATTGGCCAACAAAAGGGGGCTTTGACCATGAAATAAATTGATCCTCTACTCCTGTGGAGAAGCAGCCTGGTGTGTCCAGGGCTGAGAAATCTCTGCAGTCCACACTGCACACTCTATCCTGTCTCCATAAACTGGGGACCAAGAGATTCATATGGGAGAACACGTGAGTGCCCTCCATCAGAGAGGGTTGGGTGTCTTGAAGAGACATTCTGATTAGCCTCCCTGGAGCTAGCTGTGTGACTGGAGTAGTTATTTCTAGGCACAAAAGTCTCAGAAACTTACTGCCTTAGCTTCTCTATGTTACAGAAGAAATTAGGTGACAGATATTGGCAAAAGGAGACTGGTTTATTTAGGTGGGGAGATGGTTCAGTGAGTAAAGCATTTGCCATGCCGACAGAGGGGTCTGATTTCAATCCCAGGACCCAAGTAAAAGACCTAGGTGTGGTGGCAGTCCTGTGAGCCCAGCACAGGGGAGGCAAAAGCTGCTGGGCCTCTGGCACTTGCTGGCTGGTCAGCCCAAGCCATCAGGTAAGTTTCAGGCTTATAGTTTGGTCAAAACTGGGGGACAGAGATTTTTGTGTTCTCTGCCATTCCTGCATTTGTGCCATAATTTTATAGGAAAGATAAAATGGAGGCAGGAACCATGCATGAGGTGCTTATCTGCGAGATAAACCACCAGTATATATTCCCTGAAAACTGAGCCTGTCTGTTACCAGGCTTTGGACTTTTCCTCGCAGGCTGGTTTCCTGAGAAATATTTAATTCTATAGATCTAATTATGCTAGGGTCCCTGTTTCAATTCTGGTCCTCAAAATGTCGGGCTTTCTTGAGGGTGACAAGTCAAGTCAGGGCCAAATCCTCAGATACCTCAGCATCTGAGCCTAAGGAGAAGGGGATGGACTTTCCTGAAGCCCTCCTGAAAGACTCCATGTCCTTCATCCTGGGAAAGCTGCTATGTAAATTCTCACTAGACTTCCCTCCGTTCTTGGCTTTGATCCTTACTGGGTTTCATTTGCTGCCATAGCCATCTTTGAAGTCTTCAGAATGCTCACCATCTGGGGCAAAGGGCAGCATCTGTCTTAATAAACTCTAGACATACAGATGATTGACAGACATTTGCTTCTCGATAAGTGACAGTCTGTGATGGCACAGAGACGAATGGCTATAGCTACATTCTGTAACAACCCTAGCACCTTGCGGGTCCCTACAGTAAACATCTATTGCCACATGTCAGACGATCCTGGTCCAGCTGTTGAGGTCTGTGTTAGGAAGGAACAAGTGGGGACACACAGAATTTTGAAGCTACTTCTTTACCAAGTCCGTGGGTCCTGTGGATCAGATTCTCCCCGAGGAGAATGCAGAGTTGGGTGGGGCTACCATAAAGGTGCGTGGTAGAGCGGTGGGAGTTAGTGGGGGAAATCACCCATCTCCCTCAGGTGTTAGAGTACCAGGATCCATGGGGAGAATGGAGCCTGGGCATGTAGGGTACCAGGCTCATTTGGAAATACAGTTTAGATAGAGGGATTCCAGTAGAGTGTGGGATACCACATCAGGCCATCCATGACACCCTCTGTAGGAAGGGCCTCTTGAATGAAAGAAGGGTGTGGAAGGAGGCACGCTGGCTAATGGCTGAATTTCTTTTCAGATTCTGAAAGTAAGGCATGCAGTCCCAAGGAAGGCTCCCAACCTGCACAGAGTGAGCCGTCCACTGGTGAGCAGGAGACGCTGACCTCGGAGGGTGTCCAGCCCGGAAGCCCCTCGGCCAGTGGAACAGATCAGGCCTCCCAGGATGAGCTTCTGTCCTCTGATGCTCATCTGGATGACACAGGTACTAGCTGGAGACCCAGTGGGCTGAGCACTCCCAACCAAGGGCTTGGACAGTTGCTCCACTGTCAGGATTGCTGTATCTTAGTTCTGCCTCCTTCAGTCTCATGACTGGTAGACCTAAATGTTTCCTGGAATTCTTCTCCTGGCTTCTCCCGAGTTGGATGGAGGAGGAGTGAAGGATCTAAAATGGCCATGCATGCATGATCTCCTGCCACATGCCTCCTGAAGTCAGCCAAAAGTGGAGATACATTTCAGCCAACTCCAAATGGGTGTGTCCTGGGCCAGTGCCCTAATCCTGGAGCAGATGGCTTCCTTCCCTGAGAGATGCTGGAGCGTGTGTGTGGTGGGAGAGCCATGCTGTGCCGTGGTCTGGGGGAAGCTCCTCTGTGGCTTGGCTGTTGAGATCCTCTGTTCCACGGGAGACGTTATAGAGTCAACATCAGGTTCTCTGGAGCACGTACAAACTTGGTACCATGTTCACAAGTAGTCAGTGTGGAGGAGGGGCTGGGCTGGTGTTTCTGTTTTAACAGAGTAGACAGGACCCTTAAGATAAGCACACCAGAGCGCAGGCCTCACTCTTCTCCCTGACCAAGCAGTTTTTTAAGTCACCTTCTGAGAGAGACCTCCCTGGGGACCTGTTCTCTCCTCTGTCCTCTGCCTAAATCTATGCTGTACAGCATGGGGACTGGAGCTCGAGCCTCCCATCTCTCCAGGGTTCTTGGGAACCCAGGCTGTGGTGTGAACACTCTGAGATTCTGCTTCAGATCCCATGGGTGTCTGTTCCCTGGCCTGTCCATCTCCAAGCCAGAGTCACTGGGTCACTGGGTGCTCTTTACCAGATGTCTGTCCTCAGCCTCCCTTCAGTGTCAGCAGCTGCTCCTGGTGTATGCTCCACCTCTTGCATGACTGTTCCTCTCAGTCTCACTTGGCTTGGGAACACAGTGGGAATTTGGAGTCTGGAGTTATGGAGCCAGAGAGGAAGAGCCCCAGCTGTTGCCCAGCTGTCTCACCTTGAGTCCCAGGCAGCTGACCTCAGAGAGCTATGGTTGGTAACTGTGTGGAGCCTCTTTTCTGTGGTTACTGCTCCCCAGCCCTAGACTTCACCTTCAAGCACCCCCAAATGGCTGGGTCTCTGCTCCCAGCTCCTACTGGTAGCTCTCAGTTCTTTGTCTATACTTAGCTCTGACTAGCTCCATGGGCGATGCCTGTGTCTGACCTCAGAGGCTTTCCAGGTACAGGGCTTAGGGATAGTCTGGAAACAGAGTGGGTCTGCTGAGAATATCATGTCTTATGATGGGTGTGATGGTTTGTATGTGCTTGGCCCAGGGAGTGGCACTATTAGAAGGTGTGGCCATGTTAGAGTAGGTGTGTCACTGTGATTGTGGGCTATAAGACCCTCATCCTAGCTGCTTGGAAATGAGTATTCTGCTAGCAGCCTTCAGACGAAGATGTAGAACTCTCAGCTCCACCTGCACCATGCCTGCCTGGATGCTGCCATGTTCCCGCCTTGATGATAATAAGCTGGATCTCTGAACCTGTATGTGTGTGTGTATATAGTATGTTTGTGTGGGAGGTGTGTGGGATGTATATGTGTGTAGTATGTTTGTGTGTGGGGGTGTGTTTGCATGTGTGCATGGGGTATGTTTGCATATGTGTGTATGGTGTGTTTCTGTATGTGTGTGTTTGTATGCATGTATGGTGTGTATGTGGTATATATTTGCATGTATGTGTGTTTGTATGTATGTGTAATGTGTGTTTATATATATGTTTCTGTGTGATATATATATATATATATATATATATGTGTGTGTGTGTGTGTGTGTGTAGTATGTTTATATGTGTATGTATGTGTGGTGTGTTTGTGTGTGTGTATGCAGGTGCATGTGGAGGCCTCAGTTTGATAATCTGGTCACTTTTCTACATTATAATTTGAAGCAGGGTCTCCCAGCCAAACCCAAAGCTGTTCTATGTGATAGTCTCACTAGCAGGCTTGCCTCACAAGGCTGGGACCACAGGCTAGTCACCAACCACACCCACCTGCATTTATGTGGGTTCTGAGGCTCCAAAGCCTGCTGCCCTTAGCTACCACCTGCTGTACAGTGTAGAGTGGGCAGTAGGGAGTGGCTGGGCATCAGGTGACGTTCTTGTGACCCTTCCCACCTCTCCATTAGTAAATAGTCAGAAAGCCCAGCATGGCTGACTTTCCCAAGATGGCAGTTGCTTGGCTCAGAGTATATACACTCACAGCACCCAGGCATGCTGCTTGTTTTAAGTCATTTAGTCACGGCCCCACTGGGTCCCAGCTTTGCTTCCTCCTGTGGAGGCTGAAGGGTTGAGCCTATGTTCTGTCATCTGATCTCTCTATTTAGTGAGTGAAGCTTGAGGCTACTGTGGTCCTTGTCTTTCTCGTGGAGCTTGAGAGGACCAGATGCTGATCCAAAGCTGTCAGTTCTCCTTACTGTCCACGTCCTGCTCAGTGCCCAAGGGAGCAGCTGCATCTGGGCCCTGTCCCTTTGTACTGAGCTAACTTCATAACAAATATCACCTGACAGCAGAGAAATCCAGATTCTCAGGTGTACAGATCATGCGGACATTAACTCCCTGAGCTTCTTCCCCAACCTTGGGCAAGCTCCCCATGGTGCCCTTATGGGTTCTGGATTGCACTGGAAGCCCATAGCTCTGCAATGGCTCTCACTGTTGTTCCTAGTGCTCAGACACCTAGAAGAGCCAAGGTCAGGTGCTTTATCTGAAGAAAAAATAAAACAGATTTTTCCTGAGCTTGACTAAGGTCAGGGAGAGAGGTCATTGGAAAGCACATGCAGCTGTCATAGGCCCTGGCTTTGCAGGGCTTCTTTCTTGCTCGTATATTAATGCCTCGGTGACACCTTGGCCTCATCCTGCCCCGAAGATTTAGGATTCTGCTGCAGACACCCCATTCTCCTTGTGGTTTCAGGTCTACCAGCCTCCTACTCAGTTCAGATGTCACTGCTGTCATAGTTGCCCCCACAATCAAGAGAAGTCTCCTAGGTCTGTAACTGGCTCAATGGTAAAGTAGCCATGCAAGCACGAGGGCCTAAGTTCAATTCCTAGGACCCATGTAAACACACTGGGCACAGTGCAACATGCTATAATCCTGAGAATGATGGTGAGGAAACAGGAGGATTCTCAGAACTTGCTGGGCAGCCATACCAACCTGGTGATGACACTCAAGGTTAACCTGGCCTAAGACCCATACACATACCGTACACGAACACAAGCGCTCCCACCTTTGTGTGTGTACTCACGTGTGTTGCATGTGAGTGTATATGCCTACTTGTGAGTGTGAATTTGTCTGTGTGTATGTATGCACATCTATGCAATACATGCCAGTGTATATGTGGGTATGTCTGTGTATGTTGTATGTGTTGTGTGTGTGTGTGTGTGTGTGTGTGTGTGTGTGTGTATAGAAGGAGTGAAATCTGTCTGAATACTGCAACATCCAGGGTGTGGACACTGTCAAAAGGGCAGGCTGCAACCTTCCTTTGGTTGGAGGTCCATGTTTACCCAGCTCTCATGCTTGGGGGAGGTTATGTTTCCTGGTTCCATCCTCTAAAGAGGCCAGGAGGAAGCAGCATTTGACTTCCATGGGGTGATTCAGGGTCCTGCTCAGGTTTGGGCTTGGGCATTCTCGTGAGTGCACTAGTTAGAAAGAAGGATATTGGTGAGCATGCCCTGCGTGCTCAGTGTGGCCTTACAACATCCTGTGTTTTAAATGAGGAATGTGGCCCAGAGAGATCAAGTCACCTGGCTTATACATCATGTGACTCAACAAGCAGCAGTTCCAGGGGGAGGGGCTACCTTGGCTGACAGTGCGAGGGGGGCGTGTCATCATGGTGGGTGTGGGGGTATATCATCCGGTGGGTGTGTGTCATCATGGTGAGTGTGGGGAGGCATGTCATCATGGTGTGTTTGAGGGGTGTGCCATCATGGTGGTAGGGGTGTGCCATCACAATGGCTATGGGGGCATGTCATCATGGTGAGTGTGGAGGGTGGGCTTGTCACCATGGTGGCGGGCAGCTCTGTGGTGTGCTGGGTGTGCTGCTCCCTCTTAGCCCAGCAGCAGTATAAGAAGTAGGCACTGATAGTAAGCTGGGCCAGGCTATAAATCTTAAGAGATGTCCTTCAGAGATCTACTTCCTCTAGCTAAGTCTCGTCTCCTAAAGTTCCCACTCCTTCTCTAAATAGCACCAGCAGCTAGAGAACAAGTGTTCAAGCAATGAGCCTGGAGGGTAGGGACATTGTCATATTCAAGATACAATAGTTACTTCTAGACCACAGAGTTCCTAAGTCCTATCCAGAACATTCTACAGACCAAACTAGAGCCATGAAGAAGACAAACCTTTATTTGACTTCTGGAATATTCTAAATGTTGGTTGTTACTGAGGTCTAGAGAAAAAGTTGCCAAGCTGTAGGCTCCAGTTTAGATCCTGCCCTCTGCCTATGTCTGTGTGACCATCAGATGCCCTATCAGGGCTGGTAACATTAGGTGTTGGTCCTCCTCCAAGTCTAGCCCCTGCCTCTTACCTCCCACTGGTTACAGTGGTGGCCCTGGGACCCTGGTACTTCCTCAGGGACACTAGAACTCTCTGTTCAGTGCATGCCACTAAGTCACGTGACTAATCAGCCAGAAACAATTGCGCTTCAATTGTTTCATCAGGCCTCTGATGACATTAGCTACTTACTGGTTTCCAGTGACTGCTTGTGGCTGTGGCTAAGCCATGGGTGGGGGCACTGTTCTACTGAGCAGTGCTGCGAGTGAGAGGTAGCCATATGTCCATCCTGGTGTGAAGCCAGAAGAGATTTTGTTGTTTGGGTTGGCTGGACCTTCTGGAGCTTTCTATTCCAACAAAGGCTATAATTGTGGCAAAGCCCACATAATCTATGCTGAAAGCAGTTGCCATCTGGCTATCTACTGGGGTATCAGCAGAGAAACTTTTACTTTCTGACTTAGCGGATGGTTGGGTTTAGGAAGGTTGGAGATTAGAAGAAAGCCTGGCTGAGACCTGGTAAGTCAGGTCTCTGGAGGCTTCTGGTAACTCTCTGTGGGGACATGTGGCATCTCTAAGGAGGAGGGATTTGGAACTGACACAGCACAGGAAGAGGCAGAGCCCCAGCCTTCCCCAGGTCGAGTCCCACATGGTTCACCAGCCATCTGCCACCAGCCCATACAATCCTGCCTCATTCTTTCCACATCACATCCCATCTCTTTCATGCTCAGGGGTGTGGTGGACAATGAGAGAGAGTGGAAGAGACTGTGAGGGCTTGCATGATTAGCTAAGAGTTTGGTCACAGCCCTGTGTGAAGGGGCAGGATTGTCATCCCACCTTCTAGGGAAGCTAAAGCAGGATTTTGAGTTAAAGCAATACAGTGATGTCTTGTTCCAAAAAAAAAAAAAAAAGCAAAAGAAAGTCTGAGGAGGAGCCTCAGTGTGTGTGGTGAGAGTCTGGGGAGGAGCCTCAGCATCAAGCATCAGAACCCGAGTTTGCATCCCTAGAACTTATGTAGAAGGAAGATACTATGGCATGTGTCTGCAACGCATGACTCTTCACTGGCCAATGAAATGGCAATCTCAGGTTTCAAGGGGAGACAGGTAGCAATAGAGGAAGACATGCTGTCAAGCTCTGCCCTGCCCCTGCTCCGTCCCTCCAGTGCATGCATTTGTGTGTGCACACAACATATACAGAGAAGAAAAAGGCATCTGGTATAAGTCTCCATTTGGTTAGCCCATCAAGGCCCTGGGTACAATTGCTGTACAGAAAAAAACCAAAGAGCTAGGTGAGAATATCTGTGGCCTTCAACTTGCTTGACCTTCTAGGGAGGGCGAGAATCTCAGAGGACTCATCCAGTGAGATGGAGGCTGAAGTCAGAGGACTAGGTTTGGGAATGACTAACCAGACAGTGTCTGTGGGGCAAGACACAGGCCAGAGTCCATGTTGTCGCTGTTAAGGGGTGGGTACAGGGGGCGGAGCCCATGAAGAATGGTGAAGTAGGGGCAGAGTAGTTGGGAAGTGTGGGAGCCAAAGCCAAGAAGAGAACTGGAGGTTAGTGAGGGACTCAGCAGGATGGCCATGATGAGGGGACACAGACATCCCAGGTAGAAGAGAGAAGAGTGTCCGAGTACAGAGGCAGTTTTGGTGTTGAATGAGTGCATTGCATTAGTCCATTCACTTTTGAGGTCCTGGAGGTCAGACTCATGTAGCTAGACACATGTTAGACTGGCGCTCTACCAGGGCCTGGCATCCTCAGCCCTCTTTCCCTTTTGGTTTTGAGAAGGAACATTGATAAGTTGCCAGGACTGGCCTTGAACTTACTTTGCAGCTCAGGCAGTCTTTGAACTTGTGATCCCTCGGCCTCAGCCTCCAGAATAGCTGAGACTACAGAGATACAGCTAAAGCTGGGCAAAGATGCTAGCATATGAGTTCAGAAGTGTTTTGATTGCTTTCCATGTGATAAGTTACTAAAATGGAGAGACAGACAGACAGACAGAAGTCTGTCCATGACCTAAAGAGACATGAGACTGGCCCAAGTTGGGGTTTTCAGTCAGATCCCACATGGAGCTCCAGCACAACAGACAGATCTACACTGACGCCATTGTCTGACCCATCAGCAGAGCCCCAGGCTCAGACTGTCCTGTCTTCATGTTGACCTTTCTCGTGGTAGTGCCCCCAGACAGAAAATAGGGAGTCCAGTCAAGATGCTGCATCTAAGTCCCTGGGAGGCTAAACCAGGTCTCAGAGGGTGAAGCTAGCCTGTCTGTATTTCCACTCTTCAGGACCAAGGCCTGTGCCAGGGAGTACACCAGAGCCATGGAGGAGCTGTGGAGTCAGCCTATTTCCCACTACAATGGAGTATCAAGACAAGAGCCTCTTCCTAAGTAGAAGAGACCTATCTACCTGACAAAACATAGCTCTCACTTCTCCTAGTGAAGCCTTCAGTGAGCAAGCCAGAGCATTTCATATCCCCAGACACCTCTAGGCCTCATCATGCCTCTCCTCCATTGAGATCTGCTTCCCAGAGAACATGCTACCCAGAAGTAATTAGGACAGGGAGTCACTCAAACCCAGCCGGAGCAGAGTGGACACATCCAGTCCTGTGTAGATGCTTATTGAAGTAGCATGTTTTCTACATGACTGTGAGAACAGGCAGTGTGTGTGTGTGTGTGTGTGTGTGTGTGTGTGTGTGTGTGTGTCCCAAAGCCCATTGGCCATTCCTATGAGCTTGGTTCTGGGACAGGTCATCTACCACCCTGTGCTGATTTACAAGACACAGAAGACCCAACAAGCCATAGGATTTATATCTGTTAAGAGAAGATGGGGACTGGAGAGATGGCTCAGTGGTTAAGAGCACTGAGTGCTCTTCCAAAGGTCCTGAGTTCAATCCCAGCAACCACATGGTGGGTCACAACCATCTGTAATGGGATCTGATGCCCTTTTCTGGTGTTTCTGAAGACAGCTACAGTGTACTCATATACATAATATAAATAAATCTTTAAGAGAGAGAGAGAGAGAGAGAGAGAGAGAGAGAGAGAGAGAGGATGGACCATTTCTACCATTCTCACTTAGAGTTCCTAAATACATTTTTACCTGAAAATATAGAGAATGTTTTTTTTAAATATTATCAGGGCAAAAATTAAATGGAGGTACCACACATTATAATTATCAGGGTAGAATGATTGTCCCAGTGTCTAGATATCTTTAAAAGAAAAGCTTCTTTTTAGCAGTCGAGACTCCTAGGAACACTTTAAATCACGAGAAAATAAAGCAGTGTGTTCACATGCATACACACAGGGCAAGAACACAGAGCTTGAGGTTCAGGTCATGGTCACTCAGGTGGCCACTGTGACAGCGCTGCCAATTCTGCAAGGCCTTCTGGAATTTTGCTCATGGGGAATTGGGACAGCCAGCCCTCGATATAAAGGCTGCATCCCCACAAACTCGAAAGGACTGTAAAACTTAGAAATTACAACATGGTGTACACACAGGGCCCAGCTATGGCTCTCGGATGCTTGGGTGGGTGCTAAGAGCCCAGAGGATTCCCTGGATGCTCTCCAGGCAGCTAAAGATCTTCAGAACCACGGACAGTGCCCAGGCCTTGCGAACAAGGAGCCAGCCTTGCCCTGTGGGGAGGAAGTTCCTCCTAGGCAGCTGTGCATCCAGTGAGTGCCTTCCAGAAGCACCTTGAGTTTGTTCTGTCAGAGCAGGAGGCTGTCCATTTGTGATGGAGGGAGATGGCTACCTTGAAGGGGAAGCATAGTAGGTGTGTGCATGCTGAGAAAGCTAATATGCTTCCCACTGTCCGGTGGATTCGGTTATTGTCGCAAAGTTTCAGATGAGAGACCATGTCAGCAACTGGAGATGTGCACAGAGGCTGGAAGCAATCACCTTCAGGAGAGACCCAGGTTAGGTCCTGCGTAGGTTGGTGGCCAGTACGGAACAAGTCTCCAGATGTGTCCTCCACACCACTGTGTTCTATAGCTCTTGACATAAGCACATGGGTAGCAATTTCACCCAGAGAGGGGCCTTCCCCAGGGCCCAGGAAGCAGGAAGCTAAGCAGAGGATACAGGACTATTGGGATGACAGCAGGCCTGTGCTGGTTTATAAAGAATGGCAAGAGGGACCGGTGGTAGACCAGGAGAAAATAGAGCTGTCAGTGAGGGCTCCTGAAGGAGGCACCCAGGTGAGCAACTGGAGAGAGGACAGGGCTCTGGAAGGCTGGCCTTCCCTGGAAGTCCCATCCCCCTGACTCTAGATCTGTGTGCCAGGGGTAGGGCATCTATAACCCACATAGAAAAATCACAGCTGTTGGCACAAGGGTCTGGATGTATCAGACGTTTGTGTAGCTATCACCCCTACCTTTTGACAAAACTGTTAATTCTTGTTCCTCTTGATTTTGAGACATAGTTTCGTGATGTATCTTAGCCTGGCTCCAAACCTGGGATTCCCCTGGGACAACAGGTGTGCACCAGCACACATGGCCTCATCGTCCCTTCCTTTAAACCTTGAACTAATCCTGTTTGAGGGGATTGCCACTGATGTGGTTACTACTGGTAAGATGTACACAGAGGTTTAGTACCAAGCCAGGCCAGCTTGCACACCCAGCTTGCACACCCAGCTTCTCTGACTCTAGAATCTATCAAGACAGCATGCTTACAAGTGTGAGGAGCCTAGGCTGCTGCGAGAGGAGAGACACGGTCACCAGTGCCTGAAATGACTTCCTGACTCCCTGCTTCTTGTGGTCTCTTGTTTACTGAATGCCCAGGCAATTAAGTCCACACAGAAGATCAGTGCCTTCCCACCATCAAGACCCTTGTCCCCAGGTCTTGCTCTCTCTTAACCATGCTATGGCAGCCTTCTCTAAATACTCCATTTTGCCTTTGAACCAGCCAAGATGCCATCTGCATCCACTGGGGAAGAAGCAGATGCTGGCAGCCTCCTGATCACCACTGATGAGCCCTCTCAAGCCTTAGCTGGGTCTGACTCCCTGGACAGTCCTCCCAGACCCCTGGAGAGATCTGCAAGCCATCTCCCCAGCCCACCATTGCTGCCCACCCCGCCACCCAAGGCCAGCTCTAAAACTACAAAAAATGTCACAGGTGAGTCTGCTTATACTCCCATCCACCCATCCATCTGTCCATCCATCCATCCAACCATCCATCCATCCATCCATCCATCCATCCATTATCCATCACCCATC
>JANHMN010000002.1:235722982-235733548 GCA_030674055.1 Rhabdomys pumilio
TCTCTCTCTCTCTCTCTCTCTCTCTCTCTCTCTCTCTCTCTCTCTCTGACAACCTGGTGGGCATTTTGGGTGAAGATGAGGTAAGGCAAGGCTGTGTCTGTCCTCACTGGACACCAAGAAGCAGAGATGTCTGAGGGGGACTCAGTGTCCAGCCACAGTCACAAACAGTACCACCTTGGTATTTTTTGTCTTGGAGCTAGTCCTTGGTGCTTCTTACCGATTACCTTTCCCACAGTTCTTGTGTGATCTGTTGCCTCTAAGGACAGTGTCCTGGTGTGGCAGATTCTATTTTGTCTCTTCTTTTTGAGGCAGAAGGAAAGGAACTAACTGACTCATTGAATCTAGGTCTTCGACTGTGCAGTTCAAAGTAGGCTTGTGGGCTTTCCTCTCATAGGTGCCCTGCTCGGCGCTAGTGGCCGTAAGCCCTGCTTGTGGGTGGCCCTGAACATGGGGTAGGACTTCCAGAGAGGTGACTGGAGTAGTGATGTGAACAGCAAAGTCTATACTGCAACCTCTGTGTCCTTATGCTGCATTTAAATTTACCTAAGTGTTCCCTCTCTGGAGGGAATAAGTTGGCTGCCCCAGGGCATAGCCGTTGTAGCCTTCAGCCTTCTTAGTACCTATGTGTCACCCTGGTTAGAGTCCTTCAAGGTTTTTCATCAAATGCTCATGGGGTACTGTGAAAATGTGCTGTAGGTGTGGGTAGCATAAGCCCTTGGGTGATTGACAGGAGGAGGTGCCCTCAAGGATGTGGGTGTTGTGTGAAGACTATAAAGGGCTTGAAGACCTTCAGAGCTAATTTCTGGTTTCCCCAGGGAAGAAGTTCTGTCAGTCCTTAGCCCTGCTGAGCTCCTGGCTCCATGGGGGTGGTTTTGAGTTTTGAACTTGCCCCACCCTCCATCACACATACAGTTGGATGAGCAGAGTGTTTGATGACAGACTCATGACTCTGTAGCACACGTGTGTGTATTTCTGTGGGCAGTGTGAGGAAACATACTGTTGCTTCCGCTTCTCTAGAGAAACTGATTAATTTAGCAGTCAGTCCTGAAGTGCAGCCACAGTTGAGAATCAAAGCCTTTATGCATTTGTTTGGCTTTGTGTGTGTGAGATGTGCATGGGTGTGTCTGATATTCCTAGTCTTAGTACTTGCTGAGACAGGTCTCACTGAAGCTGGAGCCAGGCTGACAGCCATCCAGCAAGCCCCAGTGACACTTTGTCCCTGCCTCCTCACTACACAGGCATATATATGAGCAAGTCCTGCTTTTCACACAGTCCCTGGGGTTTGAACTCAGATCCTCATGTTTGTACACTGAGCCACTTCTCCAGGCCGAACCCCTTAACTTTGTCTTCAGTGACAAATGACAACTATATAGACCCTGCATTGACACTGTGTGATGTTCTTATGCAGGCCCATATTTGATCATTTCAGAAGGATCAATCCAGGCCAACAAACAAGCTCACTAGCTGTCATAACAGGAAGTGCTGTCATTTAAAAATCTCCTTCCACCATTTTGAAACGCTGTGGAGTTTTATTGTAGCCGCATGCACAGCACAAGCCACTAAATGCCTTACCCAAGATTACCTGAAGGTTTACCCTGTCATCCATTGGCATCTCTTGTCCCACCTCCAACATCACCAAACTCCAGCCTCGGATAACCACAATTTACCCCAAACTTCCATCAGTTTGACAGCTTAAAACAGATCACTAAAAACACATGTGCTTGCCTCTTTGTGCTGGAAGGGTTTGCTCAACTTAGTGCCCTCCAAGGTTCACCAAGATGGTACCCGGTGAAGTAAATTTCCTTGGCTAAAGCAAAACAGTATTATACTCTGCCTGTATCCCATGCAGCCTTTGTCCATTCATGGCTAGATTGATCTTCTGTCTTTTATTTAGTAAACTAAGCTGCTATAAACATAGGCAAGCAGATAGTTCTCTGGCACACTGAGTTTTAAATATTTTTAGTTTTATTTATGTGTCTCTATGAGGCCTGAGGAGGGTGTTGGGTCCTCTTAAGCTGGAGTCACAGGCTATTGTGAGCTATAGGACACGGATGCCAGGGACTTTGTCATCTGGAAGAGCATCAAGCGGTCTTAACCACCAAGCCCCTGCTATACTGATTTTAATTCCTTTGGATTCATTCTCAAGAATGTCACGGCTGCACTGTGATAGCACAGCGTGCATTCCCAAGAAGCCTCGGGCTGCCTGCCCGCACTGAAAGGACTCCCACCAGCAGTGCACAAGGATCTTCCTTTTTTCTGACCAACCCTCACTCCCATCTGCCTTTTCCCTAGTAGCCGTTTCTGGCAGGTGAGGGTTGGCATCCCCTGTGATGTAACTCACGTTCCTCATGGGTGGTGGTGTCCATCATGGAGGTCTGTCTGTCTTCTGTGTATGCATGCGTGTGTGCCTCTGCAGGCTGGGTGTTGGTGTCTCCCTCAATTGCTCCCACCTCTTTGGAGATGAAGTCTTTTCGTTGACCTGGGGCTCAGCAGTCAGGCCAGATCCTCCCCGTGCCTCCCCAGTGCTGGGGCTGAAGGAATGTGAGGCCACACCTTGCCTTTTTCTGTGTGCTGGGGATCTGAACTTAATTCCTCAGGCTCATGTGACTGACCTTTTCCTACTGAGCCACATCCTCAGTCCTCATTTATTCATTTTCAGTTTGTCCTTTCCTGCATTTAAAAAGTGGACTCTTTGTCTTCTTGCTACTGGTGTGAGTTTCTTCTGCAGTGGAGGGCTTGTACACATGGTCTGTCTCCTCAGGGGTGTGGTCTCGTTACTCTGCCCGTTGCCGTTGATTTGTAGAAGTGTTTTGATTTGATGCTATCACACGGGTTATTTTTTTTTTTTCACTTGGATCTTTGGTCTTATACAGGAAATCTTTACCCACAATGCTCTGGAGCATTTTCCCTAGTGTTTTCTTGTTATAACTCTGCAGTTTCGAGTCTTATGTTAACATCTTCCTCTCGCCCATGTTGCTCTTCATGATGGCATGAGATAAGAGGAAGAGGTGTGGGAGCGGAGCTTGTGAGTGATGTGATACCTCAGGTCCGACCTCTGTTTTTCCCTGGCCACTGTTTGTCACAGATAATGTACTTTCTTCCATTGTATGGTCTTGGAACCTTTACAGTCAGCTGACCCCACAGGGGTCTGTATCTGGGCTCTATCTTCTCCAATTGATGCCATCCTATTATGACTTTGTAAGAGAATTTGAAGTCTGCTGTCGTGAAAGCAGCAGGTGTTTGGGAGGTTGTCAGGGCTTAGACCTTTCTGCCTTTGCAATAAACTCAATCCATTGTGGTCTCTATGAAGCTGACATGTGTTTATTGAGCTGTGTGTGCCTTGGACAGATGTCTATGTGGTGCTTTCTGACAGTTAGTAGGTAATTATTGAGTTTTCTTTGCAGCTAACAGGCTTATGTGGTGTAATAGTTAGTCTTAATGTCAGCTTGAGTGGATTTAGAATCACTTAAAAGACATCCTCACAGACACACCCAGATGGGTGTTTCCAGGGAGGTTTAGCTGAGGAGGAGGGACCCATAGACTGGCTATGAGGAATAAATACACAGGGAAGGGAAGGAGGAACAGAGGACCCTGCTGAGCGGACACCCTCTTCTTCTGTTCCCTGAGGCACCGTGTAAGCAGCCACCTCAGGCTCATGATGCATTCACAGCCCCTTTGTCATATCTTCCCTGCCATGGTGACTTTCCCCTCCCCACCAAATATAAGCCAAAATAAATTCTCCTCCCTCAGGCCGCCTCTTTTAGTGACTTACTTACTTTTATGTTTATGAGTATTTGTCTGTAAGTAAGCGCACCAAATACATGCAGTGCCCACTGGGGGCAGAAGCAGGCCCCAGATTCCATGGAACTGAGGTGACAGGTGGTTGTGAGCCACCACATGGGTGCTGGGAATCAAACTGACTCCTCTGCTAGAGCAGCCAGTGCTCTCAACCCCTGAGCCATCTCTCCAACCTCGTGACATGTTCTCACTGATGAGAACACACTTGTACGATGGAGTCTTTATGCTGTTAACATCAGTTACACACATCTCTACACAGCTGATGGGGGCTTGTGGAGCTCTCATTGCTGCTAAGGGGCTCACAGAGACTCCCCCTGTACAGCTGACAGCTATGGCAAGGAGATGCTGCTAGGCCCAGGCCTCTTACTCCTCACTTTTCCTGCTAGGCCCAGGCCTCCTACCCCTCACTTTTCCTGCTAGGCCCAGGCATCTTATCCCCAACCCATGACTCCTTTTCACCTGAGAAGTTTTTATATAACCCTGGATATATAGAACTACAAAATAGGTATACAAACAGCATACTCACTGATTAAAAGTCACAAGTAAGTTTAATTAGAGCAGTTCTTTGGTGCACATATCACCATCTTACCATTGAGACTGAAGCACGGTTGTGCACCAGTGAGAGGGATGCTGTTTGCAGGAACCACTAAGTCTCATGTTTGGTTCTGCAGGTCCCAGGCACTCTTCAGTGTCTTTCAGAGCTGACTGATGTTTTGATTTTACAATCACCGATGCCAAGAGTGCTGCTTTGCTCCAATATTGAGTTTGAAAAAAATAGCAGATGTATTTAGAGCCATATCAGAAACCGTTGGAAATTCTATCTTAATCCCAAACCAAAATTCGTTAAACAACCTTGTTTATTTTAAATTAAATTCCAAGTTAGCAACTCAAACAGCATTTTTGTTGTTATTGTTTTGAGACAGGCAGCTCAGAACCTTCATTTCAGGGGATCTGGAACCTCTTCTGACCTCCCAGGGTATGGCATGCATGTGGTACACAGGCACGCTCAGGTATATACACAAACACACACACACACACACACACACATACACACACACACACACACACACACACACACACACATATATATATATATATATATATATATATATATATATATATATATATAATTTCTAAATTCCCACTTATTCGGGTGTCCTTGCCAGAGTAAGCATCCAGGCACAGCACTTCCGCAAAGTGGTACCCAGGCCAGCCTGGACTATAGTTTCTTCTAGATCTGAGATGCAGGTTGGGAAGGAAATGGTTTTATCCCGTCTACTGTCAATTTAAAACGTTTGCAGCACCCAAGTGCACAGACATTTTGTGTCTGAAGCAGAGCTCATGCTTCTCTGAGGCAGAAGGTAGCCAACTCTGCTCTCAGATGGCCATTGCCCAGAACAGTTGTCTATTGGCACCAGTCTCCTTTAATTTGTTAGCTGGGGAGGAATGAAGTCCTGGTCTCCTTTCAGCCTTAATTCCAGGGGCTAGAACAAGCCCTCTCTCCTGTTAGGAGTGGCCTGGCTGCAGCTCCATGTGGAGACAAATCACTTCCTGTCTGGGTCTCTTGGGACTCCTGATTTTAAAGAGAGTTGCCTGGTAACAAGGAGACTGGGGGCCATGTGATGACATGTCTACTTTTGTGTGAGAACAGTTGATAAGTCCACCCCACTTCAGTTTAAAAGGAACCACCTCTAATTCCATCTCCCAAGTACAGCTGCCTCCCCAGGGGATTCTGCGGGGTCCTGTTCTTACCTACCGTGGAGGAGCAAGACACCTTCAATGCATATCCAGATTCAGGCACATGTGTAAGATTTTTCTTCCTGCAGATGAGATCATGTGAGACCAGTCCCCTACTTTCCTTGCTCCTTCCCATATCCACCACCAAACAGGACTAGCAGGGAGAGCCTTTCCTTCCCGCCAGGCTTAGCTAATTCAATACTTTTCTCCTTTCTCTAGAGAGAAGCTGCCAGCTCTGTTGGCTAAGGTGCTGGTTTGGTCATGATGGTGGCTGGGGGTGGTGGTGGTGTTAGGTGCAGCTGGGAGCAGACTAGGGGTCTAGGAAGGATGGGCAGGTCTAGACCCACCCTCTCTTGGCCAATTTATCTGAGCATCTTCTATACGCCCAGCCCTGTTTTGGGCCCTTGGGATCAAGTGACAAAGGCAGATAGGATTCCTTTCTCTCTTGGAGCCCATAGCTTATGAGTACTACAGACAACACACAGGATAGCAAGAAAATTACCAAGCAGGGCATGTGTTATGGTGGACACCACCTAGTTGATGAGCCTGAGAGTAATGACTCACTCCACATAGCACGGTAGCCCCCAGGGGGTGATGTAGGAGCTAAGGTGTTTCAAGAAGGAACCAGTCATGCAGGGAGAATTATGAGCATAAGAAACAGCTGGTACAAAGACTAGACAGGCCTGGACATACTCCAGGAAGTGAGAGGGAATTTCTGTAGAAGAGTAGACAAGGGAGAAGGTACAGGGGATGGGATGCCCTCCTGGGTACAGACTGTGTGTGTGCTCTGGGGGCGCTGGGGAGAGGAACCACAGGTGATCCGAGGTAATGGCTGAACCTTTGAGAGGAGGTACACAAAAGCATTCCAAATCACGGTTTTGCCAGTTTGTCAGAACTACATGCTAGGATGTCTTCAATCACTTTTTATGTAACTTCAGTGAGATGTACATGCTACATAAAACATGGACAGTATCTGTACATTATTACCACAATCGAGACAGCATGGCTTCCCGTCACTTCCTGTACCCCCCTGTAATGTTGCTCACCTCTGGCTTCCCCAGGACATCTGTATCCCATGCCCAGGAATCTCAGTCGAGTTTCTGTGACTATGGGCTTGCTTGTATCTTGTGGCTCTTATATGTAAAATCAATATGCATATATGGAGGGTCATAGATGAGCACAAAGCATGTATGTGTGCTTTGTGACATAGCATGACATGTGTATGGACATGCCACACTGAGCCTAGAGTTGTGTGTCAGCCTAAAACAAACTGAAAAAAAGTTCTCTCAAGTCATAAAGCTATTCTCTTGTTTTCTCTAACGTTGTGGTATTTTGCTTTTAAAAACCAAAGCAAGAAACCAGGCTGTATCTGGATTATTTGTGTGAATTTCATGAGGTTGGAATGCAAGCTTTCCTGTGTAGACTCAGGAGGGAACCCCCATCTTGTAGGTCTTTGTAGCCAGGATTTTTACATCACGGTTCCTTCTATGTAAGGTTTGCTCCAAGACTCCTAATGACAGAGCTGATGACTTAGTCATCTTTGGGCTGTTGTAGCTTCTTAATTGACTATAACTGTGCAGAGAGCCATGTTCTCTGAGGCACATCTACTGGCCCAGTTCTTCCCCTTGGGTGGGTGGGTGTTCTAGATTATTCTTGGCACAGAGAAGAAGTATGCTTCCATCTGGCTTCTTCCAAGTTCTTCTGAGACACACAAAGGTTGTAGAGGAATCAGTAGCCCACTTTCCATTGTTCAGTACTTGGCTAGTCTCTGGTCTTTGTGTGGCTATAGCAGCCGCTGGTGGACACTTGGGTGGTATGCTGTTAGCATGGGCCCCGCCCTGGCAGCTACTTGTGTGCAAACCTTCATGTGTACACACTTTTGTTTCTTTGGGGGAACACAAAGAGTAGAATCTCTGGGTTGTACGAAGGTATTTAATGGTTGAAGGAAACAGACAAAAGGCTGGGAAGATGGCTCAAAGGGTAAACTGCTTTTAAAGTGTAAAATCCTTCACACTCTAGGATCTGAGTTATGATCCTAGCATTCATTAAAAAAAAACCTAGGTGTGATAGCGTGTGTGACTTTAATCTCTGGGAAGACAGAGACAAGAGGATCCCTGGGTCTGGCTAAACAGACTGTCTAGAACATTCAGTGAGCTCCAGGTTCAGTGAGAGACCGTCTCTCCAAAAATAAGATGGGGAGAGACTAAGGAAGACACTTAAGGTTGACCTCTGGCCTCTACATAAATGCATACGTACCCTCATGTGTATATATGCCTGTATGCATACATGTGTAGGAATCCAATGCACTGTCCATGTCCAGAGTCCCATAGGCTTCCAAGCAGGAGGGAAAGACACCAAGAACAGGCGAAAGAGTCAGAGATACCCCTCCTCCACTCACGCTTTTAGGAGTCCCACAGAAACAAAGCTAACAGCCATAGCATATATGCAAAGGACCTAGAACAGTCTCATGCTGGCTCTGTGATTGCTGCTCCAGTCTCTGTGAGCCCCTATAAGCCTTGTTTGCATAGAACTTGTGAGAGTGGCCAACCAATGATTGGTCTAATGTTAAGCCCAAACCAGGAGAGACAGCCCATGCCCTGACACTGCCTGGGTGACCAGAAAATAGATGCTGGATAGCCCAGAAACCTAGGATAGGAAAAAATTAATAAAATAATTCCTAATGGTATTCTGCTGTATTCATAGGTCAGTGCCTAGCCTCACTGTCATTAGAGAGGCTTCCTGCAGCAGCTGATAGGAACAGAACACTGGGTGAAGAGAAAGCCCAAATTAGACATCTCCACAAGGTTCCTCCCCTTGGAGCTCAGGGAGGAGGAAGAGGAGGAGGAACTGTAGGAGGCAGAGAGGTGGAAGACACCAGGAGTCACCAGGGCCCACAGAATCAACTAAAAGTTATTTGTATTAAATATACATAGCCTGAGCTGGTTATGGTGGCTCAAATGAGTTTTGGTAATTTGTATTGCTTCAGAAATTATGTTTTCAGCTCCTTTTCCATTGCTGTGAGAAAACACCTGGACCAAAAGCAACTTGGGGACAAAAAGATTTCTTGTGTCTTACAGACTAGAGTCCATTATCCAGGAAAGCTGGACAGGGACTAGAAGGCAGGAACTGAAGCAGAGACCATGGCTGAACACTGCCTATTGGCTTCCTCCTCATGGCTTGCTCAGCTTGCTTTCTTATAGCATCCAGGACCACCACCAGCCCAGGAGTGGCACTGCCCACTGTGAGCTTGGCTGGCCCATGTCAATCATCCATCAAGACAATGCTCTATAGACTTGGCTACAAGCCAGTCCTAAAGAGGAACATTTCTCAATTAATACTCTTTCCAAGATGACCCTAAGAAGGTGACATAAAAACTATCATAAGCTTATATCGTCTAAATTGCCAGTCTATTAGCATGAAGTCACTGGAGATGGCCTCTTCTATCTTTTTAAGATCTGCAGACTCAGGTGATACGTACCACCTACTGTGTTCCTGATGCTGGCTGCTTTCTCGCTGCTTCTCCTTCTCTTGTGCTAGAGTCTTACCAACCTTTTCATTGATAGACTTTTTGTTTTAGCGGGTTTCCACTCTGAACTTTAGCATTACCTTATCTCCATGGTTTACTTCATTCCTTCTCTAGGCTGCTGAGATAGGCTCGATGGCCAATTGTTTGAGTTATTTCCTCTTTTTTAATAAGGGCACTCAAGGCTCTAAGCATCCCCGAAGCATCATTTTGAGATATTCCATCTGCTTCAAAATCCCCTGTTTCAGTTGTGAGTTCTTCTTGGAACTTTGGGCTTCTCAGAAGTTAAATATATATTTTAATTTAGTCTGGTTATTTTTGCAGAGATCTTTTTCGTTATTGATTTCCAATTTTGTTCCACCCTAGTCTGAGAACATGTTCTATATGAATTAAGGTCTTTGAAATCTATTGACTTGTTTCATGGCCCAGAACAGGCTCTGTCCTGGTACAGAGGGTTCATGTACTCGGAGGAGGACATGATCTTTGACGGTGTTCTGGGCATGAATTCTGTGTCAGCCTGGTGGAGCTGGTGGGTGTACTCAAGTCTGCCCTATAACTTCTGTGAATGATGGAGGAGAGACCTCTGAGACTCATGGCTACAGTTACAAACCACACGTTTTTCTTGGGCTTTAATTTATGTATTCAGAGGCTTCAAAGAAGCTTTAGACTCCTTGTGACTTCCATGTGGAGTGATTTCTCTGTGACAGTGGAGTGATCCTTCCTCTCTCTGACAAACGTGTTTGCTCTGAGGTTCTTCGTGTCTATAAATGGGCCTTCTTCAAGTTTCTTTGACTGGGATGAGAATGGGGACGCCCTTCCCTCCCCTTTCTTAGTGCGTATTTAGTGGCAGCATGCACTTTGATCCTGCTTTTCAGCTATACATTTTTTATTTAGAGTGTTCAGAATACTTACATGAATATGATTGATTTTTCACGTTTGAATTTACATGTGGGTATGTGGGGTTTTAACAATATTTTATGTATATGTGTGCATGTCTGGGTGTATTTATGTGCCCACATGTGTGAAAAGGGCATCAGATCTCCTACACCTGAGTTAAGAGGGTTGTGAGCCACCAATGTGGCTGCTCTGAACCAAAACTAGGTCCTCTGCAGAGACAGCAGTGTTTTTAATACTGAGCCATCATTCCAGTCTTGTTTTTGAGATTGGGACTCATGGAGTCTAGGTTGACCCAAATGTAACTATGTAGCTAAGGATGACCTTAAACTCCTGATTCTCCCGCTTCCCTGCTTCCAATTCTCTAGTGCTGGGGTAGCAGGTGGTTGCCATTGTGACTGATTCTTACGTAGTGCCATAGTGCTGGGGGTTGAACTGAGGGCCTCACGATTGCTGGGCAGGCAGTCTGGCTAGTGAGCCATACCTGGAAGCCTGATTATGCTGTCTTCAATTTGGGGCAATCACCTTACAGTAACTAGAGCTTTTTGCCTCTCCACTGCTGCTATTATTATTATTATTATTATTATTATTATTATTATTATTATTATTATTAT
>JANHMN010000002.1:235733558-235788060 GCA_030674055.1 Rhabdomys pumilio
ATTATTATTATTATTATTATTATTATTATTATTATTATTATTATTATAGCTCAGTTTTCCTGGTATGGAGGGACGACTCAGCAGCTAAGAGCACACATTGCTTTTTCAGAGGAACCAAGTTCAGTTCTTAGCAATGTTGGGAAGCTCACAACTGCCTGTTAACTCCAGCTCCAGGGGATCTAATGTCTTCCTCTGTGGCCTTCAAAGAGGCCTGTCCTCACACATGCATAGACTCACATACAAATACACACAATTAAAAAATAAAGTATTTTTTTAAAGATAGATTTCCTTCAAGAGAATTAAATACAAATACGTCTATAAATTACAGGCACCATCCCGTGCCTCCTCTTTCATTGTTCAGATTTTAGGATCCTGACTGAAGTTAGCTCTTTCCCTACCGCCTAAAGGATTTCTTTTGCCATCTCTTATAGCCATTGATTCTTGCTGTTTTCTAGTTTCTACAAAAGTGTTTGCCTTCATCCTGAGAGGTATTTTTAGTGTGTGTTGAGTGTGAATCGCCTAAGTGGTCTTCCAGTGAATGTCGACTCATTGTGTTGCTTCTGGGTGACTGTGGGTCCCTTCATTGTGCCTCAGTTTGCCTATCTGTCTATAGAGGCCACTGAGGTGTTCTCTCTGTCAGCCATGGTAACGACAGGCTCTACATGAGTTTCTTTGTGCTGCTGGAGCCTGGCCGAGCCCTTCCCGCATCTCTGTAGGCGTGGGGAGTTTCGGTTGGCTGACACACATCGTGAATCTATTTCTTGGTTGTCGGATGCTCTTCCAGTCCTATAAATATCTGTTGAGGTTTATTCTGGGAAGCAGCTTGGTTACTTGGAAACAAGCTCACGCATCCTGGTCTGGTTTTTACAATTTCATAGACAGAAGTGGAACTGAGCTCCATCTAGCCTATCACTGTTTGTTCCAAAGACCAGGACCATCTGTGAACCCATCCCAGTATCTGGACAATCACAGCATGTCCCAGCCTGACTGATGGTCATGGGGCACAGCGCTAGGTCTCCCAGTGTACTCAGGCCCCAGGCAGGGTCTCCCTGGCCCTCTTTCATAAGTAGACACCAGACTGTACACACCTTGTGGTTCTTGGTTCTTGTTCAGAGTTTCCAGCTGTTTGTCCCACAGATTCCAGCTGTGGGCCCCTCGGACTTCTCTGCTTCATCATCTCAACTTCAACTCAGTTTCTGAGGCTCTTCTTAGGTCCCTGCAACCCAACAACCATCCTAAGGCATTGGCTGGACTCCTGGGGTGTCCCTCAGCCAATGCCCTTTTCTGTACCTTTCCCTCCATTTTTGCTCATATCCAGCATCTGAAAATCACTTAAACTTTGACTCCTGCTTTGCTTGGAGAGAAAAGAGGGTCCAGTCCATGTGTATCAGGCAGAAGTAAATACGCTCACAGTCTCGTTTCTCCTTCCTCTTCTTTGTTGGCAGCATCATGTATAGCCCAGGCTGGCTTTGATTCACGATGCAGCCCAGGCTGGACTGGATCCCCGTAGGGTTCATCTGTCACACTGTGCGGTATGACCTTGCACACATTGTCCAAGTTCAAATGCAGCAGAACAAGCGAGCAAAGCCCTCACCACTGCCGGGCTCATTTGATCCATTTCTCTCCACTGAGTCAATCAATGTGCTTCAGGCTCTTTAAACAAGAGAGCATACAGAATGCTCTGCGGGAGGGTGCATGGCAGAGCCCACCTGCTGCACTTGAGGCCACCACAGCTACTCTTGTCCCATCCCTTTCTGTCCTTGTTGTTGCCTTTAGGTGCCAGGAGTGAGGCAGGTACATGACAAAAACGGTACACCCTGACTCATGGGTGTCATGCTGAGGAGCGTGGGTGCTGGGGCAGCCCTGGGTTTCCCTTGGGCCTGTCACTCATGTCTCTGTGGTCTGGCAGGGTGCCAGCAGCTCGCTTCTGTGCCAACCAAGGCGGACATACCTTTTCTACACTCAGGTACAGGTACAGGCACAGGGATAGGAGCTGATTTCTTAGGCTTGGGTGTTAGGAAGTTGGGTCTGCAATGGAGATAATGAGCCCTCCCCAGCAGCTAGAGCTTAGCATCCGGAAGCAGAGGGATATATGCAGGAGCCAAGGAGACACACAGGGAAAGGTCTGAGTCCTGAGCACACAAGTGTGTGTGTGTGTGTGTGTGTGTGTGTGTGTGTGTGTAGGGCCAGGCATGTCAGAGCTGGGAGGACACATAGCTGGTTCTGTAGCCTGGGAGGACAGAACAGGTAGCACTTGAGGGTATCTGTGTCTGCATGATGTCAGAGTGGTGGAGGCAGAGATTGCCCATTACCCATCTTCCCTCCTCTGGGGTGAATCATGGAGGCTAATGAGGCTGAAACTTGGGGAGCATGCTGAGCCTCACAGGGGGTGAAGCATGCATGGAGAGTGGAAGGCCAGGTGCAGCCTAATGCTGTGGTCAGTGGACCACTCCAGTACCCGAGGAAGAAACCAGCATCCCACGTCCTCAGGACCATCCTGTCAGAAGTCTTTACTGTAGACACTTCTCCTCTGGAACCTTCCCTTCCTTGTCATTGCCCCCTGAGTGCTAAGTATCAGACCTTGGTAACCTCCAGACTAGACCTTAGTGAAGAAAAATCAGAAGTTCCTGCTGTGGCCCTACTGTGTGTCCTGTGGCAGTTCTGGAGACTTGGAATACACAGATGAAAATTAATTCACAAAGATCTCACGCAGGGAATCTTTCCACTCCTGACTAGAGGTACCTGTGACAGGATCTCTCAGTTAAGAGTCAGTTTAATCAGGTTTGTAATGATGACCCTGAGGCACTCATGGTGTCTTCCAGACTCATCTGTGAGGGCGCCATGTAGTCAGTGGACCCTTATGGTTGAGCGTGCCACAGTGCCCAGAGAATGGCTGCCTTTCCCTTACCAGGTGACAAACCCCAACATTCACAAAGAATTCCTCCCTAGATCCTTGAAACGCCCCCAGTTCACTAAGGCACAACATCCTTCAGAAAAGACCAACTGGAACTGTTGTGCATACGGCTTCTTCAGACTATGAGCCAGCAAATCCAGGATGCCATCGTTTGCAAAGCCAGTAAGGCAGACTCAGGCCTGAGCCACTTATAATAACCTTTTCTTTCCCTGTAAGGCACATGATGAGTGACTCCTATTAGACATTCAGACCTCAGCAGACTTGTGTTTTATCTCCCAAATTCCTCTTAAGGGATCACATTCTGTATATTGCCTTGTTTTGTGTTTCTGATGTTCAGAGGGGGCAGGCTCTGTCTCAGGGGCTGATTTTCTATCCTTTCGTATGGTGTACATGCACATGTCCAAACACTAAGAGGTAACCGAGTCAGGCAGACCTGGAGTCAACCTGGTCGTGCATTCACTTGCAACATTCTTGAATGACTGACTCTGGTGTCCACATGTCTCTCAGGGGAGAGTGGCTGTCATTGAATTAATCTTCAGAGGAGGAGACAGAGGAGGACAAGTGGTTCACAGCTGCCAGTCAAGGGAAACGAGACAGGGCACCAGTTCCTGATGGAGACCCTGACTCAGCAGTGTCCTACTGATCAGAGAGATGTCGTGTATAAGCAATGCCGGCAAGGCAGGGGGTAGGCAGGGGAGCCTCTAGGGTGGTGTGCTGTATGTACTGAAAGTATATGTATGTGGTTAGAAAGCGGAAGACACTGGAGAGAAGTCATTGATACCTGGAGCTGGAGTCACAACCACAATAGCTAGAGTCACTCTAATTCATTCAGATGGCTTTGAACGAGGATGTGGGCTATGGTCACCCAGCTGTCTAGCTCCTGGACACTTGGGATGTGTGATACCCACTGTGGTGGAGCATGTGACGGGGGCCTAACAGCACAATGCAGTGTCTATGAGTCATCCAGTTTCAGCACTAGGCCCCTGGGTCTAACTCCTGACCCCATCCACTGAAGGCTACGTGGAGCCAGTTCTCTAAGACCTGTTTCTCATCCTGGTGGGTCTCACAGGAACACTGCCGAGGAAATGCAAGAAGGAGTTGCTGGCAGTGAAACTGAGGAACCGGCCGAGCAAGCAGGAGCTGGAGGACCGGAACATCTTCCCCAGGAGGACCGACGAGGAGAGACAGGAGATCCGACAGCAGATCGAGATGAAGCTGTCCAAGTAAGTGAGCATGTGCAGACTGAGGCCGAGGACTTTTTGCCAAGAGACATGTGGACGTGTCTTAGCCTCTGGGATCCCCTCCCTCAGTGTCACACTGGGCTCACAGGTGGATGTGGGATCTGAAGTAGGTTGCTTGCCCTTGGCATTGCATGGGAATACACACCTCTCTTTTGGAGCTGCCTGTGTGCCTGTAGCTCAGCAGCATCCCTGACCTCTACCTGTTGTGTTCCCTGGGATGATCAAAACGTTCTCCAGATATCACCAAAATACCCCTTGGTGAGCCAGTGGTCTGCACAAGCCAAGGGAGACGTGTGAAGAAGGGAGAGACACAGAGAGGGTCTGGACCAAATTACTGAGGACATGTCTTTGCTGTGATAGTTCTGGCTACAAACAGCTCCTCATAAAGTCCATCCAGTTATCTTCCTTTAAGAATTGGGTCCAACTTTGCTTGATCACCTGAGTCTTTTGGGAGAAGCTGTGCTCACATGAATGTGTCCATACACTGTCACACTTTGTGGGGTAGAATGTGCACCATATGTTATGTGCTACAGGGCGAGAGATACACTAGCATCCTTTCACACTCAGTCACAGCGGAGTCAGGGTCTCCTTCTGCCTCAAAGTCTGGATGTGGCCTATGGAAACAAATGGTGGATTCCTAGACTCCCTGGGGTCCACCAGGTGATGGTTACTCAGCAGTCTGGGCCATGTGCCAGGCCAGAGGGAAACTGCCCCATGTTGGACCTCAGAGAGCAGGGCTAAAGAGCATTTCTAGATGGTGGAGCTATAAGGGGCGGGGCTATAATGCACTTTCAGAATGTAGGACTGGCTAGGTTGGGTCCTGGAGGGTGGGGCTGTGGGTCACCTGCAGAGGGCAGGGCTGCAGGGCACCTGCAGGAGTGGAAGGAACATCAGAGGAGGGGGCTGTGGGTCACCTGCAGGAGTGGAAGGAACATCAGAGGAGGAGGCTGTGGGTCACCTGTAAGCACCTTAGCTGCAAAGGGTGAGCCTGGAAGCTGCAGAGCTACTTGGTTTGGGAATGTCTAAGAGGTATGGAAGACAAAGGCTGTGGGACCAGGATTCCCCTTCGTTCACAGAACTGGGAACTAATTTTAGACTCTAGGATGTAATACAGCAGATGCTCGGTTTCTTGCCACTACATCTGAAAATGGAAAAGGATCCCAGAATTAGACACAAAGAGCAGGAGGCTGTGAGTCTCCCCAGGAGGTCAGAGGTGGCTTCTGGTGTCTCTGTGTCTTCCCCACGGGAATGGTCTAATTGGCTCTCTGCCTGTGTGCCTTCTTAGGACCATCCACATTCTACTGCTGAATAATTCAGCCTCCGGTTGCCATGGCAACACATCATCTACAGTGTTCCCAAGAATGTTCGGGGTTTCCATAGCATTTTATTTTGCTATTTCCAAATCTTAATTTTTTTTCTCTTCTGTATGCTCCATGGCTTCTCTGAGCAAAGTGATTCCAGTCTTCCATGCATGACATCCCCTGTATGCCTGGTCTGGGTTCCACAATGAGGTTGGGGTCCCTTCTGCAGGGGTAAAGTTGTATGATACTGCCTGTCCCTTCCTGCAGGGTTGCCAAGCTTGCTCTCCAAATATATATGGGTGAGTGGGCACAGTCCTGGTTTCTCGTGGGGCTATGCCCTGAGAATAACCTGCAAAGGATTGTGTGCCCCCTTGGCCCTGTCCACCCCTCCCCCCAAGAATGTTAAATACAAAGACACCATTGATAGGATTTCATACTGTAGAATGGGCTTCAGTCTCCTCAGCTGGAGTCACAAGTGTGTGCCATTGGACCTGCTGGCTGTCACCTCTAAGTACTGAGCATACAGCACGAGCTGTTTATCTGCTCCCCTCAAAGTGACTGAGAGGTATACTTGCCTATGGCTTATTATGCTTTAGGGGAAGGGTGAGATGTCTTACCCAGGGTGCTGTGGGAGGAAAAGTGGGCGTAGGAATCAGACAGTCAGGGAGTACCCATCCAGCCTTCTGGGAAGTGTTCTAGACAGTAGCAGTTCTCAGACAGTGCCTCCTGCCGGGAATTCTGGAGTTCTTCATCTTAACTCATTGCTTGAGGCTGTCTTCTGTGGGTTTTTAACATCATGTGTAGTGTGCTCAGAATCTGGGCCAAAACACTATACTTGGTACAAAGATGTCGACACCCATGGGGGACAGTTAAAAGAATGAAAAGTTTCTCCCCCACATCGCCTAGAGATGTGGAGATCACCTAGAGTGAGGATATCTGGGAATGAGCTTGGCTTCAGAAAGGTAGGTTCAGCTAGCAATCCTCCATCACAGCCGTGGCCAGGGGTCTCTCCTACTTTGTGAAGAGGAGACAGTGGGGCTGGTGGCTTTTAAAAAAAGATTCCAGGTCACTTAAAGGAATAAGATCACATTTCTGGCAGGGGGAACTGGCTAGGAACTGCTACTGTTATAGCCAGGTGTCCTCGTGGGCTGTTTGTCATAGACACAAGGCATAGAAGCCGCCAATGGGTCTCCTGAAGAGTAGGCAACATGGTTGAATAAACAGGACACAGGTGCTAGTAGAGTTCCCTTAGAGCCCCCCTGTGATGCAGATGACAGCCTTGTCCCTAACCAGTTAGTTGATGGTTTGCCTGGGCCAAGTCTCTGGACAGAGATCTCTGAAGTGATGGGTTGTGCAGCTTCTTGTTTGGGCTCCCTGGGGGAGTTCTTTGTTCTGGGGCTGAGTGAGAAGCTGATTAAAGCTCAATAGCATCCTTCAGGGGTTGACACTTAGCACATTAGCACAGCGGTTAAGTGATCCTTAGCTTCTCTCTGCACATTGTGTTCTGCTGCATCCAGAACAGACCGCCACCACTGGGCCGCAGAGAACACAGGGTCTCAAGGAAAACAGCGCCAGACGCACTTGTACGCCAAACAGAACAACCACGTCTCCTGCTTGTTCACCTTGAACTCTGCAGTTGAACAAGGGGGTTGTGTGGTGTTCCTAAGAGTGGGGTGGAAACCGAGCACTGCTACCTCACTGGATGATGTAGCTAGTGAGGCTTCTGATGCTACAAAAGAGGCTGGACATTATGCAAGCTCTTGGGTTTGTGGATGAGGGACTATGAAAATACATGTTCTCATTTGCTGCTTCTAATTTCTCAAAAGCTGGTCCTATCTGGAGTATACACATCCACGGCATAGGCAGGGGTTACACTCCTAACAAACTTTAGTGGATCTTTCCTTCACTCCCTTCTCTCTCTCTCCTCAAGAGTGGATGTGAGCCCAGTTTACCATGGGCATCTTAAGTCCCGTGTGCACCACCTTGGAGACAGCCATGGTCTTAAGGTAGCTGTCGTTTGATTCCTTTCTGCAGTCCAGTGGCTTGTTCGGTGCTGTGCACTTGTGGTCCCCTTGAAGATTTGCACAAGTGTCTTGCGGTGGGTATTCCACATAGCTTCGGTTTTCACACTAGGAGAATGAACACCAAGCCACATGGAAACAGGTGGCTTGTTAGTGGTGTGAAGAGCCAGGGCTGATTGTGTCAACAAGCATGAACTCAACACTGCCCCCCAGCCCCCATGGAGCCAAGTAGTATGCAGAAAAGGGTTGGAGGCACAAGGTGGCAGCTTCCATCAATCCTGAAAGAGATGTGGAACAATGTTGCTCTTAGACTCAGAAGCTTTCTGTTGTCCCATGGGGCTTCAGCCTCTCATCCCTTCACAGGGCCATCACAGTGCAGTCTCCAGAATTACAAGGCAGGGAACATTGGTGGGTAATTGTTCCTCTGATACTTTCTGGTATCGTATCTGGCTCCCAAGGGAGGTATGGGAAGTGCAGTTCTCCAGACCTTCCTCCCATCTTCTGAGACTGGAAGGGAGGGAGAGAGGGAGAGAGAGAGGGATGGAGGGAGAGAGAGAGAGAGAGAAGAGGGGGAGAAGGAGGAGGGTGGAGAGAAAGGAGAGACGAAAGAGGATGAGGGAGAGGGAGGAGGGGAAGGGGAGGGAGGAGGAAGAGGGAGGAGGGGGAGGGGGAGGGGAGAGTGTATTTACTCCAGGCTAGCTGGCTTACGAACTTCCAATAATTTTTTTGTCTCCACCTCCCATCTCACTGCAGTGCCTGACTGCTGGTGCATCCTGTGTCTGGCTTTGTGTGGGCTTTGAGGACCCAAACTCAGGTTCATGCTTGTGAACAAGTGCTTTACCCATCCAGCCATCTCCCCAGGATCTGTTCTTTAACAGTGCCCCCTCCCCAGTGTCCTCCATCCTTTATGCTGTTATGGCCTCCTTAAGACCCCTGGGAGACAATTCTCTGGGCTTTAGCATCAAAGTGATCTACATTTCTGCTTAGTCTGTTGCTATTTTAAGGATAATGTACGCCTTATAATTAATCTGTTAACCTTGATTGCTTTGTCCACCAAGAAGCTCAGAGCAGAGTGCACAGCTGCTCGTGACAAACGTGTTGCATTGTGTTAAATGTGTGCTGTGTTTAAGCACCTGATGTATGCTCCTTTTGCTTCATTTTACAGTTAAGAAAGTAGTTTGTGTATAGTTTCCAGGTCTATTTCTATATTTAAAATTTTTTCAGTGGGAACACCTGGTCCTTTGTGATGCAGGCTGTGTTAGTGTACTGAACATTCTGCCCTCTGGTCTCCTCTGGAACAAGGCTTCCCTGTTAGAGCCCGGCCCCAGATGTCCATTGGTAATCATGCTGTGGTGTCTTTAGATTGAACAGAAGTGTCAGTGTGCTTCCTCTCCCAACATGAGGACCTCACAGTTTAGATAAGGCTATGTCCCCATCAGGTTTGGGGACATAACCGCGAAGGTTTATATTTTTATCTCTTTATGAATTATTTGTATAAGATATAAAAATGTTTTAAAATGGAAATGCTAAGTGTTGAAAATATTTAAAACAAAACCCAGATGTGTTTAAAAAAAAAAGAGGGAAAAAGTAAGAAAAAAATGAAAGGAATCAGACACAAGTAGGGACTAATTGATACTACAGTGGATCGTGGGTAAAGACAGTGGCAGGTTTTCTAAAGGCATGTGTGGATGGTCCACCCTGATAACTACGAACCTAAACATTATATAACGGCAGAGGGATTCTCCTGCCCAGTTTACAAGACACTTACATAATAGATCCTTAAATGTAAATTGGGCAGTGCTGTGTGAACATACATTATAATAGGGAATTAAACAGAACCCAGCCTAGCCAGGTCATCAACCTTCCTAGCTCACCACTGAGCTGCATGGCTGTCTGTCAGCAGTGTAAAGAGTTAGGACAGTTTGTGTTAACTCACCTACACCCCAGAAGCTAAAAATGGATGAGCAGGAGAGGCTGTGGGAAGGAGGGATGGTCACAGTCGTTCATCTTTAGTCTCCAAGGAACATGAAGGGATGTTGGTAGCAGAATCCGCAACTTTGAGCGTGCCCCATGTGCTGTGGCACTCTACCATTCACAGGGCTGGCCCAGGAGTGTCTCTGAGCCTTTCAGGATTCTTGGCTTGTACTGAGGTCAACAGCAGGTGGTACTGGGAGGAGTCTCAGAGCAAGCCCATGAGGTTGACACTCGCTTAGCACTGAGCTGAGCTGGGGCAGTGGGTGTGGATGATGGTGATGGGAGACTCAAAATCCAGACTTGAAGAGAGAAGAGTCCTCACATTAAGTTGTCCTGGTGTCTTCTGGGTCTCTTCTGTCACTGCTGTGTGGACACAGTCCATACCTGTTCCCGTGTTACATCCTTGCATTGACATGTATGTTACACATGCATAGAATGTGCAGCCCAGCCACACACTGGCTTCTCATTTGATCTCTCCAAAGTTCCTTTTGCAGTTCGAGGTCCCGTGGGAATAGAACATTACTGGGAAGTAAGTGGCCTAACATCCCACAATTGTCCTTATGCTCTGGAGAAGCAGGACACAGTGTAACAGCTTGGTTCGGTGCTTCTGCCTCAGTGCACACTAGGGACAGAACACACTGGAGACAGCCTCCCCCAGGTATTTGTAACATGAGGCACTGTCTGTACTAGGCCTAGCAGGGGATGATCTGTGTCCAGACAGGGTCTTGATACTGCGGGTGCTTTGTAGCTGAACCTATGTCCACAGCAGTCCTCTTACAGGCTGGCATGGTGCCAGTGGTTTTTTAGCTCTGACCACAGTCCTGTGTGGGAAGCACCTCTCATGCTCTGTAGAGGAAGAAAGGAACAGAGGACATGTTCACAGCATCTCAGACCTCTGATCCCAGTGCTCAGCTCCTAACCACTGAGAAGCCACTGATGCTGCAGCCTCAGGTGCTCTACACACATCTGTGTTCAGATGGCTGATGGTGTTCTGTGTCTAAAACACATAGTCTGATACAGGCTGTGTTAATGAGGTTGGTAACATCATATCCTTGCTCACTAGTTATTCTACCAGTGTCTGCAAGTCTGGGACTCTGCTCTCAAAGCAGCATGGGGCGGGGCATCATACATGTGTTCTTAATAATGTTTCAACACCCTGTTACATTGTTGTTTTGGCTCCCATGGAGGAAAGAGCACAGGCCGCAGGTAACAATCTTGCAATAGGGCCTTTCTATGCTGACTCTGAATGCCACCAAAACAGCACTGCTCGCCTTCAGGTACAGGTTGCTCTACATTGCTAACAGTAATAGTTAGGTGCAGTTGCAGGAGAGCGGACCCAGGTTGCCCAACAGTTTCAGATGCCCTTGCACTTGAATGCCTGCCGTGGTTTTCACCCAACTACAGAACATCCATTCATGCAGCGTGCAGATGAGGGATGCTAGGGGCTGCTCCCACAAGCGTCAGTAAGTCACTGCATGCAACAAGCCAGATGGAACAGCTGCCTTCAGAAGGCCCCAGGGGTAAGGATCAGTCCCCAAATGAATTGCAGTGAGCATCAGGGACAGGTGTGACACTCAAGCTGGGTTTTAACAAAAAGGAAGGGATAAGGTAAAGCGATTGATAGGCAGGAGGGTAAAGCTGTAGTCACCTGGGGACATGGAAGCCTGTGCTTGCCCTGCTCTAGTTGCACTGCTGAGAGACTTCCATGTGTGACAGCTTACTGAGGCTCCAGGTGCATACATGTGGTCAACTGAACACCACTGACCAGAGAGACCTCTTTGGACTGTCCCTCCACACCCCAGTTGACACGGCCCCACTCTGTCTTTCTCCATCACCTTGTCACAGTTCCCTGTAACATTCTCAGTCTGGGCATGTTAGCTGGACTCTGCTCATTTTGTCTCCTGGTGAGGACTTGGTATTCTAGGTAGGTACTTAAAAATGGTGCATCCTTGTGAAGAAAGGGCTAAGAAACATGGCAGGTTACCCAAACAGTCCTAACAGACCCTGCTACTGGGAGAAGAGTGTGTGTGCACGTGTGTGCCTGTGTGTGTCCTGTCTCACTGTCTCTGTCTCTCCCCCCTCCCTCCATCCTCAGCAATGGTTACTGCTGGTATGAGATGCTCAGGAGGGGCCTTGTGGATGGTTTAAGTTTTAGAAGTTTCTCAAGACTTTGGAGCCTCCCTCTGGGAGGGAGCTGTTCAGTTCAGAGGTCATAGCTATACACTGAGAACTCAGAAGACTAGAAACAGTACTGAGAAGATCTCCCAGCCTGGGGCCATAGTATGGCCTGTGCCAGAGAATAATGCAGGGAAAAGGATGGAGGCTTGGAGAAGGTTACATAAGGAACAATAAAACTTAAGTGTGTGTTAGGGCCCTGGCATTTGCTATAGCTTGGGGAGCTCTGTCCAAGTAAAGTGAAGCCACTCAGGCAGCTGAGCCAGGGATCAGGGCACCCCAGGCCAGCTTGACATTTTGTTAGATTTCTCATTTCCTCACATTGTTGGCAGTCTGACTCCTAGCATCTTCACTCTGCTCTAACATCATTACTTTGATGATGGACTGCTAGCAAGTGGTGGCTGTTTATGCTCCTGCAGGGACTAGAACCAGCTCCAAGGTGGTCAGGTTACTAACCCTGTCTGTCTCCTGGAAACCATGGCATATGGCTTCCTTTTAACACAGAACCCCAGGAAATGCATGTTTCTTTATCCTGGAAACCTGAGGGATCCTATTGGGGGTTCTTCCTGAGAGAGGAGAAAGTTCAGGTTTGCCATGTGAGGAGCCATGTGCTTCTGTTTGGATAAACAGAATGATGGTGGCTGAGATGTCCTTCTGGGGTGGAAGTGGGGTTATGGACTGAGTTTAAGGTCAGAGGCCTGGGTCTCACAAACTTTATGTGATGATGTGCAAAGGGCTCCTTAGGGTCCTTGTTACTGCTCAGACTTTAGCAGGAAAGGCATACCGTTTCCAGCCTAGACCTCAGCATGCAAGGCACTCCTTGGAGGGTTACACATGACTTCCTGGTATGTGGAAGTATATCCACGCACTTGGACTTTGAATTTCCCTGTAGGATTAGTGACTGAGTGGATGAATACAGAGCTCATTATTCCCCAAGTAGCTGTTGGAAAAGCAGCTTGAGAGCTGAATACCATCAGCAGGAAGAAGATACTCCAATCAGGCAGAGGGAGTGCTTTCAATGGTTCACAGTGGCCCCATAGTTGGAAGCAGCTCCTTCCATGTCAGAGCCCTATGTCTGAGAATCTACCAGGGGCTCCACATTCTGAGAGGGAGGATGTTTCCTGTGCTACCAGGAACTTCACTTCTCATGAGCCCCGTGTGGCTAGTGCACTCGGTTTGTACTGAGGATGTGATGTGCATTGTGGCCTTCAGTTCCCGTGTGAAGGGCCTCATCATCCTAGCTGTATACAGGAACCTGAGAAGGATTGCTTATAGCCAGTCAGCAGCTGGGAACAGACAAGGTTGACCCTGGTCCTTATGGAGGCCTTTGCCTCTGTCTTCGAGCAGCACCCAGCCCTGGCCCATCCCTGTTCTCTGACTAATAAGATTTCAGTGCAGCTCTTCTCTAGCTTACATGATTCCCATGTGTGAAGTGAGCTCTGCTTAATCTTCAGTACTTGGAGAAACAGGCTCCCAGCTAAACTCTGACTGATGGATGGGTATTGTCTTAGTCAGGTTTCTATTCCTGCACAAACATCATGACTAAGAAGCAAGTTGGGGAGGAAAGGGTTTCTTCACCTTACACTTCCACATTGCTGTTCATCACCAAAGGAAGTCAGGACTGAAACACAAGTAGGTCAAGAAGCAGGAGCTGATGCAGAGGCCATGGAGGGATGTGACTTACAGACTTGCTTACCCTGGCTTGCTCAGCTTGCTTTCTTATAAAATGTGGGTATCTAGGAGAAGCTGGGGAGGGAGGGAGGAGTTGAGGAAACTCTGAGGGCACCAGGCAACTGGACCAATAGTGCCTCCTCCCCTTCTTGAGACACCCCTTCCCCATTACCACTGCAATTCAATTCAGCCACAGAGACTTCCTGAGTGCCCTTGTGTGGCCCTCTGTGCTGCACATGGCTGCAGTTCAGAGCCCACTCCTCAGCTCCAAGCCCTGGAGTTCTATCACAGGGTTCTTCGGACACAAAATCACACATGCCTGCCCGTGCATCAGATAATGTGTCTAGCCACACACCCAGAAGTGCTTCAGGTCAAAGTATGGTAGGTGGGAGCTTCTGGTGGGAAAAGCCTTGATGCATCTTTCACAAGAAGTGTGAGAGAATGGACACCCAGAGCAGTTCGCACAGCCTCCCCAGGCATTTGTAACACCCCACCCTCACATCCAGCCCCACACTCACCCCGCATCAGCTTTGGAAGCTTTCTGCTCTGGCTCTGGAATGTTTCATTTGGCTTTAGTAGACAAGTTCCTTTACTACCTACCACAAGTCAAGCAGTCAGTGTACAGAAAGCTTAATTGAATTACCTAATTCCAGCAGTAAGCACAGCTGGTGCCCCAGGGCTGGGAACAGCAGCTGCCACCTGTGGATGGCGAGAACGGAGCTGCAGGGTCATTGTAGGCGGCGTTGGTGTGCAGGTCTGGACCTGGGAGAGAACAGACCCTGAGCACAGTTTGGCCTCTCTGGCAAGTCTGCAGCTGTGTGCATGGGTGGGCTTCCTTCGGCTTCAGGAGTCTGTCTGCTTGAGGCTTTTGCCTCTTTGTGTCTGGCCCGCTGGGGGTTCCACACTAAGGTCAGAGTCTGCTTCCCACTGAGGTAGCTAGTCTGGGCTAGACTGCAGCTACTGGACCCTGCCACTTGATTCTTTGGGCATTTGGTTGGGTAACTGGGGGTGGTGGTGGTAACCATCTTGTCAGGCTGAGATCTCTGACTTGTTTGACTCTGACCATCAGAGGGACAAGATGGGCTGCTAGGACTCCACAGTTAATTCCTGGAGAGGCCAGCATTGAGGCAAAGGTTCAGCAGAGCCTGGGTTTCTTTGTGGCTATGTGGGTAGGGTGGGGTGTGAGTGTGTCCACATGTATACACTATGTAAAGCCAGAGGTCAACCTTGGTTGTCACCCCTCAGGGATGTCATCTGATCACCTCCTTTGGGACTCTAATTGAGCTAGGGTTTACCAATTAGGTTAGGCTGGCCAGCAAGCCCCAGGGATCTTTTTCCCTGCTTCCCAGCAGATACCTGGATAATAAATAGACCAGCATAGCTGGGTTCTGGGAATGTGAACTCAGGCCCTTGTGATTGTATTCAGGTGCCTCCAGCTGAGCCACCTCCCCAGGCCTGGCAGGTTATTTCGCAGGGTTTGAGCTGCTATAGGCACTCATTGTCTTGTTTTGTTTATTTGAGTTTATCTGTCAAGCCTTCCACACTAGGGCCTACGTAGAGGCTTCAGCCTTTTAGACACCACATTTTCACTATAGTGCGTGTGTGCATGCGTGCGTGCGTGTGTGTAATGTATATGGATGTGTGAGATATTATTTAAGACACTTGGAAAACATGTTCTTGGAATTGGGTCTGATGGTGAGAACAGATATGTATATAAATTTTGTGGGCTTCATGGAGACAGAATCCCACTATGTAGCCTTGGATGGCCTTGACCTCTCAATGCTTCTGTCTCAGCCCTCTAAGTTCTAGGATGATAGGTGGGTAACACCTTGCCTGGTTACATTTGTCACTTTTGACAGTGGAGAATTATGACCACAGGAGAATATATCTATATGGCCCATGTTACGGTCCACCCAGTGATGATGGGATGTCCCCATCTCTACCCTAGGTGAGGAAAACATCTATATTTTCATCGGTGCTAGTAGAAGGTCTCATCTCCACTCTTGGCAGCTGTGGTTGGGGCGCCCTGTCCCCATTCTTGGCAGTCTTGCTGCTACCAACCTCTCTGCAATGCTGTAATGTCTCCATGTGGCCAGGACCATTCACTGGGCTCTGCAGGTGCCTCTGTAGGACTTAATAACAGTCCATGCTGTCTTGTCCCACACACATGAGACCATGCACAGTGGCAGGGTCCTGGTCACTCCTCCCTATACACTGGCTAGCACTGTAGAAGGGGGAAAATTAACAGTGAGGGACAGAGTCCCTGCCCCTGGCAAAGGCTTGCATGTGTGTGTGGCCAGATCGGCTCCTCTCTTGTGTTACCCACAGGATGCCTTCTGCTGGTGGCCATTCAGTAGCCAGTTGTGATTTGGGGAGTAGTCAGGGCTGCTCTGCTTCCTTATTCTGAGCCTTGTGAATGTCTGCAGTCACAGTTTCCTGGGCAGAGGGAATGGCATGCCCAGAAGCCCTGATGTGGGAGCAAGCTTGGTGAGCATTGTTTCTGAATGTTTGCGCCCCCAAACTCACATGCCCTCCATTGAGACGCTGTTTGGGGTGCAGCTTTGGGAAGATAATTAGGGTCTCTTCGGTGATCAGTGTCTGCATTAGTTTTGTTTCTGTGACAAACAAAACACCTTTAAAAAGCAACTTAAAGAAGGAATGGCTTGCTTTTGCTCACAGTGTAGAGGTGTAGCCCTCCATTGTTGGGAAATCACCATTGCTGAGAAGCCATGGTAGCAGGTGTGTGAGGCAGCCTGTCACACTGCAGTCACAGTCAAGAAGCAGAGAGAGGAACACTGGTGATCAGCTCATCTTTTCATTTCTATTCAGTGAAGGACCACAGTCCATGGGATGGTGCCACCCTCCATTCAGGGCATGTCTTCCCATTTCAGTTAAGGTTTCTGAAAACATCTACACACACACACACACACACACACACACACACACACACACACACACAGCAGTGTGTCTCCTGGGTGATTCCAAATCCAGTCAAGCTAACAATGAAGATGAAGTATCACAGCTTCCTATCAAAGAGGCCCAGGGAGCCCGCCCTTCCCACCACACATGAACAGAGTGAGTGGGTTTCATACCTCGTGCACTGGTTCCTAAGCTTAGACTTCCCGCACTCCAGAAATGTGAGCCGTGCATCTCTGCTGTTTACTGGCCACTCTGGTTGTGGTTTATTGTTATGGTAGACAGAGTGAGTGGGCATGTCAGCCAGACCAAGAGCGAAAGGACCAGAGGAGAAGCCAGCAGAGGGCTGGGAGGTGGTGGGGGAAGTGCAGGACAGGTAGTGCTTTTGCCAGCCAGCTGCATGTCCCCCTGGTCTCCTTCAGAATCTTTGTCATAGATGGTAACCCTGACTTGGGCTCCTGTGGGACCAGTGTTAGTTCTTTGTGGCTAGACTCTGCCTTGTCTGGGACTAGAGCACCAAGTGGTGTGGCAGGTGTATAACCATGTGTGGGATGTCCTTTGCTCTCTGCCCTTTATCCTTGGCAACACCTTGCTGACAAGCTTAGGCATGCCTGTGCATTGTTTTGACCCTTGCGTGAGGACAGGAGGGACCATGTGTGTCCCGTGCACCTTTCTAGTAACTGATGTATGATGTGCACAGGCTAGGCCTGTGTCAGCACCCAGCTATGGCGCTGTCTTGGCATCCAGCCCTGCTCACACTCATCCTTGCTCTACCCTGCCCTCACTTACTGACACATGTGCTCCTCACTCTCCTCCACGTAGTACAGTCCGAATTAGTACCTGACAGGACACTTAGAATGATTTTCTCTTTTCTTCTCTGAGAGGAAATATTTTTCCACAGGCAGCTTACATGTTAGGTCCTGTGTTGGGAAATCTGTCTTTCCTCTCCACATATCCCCAACACAGCTCTTTTTTTTTTTTTTTCTGTCTCCAGGGCCTGAGAGTCTCCTCATGGAGGATGCTCTAGTGCCCCTTTGGGGTCTATATCTGTTCTGAGTACTTGAATCACAATGGAGAGCAGAGCAGAAAAGGCCAGGCTGAAGCCTCCCAGGTCTTCTGGGACTCATCTAGAGAGGTAGATGCTCTTGGCTACTGGTCTCTGCCTATTTGTCAGGTATCTGGAAGCAGGACCCACCTAGTCCTAGTACCCCAGGAGCTCTGGCTCCTGCCTCAAGAGGAAGGCAGCCTGGAAATCTGGAAAACATTTTCCCACATAGGATATGTGGGAATAGTGCCAGACAAAGGAAATAGGAAGTCTCCCAGGTGACATCATCGGTAACTGGCTTCATGTAACCCTTCACACTCTGTCATCAACACTCCTCACTGTAAATGGAAAGAGGTACCAGTGGAGCCAGGGATGCATGGTAGCCATTGGCAGGTCAGCCATTGTTGGAGCCTCTGGGAATTCTGGGATAGTATCATGGAGTGTCAGTGGTAGGTGTCCCTTCAGTGCTTCTGTCCTGACACCAGGAAGTGTCCTGAAGCTTAAGGGCCAGCCCGTGAGCAGTGAAGACTTTCCTTCCCCCTCACCCATGTACATTTGACCTCGAGAGTCTCCCAATACTCCCAAGAATGTGGGCTGAGGCATATGGACAAACACGATGCACCTTGTTGAGATAGCGTGCAGACCGCTTCCTGGAAGGCAAAGGCTCTGGAACCAGAGGGAAGAAAGAGCCTTGTTCTGTCCAGAGCCTTACCAAGAATCTTTCCTGTGTTTCCAGAGGCATCTGCTCAGACGTGACGGCATCCCTCTGTGCCTGGTGCATTAGCAGCTGATGTCATCCTGATATCTGTGTAGGTGTAGCAATGCAGTTCTCACCCCGTCTCCTAATGAGGTCGTGTCTGAGCTCCCGCATAGAACGTGTGCTGTTTTATGGAAGCTTAATTTTCCTTTTCCATTAATTTCTGAATATGATATAGCATTGATTTTATGTGTGCGTGCATGCATGCATGAATGCATGAGTGTGTGCATACGTGTGTGTGTGTGTGTGTGTGTGTGTGTGTGTGTGTGTGTGTGACAGAGGTCCATGGTGTCTTCCTCTGTCTCTCTCCATCCTTAATTTTGAGACAAGGTTTCACACTGAATTCAGAGCTCACTGATTCAGCTTGGCTGGCCGGCCAGCAGGTCTTCCAGTCTCCACCTCCCCAATCGTGGTATGACAGGCATGAGATGCTGTGACATAGGTGTTGAAGATCAGAGCTCGGGTCCTCATGCCTCCACGGCAAGAACCTTACCTACTGAGCTCTCTCCAGCCCCTGTTATGCTTTAGAGTAAGTGTGAAGGTTGATTGGAGGTAAATTTGGGTGGGAGTGTGTGCTGCACAAAGGGACACAGGAGGGCTGGGAGTTGGGCATCCCAGCCTCAGGAGCCCATCTGAAGCTGTAGCTGTGTCATGGCAAAGGGCACAGAGCAGGAAGAGGAAGTGATGCAGGAATCGTCATGGACTGCCCAGCCTTGCAGAGGACGTTTGGATCAAGTTCATCATGGGGTTTCATAGATGCCAGCTTATGGTGGGGCTAGAAGGGAAAGGGACTCTGGGTAGCTGTCACTAAGCTCAAGTGAGAGGCTGCTGGCTTGGATCTGGTGAATCCTAGGCACGCACACAGATGTGGAGATGCCTGGGGTACTGGGAGTGAATACAATTAGAAACAGATTGTTACTGAGTGGGAACCAATTCTAAGATGGGCAGTGGACACTGAAAAAGCCGGAAGTATGAAAAGTGGCTGGTTTTGGATGTGGGAATGGAGACACTGGGTCCATACTCATCCTTGTATCCAGGGAGCTGGTGCAGATAGCCACTGTGACAGGATGACTGTGCATGTGTGTGTGTGTGCGTGTGCGTGTGTGTGCACGCACACACGCGTGTTAGCAGCTGGCATCTCCCTAGGTGAGCCTTTGCTGAGTGAAGAGTCCACTTGTCAGAGGGGTATGATCCCAGTGTGGGCACACACTTTCCTCTCTAGGTCTGGAGCTGGCAGGGACCTCTGTGAGGTACTCAGTCCTGGTCTCCTCTTGGCTTCTTGCTCTTGTCATATGGGGAGAAGATCACTGTTTTGAGGATAGCAGGCAGTAGTGAAAAGAACTTTCTACTTTCCTGGCTCTAGATCTGAAGGGTGGTGTTTGGCACACCCTCACTGGGAAATCCCAATTTCATAGTGACTCAGGGCTGGCTGTGGGGCAGGATTGCCTCCCAAAATAGCCGCGGGCTCTGTGGGTGCAGCACCGTCTGCACTCCAGTGGCAGCCTGTCTCTAGGAGGTGTCTGCCTCTTCTAGAAGGAACCTCTCAATGTTGATTTAGCACTTAGTTGACCTGGCAGGAGACCCTAAGTGGAGTCTTTGTCGGGATGACACTGACACTGATAGCTGCGTGAATTGATGCTTATGGAGTGGAAACTCGGCATCCCTTCTTACATTTTTGGTTCGAGCCTAGCCTTTAACGACTGAGCCATCTCTCCAGCCCTCAGCATCCGTTCTTAAGCCAGGCCCACTGAGCCTTGCCTTTGGCTTCTCAAAATTTCCTGTGGACCTGCAGTCATATGACCAGAAGCACCAGGTAGCTAAGACCATGTGCCAAGGAGGACTTAGAGACTGCTGTCTTCCGAGGGCCTCATGTTGCTGCCTCGTGCTTCTGTCTCAGTTGGTCCTGATGTAGAACCCATAGCATCTGCCCACTGTTCAGAAGAAAAACCAAACACCAGAGGGGATAGGTACCTTATCAATATCGCAAGGCTGCAGTCAGCTTTCAAATGCATTTACTCCTGTCTCTGCCTCGGACCAAGGCTCTTCTCATACGGGAGGATGAGTGAGAGTTATGGAAGCTGCACATTGGTTTGAGCAGAGGCTACCCAGAGAGCTTAGACCTGAGATAAAGGGAGGCCATTGCCCAGAGATGGACACGGCATATGCATTAGGATCACAGGGCAGATTAAGACATGGACGCGGTGACCTGGTAAAGGTGTCACAGGGGAATTGTGTGAAGAGGAGGGACAAGTAGAAGCTGCAGCAGACAAAGATGGCAGGCACGCATGCTCTGAGTGCTCTCTGTATGGAGCCATGAGGCTCAGAGAAGGGCAAGGTTCCTCCAGGGTTAGCCTGGGATGCCATGGCTGGGGTGAGCACCAGTGGGAAGGGTCTGTGCCACAGAGCCATCCCCAAGGCTTGCTCTGTCTTCATACAAAGGCTCCTGTCATTCTTACATACATGGTGGAAAGGTGTCTACATGTAACGGCATGGAGTGTGTTACAGTAAGAAAAGCATTGAGACTTCTCTGTCCACAAAACCTGATCTCTTGCCTTTTGGATAAGTGATATGTATGTCTTGGGATGGTTTTTATGGGCAGACAACAGCTTTGGAGAGAGTGATACATTGCGATGTTGTATGCATACATATGTGTGTGCATGTGCGTGCGTGCGTGCGTGCGTGCGTGCGGTGTGTGTGTGTGTGTGTGTGTGTGTGTGTGTGTGTGTGTGAAGAGAACACCCAGAATTGTCTTTCCTGGTGATTTTGAATTACACATGATATACACAAATGCTATTGTCCACTGTCCTCATCCTGAGAGACAGGAGACCAGCATTTTTCTTTCATGATGGCTGTGGCTTTGTCCCAAGGCAGCAATCACTCCAGTCTACACTCTGGTTCTGTGAACTAAGATGTAGTTTGCATATATGAGTGAGATCAGGGTATCTGTTTTTCTGTGTCTGCCTTATTAACTAAACACAGTGATATGTAGATCCTTCTATGTTGCCAGGAACTACAAGATTTTGGTTTCTTTCTAGTGGAATAGTATTTAATTATGCATGAATTTATTTCAAATTTCCTTTTTTAATGTGTGTTTGTGTGTTCATGCATGTGCAGGCCAGAGGACAACCTCGGATATCATGCTCAGAAGTGTACTCATCTCTGAGACATTCATCCCCTTTGCTTGACAAAGTATGCTAGGTACCCACTTGTCACCGCCTCTCCAGGGCTGGGATTACAGGCATGCATTGACCACACCTAGAGTTTTACCTGCTTGCTGCAAAGCATGTCCTCGTGTTGTGCGGCAAGCACTTCACTGACTGGACCATCTCTGCAGCCCACATTTCCTCCGTCCATATCAAAGGATACCACAGATGATTCTGCATCTTGACTAAGATGGGCAGTGCTGTTCCCAGTGTTGTCCTCACAGGATCTCTCCAGTGTCAGCCTAGAAGAGCATGTGCTGTGGACCGGAAGTGGAAGCTAGCCTGTACTTCTTTGGCAGCTCCCAGCATTGACCTACCCTACCTCAACCAGTGTAGTTAAGCGCAGGCTGGCCCACATCAAGACCTTCTTCTGGGACAGCCTTGGTCTTAGCTTTGGGTCCCAGCATCCCACTAAATGTGAACAGAAACCCTGGCCAGGCCATCTGGAGAGGCCTGTGATAGCATTTCTCTCTGGCTTAGTCTAGGGGATCACCTGACAAGTGGCCCCCTTAAGCAGGGTCAGAGACCCCCACAAGGAGCTCACACACACTGAGTCCTGCACAACTCAGTGACCACAGTCATTGTGTTTAAACAGGCTGAGGCCCTTACTTCCAGTCTACAGAACTCGGCACAAAAATGACCCACCCTTGCTAGAGGCTTTTGCTAACTGGAGCCAGGACAATCTCTAGTCTAGAGCTGCGGAGGCAGTGACTGAGCTGTTTGCCCTAGGCGGTGCAACTATCCCACCTTGTGGTCTGGGGGATCTTGAGGGCATTCTCAACATCCCTGGCCCTGGGCAGTTCATTTACAGAAGAGTGAAGAATCTCAGAGAAGTGTACAAAGCAGGCAAGCCTGCCCATGGTGGCCCTAGAGTTATTTAAAGTGTGTGTTAATGGTGGCATCCTGGGGACTTGGATAAGGAGGAGAAACATGAAATCGTCTCTCTGGCCCTCGAGTGCCTCTGGATGTGTTTCCTTGGAGTATCAAGCCATCTTGCACAGACCACTTGGTACCCTCCCCCCTTTGTGCTCTTTACACAATGTCAGGAGTCACTTCATGCTCCCAGCTCTAGGGAACTCACAGGAGAGTGGAAAGGTACCTTGGGAGAGGACAGTGGCTCTTGGCAGATGCCAATGGGCCTTCCCTGCACCTCTCAGTGCTCCCGTGCTCCTTGGCTTCCAGAGTTGTTGTTGCTGTTTCCTGACTCCTTGTCCTCAAGATGATGGCAGCAAGTTAGTAGCACTGTCCGGACTGAATGCTAGTCCAGGGTATGAGAGAAGACCTGGCAGCATTCTTTTCATCCTTCACCAACACCTGGTGTCTAGGTTCACTGGCAGCAAGGTGTTCCAGGTCCATCCTCATGGAGTTCTAGGACCATGAGCAATGAGCCCCTTCAGCACAACCTTCCTTTCCAAGGCTGTGGTTCTGCCCACAAATGTCCATGTCTTCATGGCCTGAGTGGCCACTACATCACAGCCAAGGCGTCTGTGCCTCACTTTCCACTGTGGGGAACAGCTCTCTCTACCCTCAGCCTGCCCATCTGTCCTGAAGGTCAGGCTTTTTGTCTTTCCTGCAGCTGCTGCCCCATCTGCTATGATCCCAGCTTTCCCTGCTTTGGATCCAGCTGTGGGTTCCAGTTCTTGTTCCCGGGGCTCCTGGGGCCTGGGTTGAGACCAGGTATTTGGCCGTTTCTCGTGTGTCACATGCAGACCTGGTAGGTGTCAGGCTCCTATGCTGTTCCAGTTTCACAGAGTCTCAGATGCCTGGTTTGGGGTGGAGGCAGGGGTAGACCTCATTAACTTTGTTCCCTAAACTAAAACTCAGTTGGTCAAATGCCTCTATGAACCATCTCCTTCCAGGGTTTGTACCTGGCTTGGGCAGTACATGCTACTTTTTTAAAAATGCCTCCATCTAATTCCATAAGCATCGAGAAGCTAATATCGACAGAGGTTACAATTACTACAAATGATCAAAGCAAAAACAATGGGCTGCTTATACCTGCTATGTTCACCCGACTTAGTGGTGAGCTTTTCCAAGCGTAATCTCGTGAGTACAGTACTGTGGGAAGAAGGCTCGGACCTCTCATTCCTGGCTTGGCAGATGGGCCTGTAGCTTACCAGAGCCAGATGTGCTTGGTCCCGTGAGATTCTTAGAATAGCCAGCCAAGGGGCTTTGTGACAATTCAGCTGCCTTGGTGCAGCTGTCCATAGTCATTGATGGGGTCCTAGACACAGGTAAAGGAGAGTCTGAGCAGTTTGACTGTTTCCAGGCCCAAGCCAATGCATTAAGTTTCTATAGTCTCTGTCTTCTGCTGGGTAGTAGACTTGAAGACTGCCATTTGGGGCTAAGAGGAAGTACCTGGCACAGGTGACCACTTCACACAGGTAACAGAAGTGATCAGGAATTAGGGAACAAAGTCCTGCTAGGATTGTTTTTCTGGAGAAAATATTTACGTGTAGATGTCAGAGAAGGTATGCACTGACAACCTGAATCCTGATTTCACAAGGACCTTAAAGCCTCATCCACAGCCATTCTCACTCACCTTATAAGCCCTTGGCCAGACCTTAAAGCCCTTGGCCAGCCATCTTGACCTTACAGCCCTTGGGTATGGCTATCCTTGAGGTGGTGTGAATTCTTGAGAGATTTCTGTTTCCAAGCAAATGTTACGAAGTGTCATTTTACGTTGACTCAGTGTCTGCAACTCCTTGAAGATCTGTTTACTCCTCATCGTGTGAGAAGTAGGGCTAGGAGAGCCAAGTGCCCTGCCTACACATACTCAGCCAGGAAATGATGTGTCCCAAGCTCTGATCACCAGGGTTCGTCTTCCTTTTTCCAAAGCCCATCCTCTTCTGTCCTGTCATATTGCCTATTGTGCCATAACCTGCTTAAATAATCCCTGCCAATGGAGTGCTTCTTGAGCAGACTGAACGGGAGAACACCTTATACCGTGTCATCTCCCAGCCCCAGAACTATCTCTGGCTCCACACTTCCCATAAGACAGTCTGTTCACATAGCATATCCTCTAAGACCTTATGGGCTTAACTCCAGCAGATTGTCATGTAGTCTCTCTTTCCTCCCTTTGTCTTCAAGCCCAGCAAATGAGCAGTGAGGAAAGACTCTATAAAGAGTGTAATCTCCTATGGCTGGCCCCTTCTTGTTACCAGGTTCTCAGTGCAACTGCACGTCTCCCAGGTTCCTCTGCCTTGCTTGGTCCCTTATCCCTTGATTCATTTAGTCTATGTACAGGCCACTATGAAATATCTGGTGATTTTTGTTTCTTGTTCATCTTCCTTTTCTTTTGGACAGTGAGATCCCCCAAACCTTCCAGGCTCAGCAATACGTTCACAGGGCTTAGAACAGTATATGATGCAGAGCTGGTAGTCCATGGTCATTTTGAGAGGGTTTAGGGCCATAGCATCAAGGAGCAGGGGCCACATTTGGCAGGCATTACCTAGGATAGATGGGGAAATGCTTGAGTCTGGTTGCCAGCCAGAAGTTGTCAGGATCCAGGTTCAAATCTCAGGGAACATTAGAAGTAGGGTGGAGGCCACCCCCTCCCTGAAAGGGCTGGCAGAGAAAGCTCTGGGGAGGCTGAAGCAAACTTGTGCTCCAGTGCAGAGGGATGTGTGGAGCAGACACACCACGCCCTGGGTTTTGTGCTGGGGCAGGGGTTATAAATAGACACGTATTTCTGGAGACAGCATTTTTACAGGGGCAAAATGTTATAGCCCCTGACTCTGGAGTATTCATTGCCTCAGCCCTGTTGCCTCTCTATAGTGGCTGAAGATCCGGAAGTAGGAAGGCTTCTGGCTTCAATCCAAGGCCATTATTTTAGATAGAAATAATTGGAGCTTGGCATTGATTTTGTCTAATTATGCCTCCCTCTCCCGACAAGCCCTTTGTTTATGTTTTGTGGAGTTTTGATGTATTTTTGGGGGGACTGCGTCCTCCAAATCCCTGAGCCAGAAAACCATATGAAAAGGAAATAGTAATTTGTCTTCACACAGCACACTGGCACACTCATCTGAGCTGCTGGAGGGAGGAGAGAGGAGGGAGGAGGGAGGAGGGAGGAGACGTGTGCGTGTGCGTGGGTGGCTCCATTCCCAGTTAGCTGGGAGATCCCCAACTGTCATTGGTGTTAGAGCTGTGTGCTCACTGATGGGAGGCAAGGCCCCTCAGCTGGTCCTAGACACTCCCCCTGGGTGGGGCAGGGCAGAGGAGGCTCCTCTCAGTCTGGCAGGCAACTGGCTGTAATCTTGGGCTGATCTCCTGGACCTGAGGATGGAGGATGGAGCTGATGCCTGGAAGCAAGGATCTGGGGGCATGGCTGCAAGCAGAAGCCTGAACCCTGGCAGTAGTGCTGCCTGCTTCTTCCTAAGCTAGTGGCAGGAAGAAGGTTTTTCCTGAATGAATCTCTGCACTGCTTAAGCATGCATGTGGCTGGGTGAAGTGCACTCACCAGGCAGGGAGCAGGTGATGATGTGGAGTGGAACAAGGACTTCCTCAGCACTGGCTCTGTGGACTGGCTTTCCCTCCCACATGGAAGTCTGACTTGATTTTGCCAGCAAGAGGCTCTTGTGGTCCACTCTTTCCTATCCTTTGGAAGGTGATCTTGAACTTCAGGGGTGTATGCCAGGCACCTCTCACTTCACAGACCTGGGCAGAACTTCCAGGCAGCCACCATGGTGCAAAACATAATCTTAGTGTTTTTCCGCAGAAGGCTGAGCCAGAGACCCGCCGTGGAGGAACTGGAGAGAAGAAATATCCTGAAACGTGAGTAGCAGGCGATTCCTCTGGAGGTTTCCCTCACGTGTACTGTGGCTGCTGAAGGAATCTGAGCTCTCACAACCCAGCCCAGCTCTGCAGGAACACGCTGGGTTCCTTTAATCAGAGCAGTTAAGAGATTCTGAAAGAAAAGCCTTAAAGTGTCTATATTCAGAAAGCTCCTTCTAAAATGAGATGAAAATAGCTCTCTTCCTAGTATAATTAGAGACACTCTTATCTTCAGATTGACGGACCTGTTGACCCAAGGGAAATGAATCATTAACCCTGTGCATGTTGGGTGCCAAGCAGAGCTTCTAGGGAGTTTGCAGTGGGAGTCCTATGGACATTAGAAATTATAGACCCAGTCAGGAATTTCTGGGTGCACCCCTCATTTGTCCCACTTGGGAGAAATAAATAGCTAGCTCACTGGAGCAGGGAAACTTCTGTGGCTCAGAACTTTGGGTTCCAGCACCGTTTGTATCTCTGGACTTGTTTCCCCAATTAGGTATGTAACTGTAGTGTACTGAGTCCAGGTGTCCAGTAATAATGTCCACTGTATGGACATTTCATGGGTGATGGAAGGTAGCCAACCTTTCAAGTGAACCCTGAATAATGCCTGTCTACTAGACTAGTTTTTAAAAGTATTTTCCACAAGATGTGTTTGTCATCTTTGGATCAATCCAGTAGTATGCCTCTTAAGCTTTTCTCTTGCTGTGTGTTGCACACTCTACTTGATGAGTGTTCTTTGTTTGTGATCATCTTTTTCAGAGTTGTAACAGCACTAAGATTGACCTGGTTCTATCAGAGAGGCTAGAGTCTAGATCTGAACATGCGACTCAACCTATTCCTCCCCTGTCTTAGCCTCAATACTGTCCTTAGCCTCAACACTACCTACCCCCTCTTGTGTAAACTACTGGGTAAAATCCTAAGATTAAGAATTCTTAAAGAAAATGGTAGGATTCTTTTTTTTTAATAGTTAGAGCTTCTTTTGGGAGCCTACATTTGGAAGCCACACTATACATGCAATAGAGTCTTGATAATTAAACAGAACAAGCTTGCAAATGAACAAAGACAGAAAGAACATACACACACAAAGAATTCTTTCCTTAAACTTATGTGGTGCTACTGTTTTGTTCGGTTGCATAGACTATTGCTGGCATTACACTTGATCAAGTCAACAGGAGTCAAGTCATTTTAGTCAGCAAATGTCTAGATATTAAAATATAAAGCTACTTATTTAAAATTCAAACTTATGTCATCGATACTATTCAAAACTATGCTCTATGCTTCAACAAGGGATGTTCCAGATTTAGGATGTACTCCGGTGTGCTATTGGCACAGGAAAAAAGCCCCAGCGGCCCAGACCAACCTGGTCCCACTCCTCCCCTCCATAGCGATGTCTTTTCTTTCATGTGGGCAGCCAGGTTCCCATACCTGTGATTCTAATTGTGTTACTATCTAAAATAAACAGTGGGGTCTTAAAAATAGTCTGCTTGGTGAGTGTGAGTAGACCTCGCAAGTATCTGGAACTGAGTACACTAACCTTTAGCACGCTGACGAAAGTGGGTTTCCCTGTGATGGTCATGGCAACGCATCATAAACACAGAGTGTTTGCCAGCAAGCCAGATTTTTCCTTAGCTCAGAAGCCTTGTTAGATGTTCTGAGTGGGAGGATCTGAGGAGCCCATTGCTTGACTTGTATGGTTCTATTTCCTCCCCTCACCTACCCCCCCCCCCCCCCCGTGGCAAGGAATGGCCCCCACAGACGGAACAGCACAGAGCCGCATACTGTGTGTAGTTGCGCTTATGACTGAACTCTGTGTTTGCCCCCCTTCGGGTGGAGATTTATGAAATGTCAGTGCATCTGACATACACTCAGAATTCCATGTGTTTGTGGTCTAATTGAATATAATGACTGCGTTCCTTAATGTTTACCACAAATCTGAGAGTAGTGCTCTTATCCCCAATTTACTAGTGAAGCAGATAAGGCCCTGAGGAAATGTGACATTTTTAACATGGGAACATTGGCCTGCCTCTACTGGCTGCCAAGCTCTTAGTCACCACATCAGAAACCATCACACTTTCCTAGATACCCATCAAAGAGCCACGTGGAGCTATCCAAGGTGCTGGACTAACTTCTCCAAACTGTTTTTTATACCTTGGTAATAATGACATTTTCACAATAAAGGGAGTTGGGAGTGGGGATATCCTGCTTTTTCCCCGGTCTTTTCACAAGAAGACTCCATGTGCGGTTTGTCCAGGACCTTTGTAAGAAATCAGAACTACTTCCATGCCATAGGCTTAGCTTTTCAGGGCTGGCCTAATGACAGTTTCAGGGTTTCCTGGTTGATTCACTAGTTTGTCACCATAGCTGACAACAATGCATTTTCTACTACCACATATGTCTGAAGAACCAAGCATATAATGTGATTGTGTTTTTCTCTAAAATTCTCTAGTCTCATAGGTTTTAAAATAAAAAGACTATTGGAAAGCATACTCAGATGTATTAAACACCCACACACCCAGTTCCCCCAATATGCTAGTGTTTGAAACACACCATTTAAATTAAAGCATAAAATGTAGAATTATATTAGGTGTAGGTTGCAGGATTTTCCTTCTCCAAAAATGGCTGTGCTGTTATTCTGTGTGCTTGTGGGTGAGATCTATTTCTTAGGCAGGAGTTCTGTTAAGGCTAGGGACCTGAGGCTTTATTTAGCACCTAGAATGCCAGAAATAGGACTGTATTCTTTTTTCTCTCCGCATCCCTGGGCCAGGCTTACATTACTACAGTATTTCAACATGCTGACCTACCTTTAGCTGCCAAGTATAATAGGAACACAACCTAAGAGGCAAAGCCAATTCTGAGGGCTATTGGCCCCTTAGAAGATAGCTGTATATATGTATGCTTCAACAATGGAAAAGCCTCTGGAATGTAGGTATGTCCATATTTGATATTACGACGCCCATAATTAGAAGAGATATAGTTCATGTTTTGGGGAAGTTGCCTAAAGCTCCATTTTACACACTTGTAAAACAGAAAGATGGAAGACAAACTATATGGTGGCAGGACTGTATGTTCCATGTTTTCCTAGATATAAACATACAGGCCAGATATTTGAGTGGCATGGAGACTAATAGACAACTATTCCACAAAAGAAAGCAGTAGCAAAAACATACTTCTGCCGCATAGGGCAGAGGAGAATTCGCCTGAAAAGGATAGTCATGTGTGACAGCTCAGACCAGATGCCCTGAGCAGCTTTTGAGAAAGTAATTGCAAACACAGAAACTGATATGTCAAAAGGTGTCATCTGTAAAGGGGCCCTAGGAAAGCTAATAAAAGTAAAGCTTGTTTCTGTAACAAGAAATGCTTAACTTGTTTCTATTTCTCTTTCACAGAAAGGAATGATCAGACTGAGCAGGAAGAAAGGAGGGAAATCAAGCAAAGATTAACAAGGAAGGTACTGTCCTAGTTTGCTTTCTGTTGCTGTGTTAAGCATAGTGACAAAAAGAAAATGTGGGGAGGAAAGGGTTTGTTTGCTTGTGCTTCCAAGTCCTAGTACATCAGTGAGGGAAACTGAGTCAGGAACTAATGCAGAGACCGTGAAGAAATGCTGTTTTATGGCTTGCTTAGATTGTTTTATACAACCCAGGGACAGTTGCTCAGGGGTGGTACCACCTACAGTGGGTTGGGCCCTCCCCCCATCACTCATCAAGAAAATGTCTACATAGATATACTCACAGGCCAATCAGATGGTGGAAATTCCTCAACTGGCATTTCTTCTTCCCAGATGACTCTAGCTTATGGCAAATTGACAAAACTAATCTGTACAGGATTACAATCAAAGCATTTTATTTTGTAAATAGATGTGTACTAGACAAAGGTTCTGGAGCAGTTTAAAAGGATAGTGTAAAGCATCCTGTGACTTTGTATGCTTTCCCAGACAACATGGGGTCAGTTACTCTAAGGGTAGTGCCTTTTGTACATATCCTAGTGTCTAACTGATCCAAGGTAGTGAGGCCCTAATGGCAATACATTGGGAAGGCAGTGAAACCCAAATAGCACTTAAAATCCCAGAAGGCAACAGCATTTTTTTAACACTAAGAAAAACATACCTTTTAGACTTGTCATTCTTAGTTGCTTTCAATGTATCTTGTTCCTTGAATACAGACTGCAGGTTGCTGTTGCTTGCTTCTTTGGAATAGCAGTCTGTTGGTCTCCATTCCATTTGTGTGACAACAGTTTATATTTACAATGGCTAGTCTAGGAAGTAAATCCAGACACCTAAGTCTACCTTTCCTTCCGATCATTTCTACTGTCTGGCTGACCCTCAACAAAAGCTCATGCTTGATTGAGCTTAGAACTAACACAACAACCTTCCAGCTCTTCACGAGAGTGGAGGTTAGCCTAACAGACTGCTGGCCACATGTAATTTAGTCAGTGGTTCCATCAACCACTCCTTGTCCATGTGCTCTGTCAGGTCAGGTGGGTGTTGGAAGAAAGAGATTATGTGAGGATTATTTGATGCATTCTGAAATCATACTAGAGAATATCCACAGTAACTCGCAAGCGTAGTTGTTTATAGATCATTATATACTGCCTGCTATAAGAAAACTGTGGCGTATGATATCTAACTATAATCATCTTTTATTTTAGCTTAATCAGAGACCCACTGTTGATGAATTGAGAGACAGAAAAATTCTGATCCGTTTCAGCGACTATGTGGAAGTAGCAAGAGCACAGGACTATGACAGGAGGGCAGACAAGCCCTGGACAAGACTGTCAGCAGCAGATAAGGTACACTGCTGTGCTGGTTGGGATATTACATCTTATGATCAGGCTGGGCTCTCTTAGACAATGTGAACCACTAGGTAAACTATGCCCTACACTCTGTTGCTTTCATGGAGATAATTTAGGAGTAAGTTGAACTAGGGGGCAATTCTGTTCTAAAAGACAGTATCATAAGACATTTGGGGTTGTCAATGCAAATGGTGTCTGGCATATCCAATGGGTGGACATTGCAGAGTGCATAAAGATTCCCCCTAAAAATGTCAATTTTCAAATACCATGGATGTGTGAACTGTAAAACTTGGTACAGATGGTATAAGGAAAATCAAATGACCCAAGCCCATGGGGTAAGTAACCATCCATGGTCAGATGCTATCATCTAGGAGGACGTAAACCCAGAAGTGTGAAGGAGGCTTTCAGAATATTTTTCTTGGAAGAGAAAATTTATGTCATCACTTAGTTGTTTGTTCTTACAATAACTGTGAATGTTCCTAAGCATACAGCAACCTGGAGAAATGCTGTTATAATAGAGTTGGACATGCTTAGATGATCAAAGGGAAAGAATATCTTTAGAAGCTAGTGTTACCTGAATATAGAAAGCTTTCTATGTTTCCAATATATATTCTTGTCTCTTGGACTTTGAAGGGCTCATATGAGAGACAGTTATGGTAGAATGTTTAGAGAACCTAAAAGAGGGCAAGACTAGAAGCCCTAAAACATGCTCACTCCACTTCTGCCGTAGCACAAAGCTGAACTATATGCTCAGAATTACATACTATAGCACAAAACTATATCTCAGTGACCTGGTTTTCTGATAGCACAATAGCGAGAAAATCCAAGCACCGATCTTGCTATTCACTGGTTCCCAAGTCTGTGCTAGGTTCACCTGCCCAGTGCAGGAAGGGTTGTCTGCCCCACTACAAAGCAACAAAGTCATTTCTTTCTGATTTTTGACCACAGTGTCAGCACATATTAATGGGTAACCATGTGTAAAGGTAATAATCTGACTTGAAACCTTATCCTTCTTAAATTCCAGGCAGCAATTCGTAAAGAATTAAATGAGTATAAAAGTAATGAAATGGAGGTACACGCATCCAGCAAGCACTTGACAAGGTGAGCTTTCTGTTGCCTGAACTGCACGATGAGTCTCGCCACAAGAAGCTTTATATTCGGCTCCTCTTCAGAAAAAAAAACGTTACTAAGTAGGGATTGGTGGTGAGGGGATACGTATGACAGTATATAGTTGTCGTGTTTAAGAAAATTGGTCTCAAATTTTTCTTAGGCACTTAATTCCAATATTAAAAAATAAGTTATAGAATTTACCACTATATCTAGATTGCTGTGAAATCACTTTCCATTATCGACATTAATCTCTAACACGAGCCATTGTTCACTAAGCCACAAGGCACATTCATTTCTTCAGCATACGTTTGAGAATCTACTAGGTAGCAATCCCGTGGCTGAGGATGTGACAGTGAAATATACACAGGCACCTCCTGCTTTCCTGGAGCAGATGGCAGTCAGCCAGGGCATTCTGCCTGAATTCCCACCAAGTTGAACAGCATAGTTTATGCCCACTGTATTGCACAGAAGAGGTTAGAGAAGAAACTTTCCTTCTTGTGCTACGTATATTTTCAAAGTCCTTTTTCTCTGGCTAAGTTCTTACATGCCTATAAGTCCTAGTGATGCTCCACTGTTGTGAACACAGAGTACGAGCAACTACATTGTCCTCATCCTTGAAGGATGCTCTCAAGTCCCTAATACAAAACAATAAGCAACCTTGCTCCTGTACATTTCCTTGTGAGTTATTGTGATGGATCCCGAGTGGCTACTGCTCTTATTTAAAAGATTTGTTTTGCAAGCTGACTGGGGCATGGAACAGAAAATAACTATGAGTTACACCCCCTACACACTTGTGTTAGGGTTGTATGGAAAGAAGAAAATGATGCAAACACATTTTAAAGTTTTCTGTCTTACTTGACAAGTTAGCTTATCTCTTATTATTCTTAATGCAAGTTTAGGAAATAGAATTCATTTGTAAAACACATTTTAATGCTTATTTTATTATTAACGAAATAGACAGTCCTGTGTATGGGCCCCCAAACCTAAACATAATTCAGATTTTAGTACTTCATAGCAGCTTTACAAAGTCAAAACAGAATTGCAATCCTGCCTAATTTTCTTGAATGTACTAAGCGTTGCTATGAACATGTTAACTAAACTGCAGATATTTTTAAGAGGAATCTGATCACCCAGGCCAAGTCCTAGAGCTTTACTGGCAGCTTTCAGACAGGGTTGTTTTGAGTCATAGAGAGTCCTTTGAGGCCATTCAGCCATAGCAGCCCCCTCCCTGAAGTCCTATATATCAACTTGAGAAACCCTGAATAGTAGTAAATTTGTTTGCAGAAGGGATTTTTGTTTGTTTGGTTTTGGTTTTGGTTTGTTTGTTTATTTGTTTTGGGCATTTATAATTATTATAAATATCTAATTTTTAAAAATCATTTCTAGATTCCACAGGCCATAGAGATTTTCTTCTGAGAAGAATTTGTGTTTAATTTTTGATACCAACACTGAACATTCATCAGGGAACTTTCCTCAAGACTAACTGCTGTGTTTGTGAGAAGAGCAGAATCACAGAGACGCAATCCTGTCCACTTACCTATAAGAGGAGCAACCCAGAGGACACACTCCCCTCTTTGGTGTCTGAGGAGTGTGAACTGTTGGGGTCACGTTAGGCCCAGAGTAACTCTCCCAGAAGAAAACTTGTTTGCCTTCAACCTTGTTTTACAGTTCTGCAGCGTCATGGAGGATGGGCGACATGCATGTGCAGGCTCACACTCCCAGCCTCCGCCATGAGGGACATGTGACCCAGTGTCATTCAGTATTTTGTTGAAAAGACATTTTTATCCTAATGATCTGAAAACTAAGTTCATGTTATAGAGTGATTTACTGTACTATACTCTCTCTTTTTTATATGATGTCTAACAAAAAAAAATACAGCTCCAACATTTTGATTCCTGTTAATTTTGTTCTTTAATTAAATGATTACTTATTACAGGAAATGAACAAAGGCTTTCACTTTCTTGGGGTTGGGATGAGGTATAGCTGGGGACTTGATAATGTCAACACTTTTGAATCAAAACACAAGAAAGAAAATGCCAATTTGGTTCCCTGTAGATTCTGTCAAATATATAAAGGCTTGTGCCTTGAGAAATTAGTTACCATTTTTCAAGTTAATTGAAAATTTATGGAAGAATATTTAGTACATCTAATCTAGAAGTAACTTAACTGGAAATCCTGACAACACAAATCCTATGCCCTCTTTAAGGAGAGTTGTAAGTTTTCATCTGTTTGTATATCAAAACCCCTATTATAAAAGGTTTAGGTGGAATGAAGAGTTGGAGTATGCAGTGTACTAAAGTACAAGGGGAGGAAATTGAGCCAACTAGCAATAAAATTCCCCTACATTTTGTTTTTTGGGATCTTTTGTTTGTTTTTGTTTATTCAGTTTGTTTGTTTGCATTTAAGTTTTCTTTCAGAAAGAAGCCTTCCGGGGCTCGAGAGATGGCTCAGTGGTTAGGAGCAGCGATTGCTCTTCCAGAGGTCCTGAGTTCAATCCCAGCAACCACATGGTGGCTCACAACCATCTGTAATGGGATCTGATGCCCTCTTCTGGTGTGTCAGAAAGAAGCCTGCCTACCCCACTGCCCAGTATATTGATCAACAGTAAACAATGGCTTGGAACTCAAAGACCTACACTCAAATGTAGGCCTCTGTGCTCCACAAGCAAGTGACTTGCTCTTTAGGATAACCTCAACCCTTCTGTAATATGTCATAACTAACATGCTGGCACAAGCCAAGCACATTCTCAACACTCAGTGTGTTAGCTAAAGAGCACTGAGACCATCCAAGTGTACTGAACACATTCGCACATCCACCATACCCCACTGCTCTCCAAGATCTTTAAAGACTTCTTATAGACTGTATTGTCTATGAAACTTGCTTGACATTTGTGGTAGTGCTCTGGTTAAAGAGACTGGTAATCAATTCTGATACTAGCAAACATTCTATTAATTGAATTAGTTTTTTTAAGTAAGAAATTATAGCAGAAAGACTCTAGCTTTATCTGTTCTATGATGTGTGTGAATTAAAACTTTTTGTAGGTGGAAACCAGTAACTGAATTTCATAAGCATATAGAATATTTGAATATGGTAGCTTCTATTGATTCCTTGGTTGTGGCCAGTTAACATCAAAACATGTATTTTCCTAGTTCAAGACACATATCAGCAGCTCCCAGTTTATATTTTAATTAATTTAAAACATGAGTGGGCCAAAGCGTTATACACACACACACACACACACACACACACACACACACTAAAATTTCAGTCTCTCAGAAATACCCACATATCTATTACAGGAAAAGGGGGAATCGGCTGCTGTTCTAGAAATAGCACTTACCCACAGGGGATTAACTCTGCTTCAAGCAGAGCCAAGTGGAGCCTTTCTCTGTTCCAGCCAAGTCTCATAGGTAGTGGCTGGTAAAATTTTAAGGTAAATTATAAGACCCAAGGAAGTATTTAAGTTTGGTTAAGCTCAGAGGCTGCAATATAACTAAAAGTGTTAGAAATTTTCATTTTAACTAAGGAATTGGCAATAGTACCCCAACTTCTACCGTTTTAGTTTCATTAATCATAACTATTTCTGTGTTTCATATTCCTATGAGTGTCATCATGGGGATTAGGAGGGTTGATAGATGAACATGAATCAAGAGTGTTCACCAGCTAAGCTCCTTAACTTTGCAGTGACTAAGTGTATAACAAACCCCAAGCTCCTTCCAGAATAGAGGTTCACACTACACAGAGCAGTCCTCATATGGCCATGGTGCTATGCATATGCAGTCACCTGTGACACTTTGAGCTTGAAAACTATGCCGGGTGGTGGTGGTGCGCGACTTTAATCCCAACCCTTGGGAGGCAGAGGCAGGCGAATTTCTGAGTTTGAGGCCAGCCTGGTCTACAGAGTGAGTTCCAGGACAGCTAGGGCTACACGGAGAAACCCTGTCTTGAAAAACAAACAAACAAAATTGATTTTCAAATCCAGAGGCTTAAGAAAAGTATATCTGTTGCCTTAGAGGCCTTCCTTCCTAATGGCACCGAGGAGGATATGTGTCAACTTTACAAATCATTTGCTTACATTTTCACAAAATGTGATAAAGCGAAATCACTTAATGCAAGGCTTTAAAAGATTGAAAACCTTACTAAAAATCTGCAATTTTAAGGAAAGTTTTAAAAATTTAAAGAAATCTAAAAGTTTTCTTACCTGAGTAATTTTTGGAAGTAATTTGTTTTCCCTTGAACTGGGAAAACAAACCCGAGAATCAAGAGGTCCATCTTGTGGAGATCTATGGTAACTACAGGTTTAAGCTTCCCATCACATGTACTAGCAAGTCAGGTTTTAGCTGTAGTCAGAAGCAAATTCAAGTCCATTAAAATATGGGCATCAGGGTGGTGTACTTGTGTAAACCCAGTTTCTTGGAGAGTCATGAAGATCATGGGTTCAAGTCAACCTTAGCTACATAAGACTCAGCATAAAACCAAACAAAATCCCATATTTGTCCTGAATCTTTTCAGTATCCACTTAATCAGTTATTTTTCAATAGAGCAACTGAAAATAGGCAAATAAAATGGCATATGCCAGTGTCCTCAAACAGACAATACCTGTCAGTTATTCCCGACTCCCTTTTGGTGCACTGATGGTGATATAGAAGTGTGGGGAAAGAAACTCGGGGGGGGGGGGGGGGGGTCCGGTGGGCGCGAGGTCCCACGAGGGCCTGTGACAGTGTCCCGTCGAACTTCCCACACCGTGAGCGGAAGGTCCCACATGCATGCAGCCACCATGACTGCGCCAAGAAGAGTCCAGGGTTCCAAAGTTCCAAAAGCTGGCAGTCTGGCAACAGGCACAGGAAGGCCCAGGCGACACGTGGAGTTTTCCAAAGCTTTTATTGTTCATGGCGTGGTGAATAGATGTAGATGGTATGCGTTTCCCCCTCCACCCCCCCACCCCCCCACCCCCCCGCAAAAGCCAGGCTCCCCTGACTTTTTATAGAGAGGGGGAAAAGGAGAGGGGATAACTTAATTAGCTACAGCCCCAGCCTTTAGGTAACTCATTAATATTTTAATCTCTGGAGGTGGAGACCTGCTAATCACGCCCTCTACCTGTGTGCTACGTGACCAAAGGGCGCAGGTTAAATGAAGTTACCTCATCCAGGGCCCAACATCCCACTCTCTTTTCTTTCATAAAAGGAGGGGGCAAATCTGTGCCATCTGTAGTCTGCAAGGTGCAGATTAATGAGAGATGTGGACTCTGTGGAGTAGTCTGGAATCCGGGAGCATGGGGGGATATATGCCGTCCCTGACAGGCAATGTCCTGTTGGTTCCCCGGCTATCTCAAACCCAACCCCATATTTGTCCTGTATCTTTTCAGTATCCATTTAATCAGTTATTTTTCGATAGAGCAACTGAAAATAGGCAAATAAAATGGCATATGCCAGTGTCCTCAAGCAGACAATACCTGTCAGTTATTCCCGACTCCCTTTTGGTGCACTTACGGTGATACAGCTTAAACAATGGGAAGTTAGCAGTCATGGTTCTGCGAGAACCACAGTTTTATGTTCAGAGCAATAAACACATTTTAAAAGTCTTTAAAAGTATAAACTAAAAATTAAAAGTACCTTATAAAAGGAAATAAACATGAAAGTAGTATCTATTTTATTTCTACAGATGCCTAAATGATATTATATCCACAATATACATACATTATACCTTCTAAATGAAGTGTGCTGCTTTACACAGAAATAAAATACACTGCATTGGTGCAATTCTAGTGCATGCTGGGTACTCACTACTCTATTCCTTCCATTTCCACCTGGGAATGAGTAGTGTGCACAAAATGTGGTCTAAGAAAATACCACCTTACTCTTATTTCTACATTTCATGTTAGACTTACTTGTTGACATTGATTTCTTAGGTGATTTTTCTCAGAATGTTTTTATTCCTATTACACAAGTGTGCATTCATCATACACAGTAAATGACTCGGTTGACCGCTCACACAGATGGTGAGAAAACGGCTAAAGAAATCTCTTCTAGCATTTAGAGTTTCATGCTAGTAGTGAGAATTAGCAAGATTATTTAGAAAATTTGGCATGGAATTAAAAGCTATAGGAAAACCTTAGTTTACATGAATTCAAAGGCCAAGGTGGCCTAACTTGGTGTGGTATTGGGATTTGGTGGTGTATATGTTGGTATACTAATATGCAGTCTCGTGTTCAGGTTTCTACCTCACTATAGTAATATTTTTCTACTTCATATCTTTTCCATGTGTACCTTGGGTACAGGTACCTGCCTCCAGCTCCATCTGGTTGAGAATTTGTAGAACTACACCAGCACTGTAGAAGATTGTGATCCAGGTAAAAAAGGTAAGTCATTATTTACAATGACCATTGTTAATAGGTCTGAAATTTATAACTTAAGATTTTAGCAGAATTTATTCCACTTCTTCTGCCACTGTGGGGGGTGGGGGGGGTCATGATCTGGCTTACTACTTCTGTGCAAGAGTAAGAAACTTAAAGGAAATGACTTTGCCCTTTGGAGATGGGGGTTTACTACATTGCTAAGACTTGTCTCTCTTAGACTTAAAGTATCCTTCTACCTCAGGTTCTCAACTGTTAGCCTCATGATCACAGCCATTTCCAGTCGAAGGATAAAAGGTGAAAAACAACTAATAAACTGTATGTTCTGATATTTAAAAAAATCCTCCTTTATAAATATGGAGGTCTATAAACTAGCCCATGGATCAAATCTGAACAGCTTTTATTTGATAACTTAAAAACAGAGAAACTTTAAAAATAAAAATATAAAAAAGAAAAAGCCCTGACACTATGAGACAGTGAGCCTCCAAAGATACCTCTGAGTTTGTTTTCTGTTGACTACCTACTGCTGGACATGAGGCATGCCCTTAGAGTAGTTTGTTTCTCCAGTGAAGCTCCATTGGAAAGGACTAAAATTTTATCTGCAAGTGGTTTTCAATTGGATATAGCTTCTGGGTTAGGGATGAGAGCATGTTTCTAACTTCTTTCAGTTTTAGAACCGTACCGGGTGCAGACCCACGCAGGCCCTGTGCATGTTGCCTCAGTCTGTGTGAGTTAATATGTACATTGGTCCTGTTGTGTTTAGAAGGCCTTGTTTCCCTGGTGTTCTCCATTTCCTCTGGCTCTAACATGCTTTCTGCCTCCTCTTCCACAGGATTCCCTGAGGCCTGAGAGGAGGGATTTGACAGAGAAATCCCACTTTAAGGCTAAGTGTCCCAGGTCTCTCACTCTCTACATAAGGTCTGACTGTGGGTTTCTGTATTTGTTTCCATTTGCTACAGGAGAAAATGCGGATGATGGCTGAACAAGCACTGATCTAAGAGTATAACAGAATGTCAACAGGAATCATTGTATTGCTATGTTGCTTTAGTAGAACAGTAGTATTTGGTTTTATCCTAGGTCCTTGGGCTATCTAGTCTTAGGATCTTGATCATCCAAACAGTATTGGGTACGGGTTTCATCTCATGGAGTAGGCCTTAAGTCAAATCAGATATTGGTTGGTTACTCATAAAAGCTTTGTGCCACCATTGCCCTAGCATATCTTGCAGTCAAAGACATCAGTGTGAATTGAAGGGTTTGTAGTTCAGTTGGTGTTTATGTTTCCCCTAGTGTGTAGAGTACTCTCCAGTAACAGGAACTCTAGCCCATAGGGATAAACATTCTAGTTAGGCACCAGCTCCACTTGTTCAGTGAGTTGTATAGGTGTAGTCTTCAGCAATAAAACCTTGTCGTCAGTTTGTAGAAAAACAACCTATAGTCTTGGCAACAGCCTAGGTTGTTTGGGGGTTCCCATCGACCTATCTGGTCAACAATTCTACTAAATAAAAGCCATTCTTGGTAGTGGAAGTTTCATTTGGTAACAAGAGATGTCCAGTTCGGGCTTTCCCCACCTATGATTTGAAGATTTCATTTAGATTACCTTCGTATATGTATATATTTTAGGAAGCTTCTACTGTATTAGGTTTCCATACTACCCTTCAAATGCCCCTTAATTTTAGCTGTCTCTCCCTGCATTCCCTCCCTTGTACCCCTCTTTTCTTCCCTTTTCCACTTGATTCAGCTGTACCAGCACCTCTCATTTATGTAAATCTATTATATTTTCTTAACTATAAAAATCTATCTTTCCTTTTAGTCCCTTTCTCAACTACTAACCTCTATGGTTATGTAGATTGTAGCTTATTATTGACTTAACAGCAAATGTCCACATATAAGCAAATGCATACCGTATTTGTCTTTTCTTGGGCTACTTCACTCAATATGATTTTTTTCTAGTTCCAGCTATTTACTTCTGATTTTATGATGTCATTTTTTTTCCAGCAAACTGAGTAATATTCCACTCTGTAAATGTACCACATTTTTTTTACCTATTCTTAGGTTAAGGGACATCTAGGTTGTTTCCAATTTCTGGCTATTATGATAGAGCAGTAATAAACATGGTTGAATAAGAATCTCTGTGCCAACCCATGCCCACTTCTCCCTCAGAGTAGCCAGACCCATTGCTCACTGGGTTGGACTTGAGGGAGAAAAGCTTAGCGGGTCATGCAAACAGGATCTTGGTTAGAGGTGAGTGTGCATGCAAAGAATGCACATGCAAGAATAGCTTTGGATAACTGGTTCAGTTTAATGGCGGGGAAGGGTAGGGGAAGAGGTGCTTATGCCACTGGGGAAGTAGTCAGGGTCTCTGGGACAAAGTTTGTATGGCCATGTACAATTGGCCAGGACACAGGGGTGTTGGAAGATGCTTCAGGGGCTGTAGGGCTTAGGGTGGTAGTGGGAGGGATGTGTGTGTGGGAACCTTATAAGGTCAAACAAGGAGTGAAGCCTGATAACTGTCAGGGTTATAAATTTGTACTAGGGTTGATGGTGGGGCAGATGATTTCATGTCACTAGGTTGGGAGGTGTTGGGGAACCAATTCCTGTCATCCTTATCTGAGGTATCCAGGATTGAAGTTCTCCTCAACCCTTCCTCCATAATCCTGGGTCATTATGGTCCCACATCACTGCAGTAGGATGAAGTGTCCTTTAGGTATACACCCAAGAAGGGTATACCTGGATCTTGAGGTAGATCAATTCCAATCTTCCCAAGGAACTGTCACACTGATTTCCACAGTGGCTATACAAATGCACTCCTAGCAGCAATGAGTAAGTATTCCCCTTACTCCACATCCCCACCAGCAGGAGCTATCATTTATTGATTTTAGCCATTCTAATGAGAGTAAGGTGAAATCTCAGAGTAGTTTTTACTTGCATTTCCTTGATCATAAGAATATTGAACATTTTTTCCTCTTTTGAGAATTCTATTTATAGCTGTACCCCACTTTTTAAAAATATTTTTTAAGTTCTCTATATTGAATCATACCCCACAAATATGTAGTTACTAAAAGTTTCTCCAACTGACAGTGTTCTTTGCTATGCTATGGACTTGCCTCTTAGAATTGCTTTCATTGTGTTTCATAGGTTTGATTGTTTTAATTTTCATTCAATTCTAAAAAGTCTTTAGTTTCTTATTTATTTATTTTTTGTTAAACTAGTAAAATTTATTTTAAAATATACAACCCAATATTGACATTTTTAAGCCATCAAAATAATTTATAAAGTTATATGCCTCTTAAATATACACGATAACTTCTGAAGCTAAAAGTAATATGTACTCAACCAATTTTAAAAATCTATTTGGAACATTAAACAGGATAGAAGTAGAAAAAAATCTCTTACGAAGTCCTCTATGAAAGGAAATTGTGACAAGTTCCTGATAATACAGAAACTATTCCATCTCCAAGGAAGAATACACAGAGTAACTGTGGCTTCATAGGATGAATTGGGTAGTGTTCCTTCTGTTTCTATTTTGTGGAATAGTTTGAAGAGTATTGTTATTGGGTCTTCTTTGAAGGTCTGATAGAATTCTGCACTAAACCCATCTGGTCCTGGGCTTTTTTAAGTTGGGAGACTTTTAATGACTACTTCTGTTTCTGTAGAGTTTATGTGACTGTCTAGATGGTTCATCTGATCCTGGTATCTGTCTAGAAAATTGTCCATTTCATCCAGATTTCTCAGTTTTGTTGAATTTAGGCTTTTGTTGTAGGATCTGATGATCTTTTGAATTTCCTTGGTTTCTGTTATGTCTCCCTTTTCAATTCTAATTTTATTAGTTTGGACACTGTCTCTGTGCCCTCTGATTAGTCTGGCTAAGGGTTCATCTATCTTGTTGATTTTCCCAAAGAACCAGCTCCTGTTTTTGCTGATTCTTTGTATAACTCTTTTTATTTCTACTTCGTTGCTTTCAGCCCTGAGTTTATTTCCTGCTGTTTACTCCTCTTGGGTGTATTTGCTTCTTTTTGTTCTAAAGCTTTCAGGTGTGTTCTTAAGCTGGCAGTGTATACTCTCTCCAGTTTCTTTTTGGATACACTCAAAGCTGAGTTTTCCTCTTAGCACTGCTTTCCTTGTATCCCATAAATTTGGGTATGTTGTGCCTTCATTTTCATTAAATTCTAAAAAGTCTTACTTCCTTTACTTCTTCCTTGACCAAGTTATCATTGGGCTTTCTGTTGTTTTTGTTGCTATTGAAGACCAACCTTAGTTCATGGTGACCTGATAGGATGCATGGGATTATTTTAATCTTCCTGTATCTGTTGAGTCCTGATTATATGGTTAATTTTGGAGAAGGTACCATGAGGTGCTGAGAAGAAGGTATATTTTGTTTTAGGATGAAATATTTTATTAATGTCTGTTAAATCCATTTGATCCATAACTTCTTAGTTTCACTGTGTCTCTGCTTAGTTTGTGTTTCCATGATCTGTTCATTGATGAGAGTGGGGTGTTGAATTCTCCTGCTATATAGTATAATAGCATGTGTGCTTTGAGCTTTAGTAAAGTTTCTTTTATGAATGTGGGTGCCCTTGCATTTGGAGCATGGATGTTTAAAATTGAGAGTTCATCTTGGTAGATTTTTTTCTTTGATGAGTATGAAGTGTCCTTCCTTATCCTTTTTGATAACTTTTGATTGAAAGTTGATTTTATTCGATATTAAAATGGCTACTTCAGCTTGTTTCTTGGGACCATTTGCTTGGAAAATTGTTTTCCAGACCTTTACTCTGAGGTAAAAGTCTTTGACACTGAGGTGTGTTTCCTGTATGTAGCAATATGCTGGGTCCTGTTTACATATCCATCCTGTTATTCTATGTTTTTTAGTTGGGGAATTAAATCCATTGATGTTAAGAGATATTAAAGACTAGTGATTGTTGCTTCCTATTATTTTTTATGTTATTTTTATGTTTGTGTGGCTATCTTCTTTTGGGTTTCTTGAAAGGTTATTACTTTCTTGGTTTTTCTAGTGTGTAGTTTCTCTCCTTGTGTTCGTGTTTTCCATCTATTATCCGTCGTAGGACTAGATTGGTGGGAAGATATTGTGTAAATTTGGTTCTGTCATGGAATATTTTGGTTTCTTCATCTACAGTAATTGAGAGTTTTGCTGGGTATAGTAGCCTGGGCTGTCATTTGTGTTCTCTTAGGGTCTGTATAACATCTGCCCAGGATCTTCTAGCTTTCATAGTCTCTGGTGAGAAGTCTGGTGTAATTCTGATAGGTCTGCCTTTATATGTTACTTGACCTTTTCCTCTTACAACTTTTAATATTCTTTGTTTTGTGCATTTGGTGCTTTGACTATTATGTGATGGAGGAATTTCTTTTCTGGCCCAATCTATTTGGAGTTCTGTAGGCCTCTTGTATATTTATGGGCATCTCTTTCTTTAGGTTAGGAAAGTTTTCTTCTATAATTTTGTTGAAGATATTTACTGGCCCTTTAAGTTGGGAATCTTTACTGTCTTTTATATCTATTATCCTTAGGTTTGGTTTTCTCCTTGTGTCCTGGATGTTTTGGGTTAGGTGCTTTTTGCATTTTCTTTGACTGTTGTATCATTGTTTTCTACAGTATCTTCTGCACTGAGATTCTCTCTTCTTGCTCTTGTATTCTGTTGGTGATGCTTGCATCTATGACTCTTGATCTCTTTCCTAGGTTTTTCTATCTCCAGGGTTGTCTCCCTTTGTGATTTCTTTATTGTTTCTATTTCTACTTTTAGATCGTGGATGGTTTTGTTCAATTCATTCACCTGTTTGGTTGTGTTTTTCTGTAATCCTTTAAGGGCTTTTAGTGTTTTATCTTTAAGAGCTTCTACCTGTTTAGCTATGTTCTCTGAGTTTTAAGGGAGTTATTTATGTCCTTTTAAAAATAAGTCCTCTTTCACCATCATGAGATATGATTTTAAGTCAGAGTCTTGCTTTTCTGGTGTGTTGGGGTATCCAGAGCTCAACTGGGAGAACTGGGTTCTGATGATGCCAAGTAGTCTTGGTTTCTGTTGCTCATATTCTTGCCCTTGCCTCTAGCCATCTGGATATCATCTGGATATCTCTGGATATCAGCTTGGATTTGCTGACTCTAAATGTGTCTTGTCCCTCCTGTAAGCCTGTGTGTCAGTACTCCTGGGAGACCAGTTCTCTCTGGGAGAAATTTGGGTATCAAGAGCTGTGGTACAGGGTCAGTTCCAGGGTGCAGATGGAAACTGGAAGGATCCTGTCCCAGGTTGCTCCTTGGTTCCTGTGTCCTGAGGGTTCTGGGCAGGTCCCTCTGAGCAGAAGTGATGGTCTTACCTGTGCTCACAGGCATGTCTGCACCCCTGGGAGATTATCTCTCTCCAGACAGTATTTGGGTATAAAGTGCTATGGCACAGGATCCTTAGTTTCTTTCTTGATCCTTTTTTTTTTTTTAAATCCAGCACAGAGTTGTTCAGGTTTCATGAGTTTTTAAGCTATCTGCTGTTTCTGATATCCCGCTTTAATCCATGGTGGTCAATTTTCTTGAATCTGTCAAGTCTTGCTTTGTGTCAATATGTGGTCAAATTTAGAGAATGATCCACGAACTGCTGAGAAGATGGTATACTCTGTGTTTGGGTGAAATAAGACATTTAGTAAGAGAGTAATCCATTGGGCCTGGCTTGAGCTTCTAAAACCTCAAAGCTTACCCTCAGGGACACATTTTCATTAACAGAGCCACATATCTCCAACAAGGCCACATGTTCTAATTCTTTCAAATAATGCAATTCCTTATGGGCCTATGGGGGCCATTTTCATTCAAACTACCAAATTCCACTCCCTGATCTCCATAGGGTTATAGCAATATCATAATGCAAAAAATGCATTCAGTCTTACTTCAAGATGCTCTATCCATACTCTAAAAAGTCCAAAGTTCAAAGTCTCTTCTGAGCCTCATGCTTTTACAGATTCTTAACAATAACCCACTGTTAAAAATCAAAATTAAAAAAGAAGATCACATACTTCAAACATATAATGGCACAGAATATACATTACCACATCATAAAGGAGGAAAGACAACATATAGGGAAGAAATTATGGACAAAAGCAAAACTGAAAACCGGTAGGGAAACCTCCAATTTCTAGATCTCTGATGTCAAAATGCTCTTCAGATTTCCATGTTTTTTCAGCTTTTTTGACTGCAACATACTACTCTTTCTCTGGCTGGTTCCATACCCAGTCTGAAGCTTTCCTTGGCAGGTGTCCCATGGCTCTGGCATTCCCAATATGTTGGGATCTCCAAGGCAATTCAGGTTTTACTTTTACAGCTTCACACACTTGCCTCTCTGAGACTTTCAATAGGGACATCCCTCACACGTGTCTGGACTCATACACTTTACTAAGTTAAGGAAGAGTACTTTGCTACATCTATCTTGTGCTCTTGACTGAACTGTATGGCCAGAGCTGCCAGGTCTGCTGCTGCTGGAGCTGGAAACTGGCTCTCTCATTCAAATGCATTTTTACCAGCTCTTTTCAGTGGTTTCCTTCAATGCCTAAGCTTGGCTATTGTTGAACTCTCTATGTAGACTAGTATTTTTAAAACAATGAGCCATTTCTCCAGCTCCTACCTCATACCCACTCATATAAAGGAAAACATTTAATTGGGGCTGGCTTATAGTCCATTACCATCATGTTGGGAAACACGGCAGCATGAAGGTAACGAATACTGGAGAAGAAACAGTTCTACATCACTGGGCCTGGCTTCTGCTTCTGAAACTGTGAAGGCCACCCCAGGCAATATACTTCCACTATCAGGGCCATATGTCTTAATTCATTTAAATAATGCCACTTCCTATGAGTGTATGGGGTCATTTTCATTCAAACCACCATATGTGCTAAGAAAAATTTTTTTCTGGTCCAATCTATTTGGTGTTCTGTATACTTCTTGACAGAGCTCTCCTTTAGTTTAGGGAAAATGTCTTCTATGATTTTATTGAAAATATTTTCTGTACTTTTGACATGGGATTCTTTTTCTATCCCTATCAAATTGTAGATTTGGTTTTTATAGTGTCACAGATTTCTTGTCTGTTTTGTGCTGAATATTTTTTAGGTTTAACATTTTCTTTGACCAAGGTGTTGATTTCTTCTACTTCATCTTCAATGCCTGATATTATCCCCTCCATCTCTCATATTCTGTTGCCGAGACTTGTCTCTGAGGTTCCTATTTGAGTTCCTAAATCTTTCATTTCCTGATTTCCTTCAGTTTGAAGTTTTATTAATTCTCATTTTCAGGTCCTAAATTGTTTTATTCATTTTCTTCCACTGCTTGCTTGTGGTTTCATAGATTTCCTTAATGGATTTATTCATTTCCTCTTTAAAGATCTCTACATTCACAAGGCTGCCTTAAGGGCTTTTCTACTGCTTCAGCTATGTTACATTTCTCAAGGCTTGCTGTAGTAAGGTTGCTGGGCTCTAGTAAAGACATTGTCCTGACTGTTACTGTGTTTTTATGTTCCTAAGTATCTGGGTTTGGGAAAATTGTAATTCTAGTTGCTGACATGTGTCTTGTCCTTGTTGGGTGATTATTTTGTTCTTTCATTCTGTTGCCATCTCTGGTATGGGGCTATGGTAGCCCTGTGTTGCCTGGTAGAGAATTCTGGGATCCTGTTAGGTGTGGCCACTGGAGGTTTTTGGTTTTTTTTTCTTTTTTTCTGCATAGAGTATGTTTCTAGGTATTGGGAGCAGATTCTTATGAATGGGGATAGATAGGGGTTCCATGGGAGGAATGAAAGCAAGGTGTTCCAACAGGATCTGCTTAGCATCTTGGGAATGGCAGAGAGCAAAGAGAGGCCAAGACAGGTCATCTTCTACAGATCTAGGGGTGACACTTGGTGTTGGGAGCCAACTCCTAGCAGAAAGCAGCTATCTTTGCAGAAATCTTGGACCATGTATTTGCATGGTTGATACTTTTCCACCCTGACAAGAGACTTGTTTTTCTAGCATGATATTTTTGCAAACAGTCCACAACAGCTGAGCACATTCTGATAAACATCTTGTTTTTCTCAGACATATCCTGTACTTACTGTTTAGTGCCCCCAGCTGCAAGGCACTCATGGTTAAGTGTCTTAAGCTGCACTCCCCTGTTTGTGCTTACATGCCCATAATCGCCTTTCAATAAATGAGACTTGATCAGACACCCTGTGTTGTCTCTCTATTCTTCGAGTCTCTTGCCCTCCAACCCCACTATCTCCTTTGCAGACCCCGTTGACTGACCTGCAGGCTGGGTCACTTGGTGATTGGATTTGGAGAAGAGGGAAAGGTGAAGGAAGTTCTGCAGTTACCCTTATCTGCTTTTCTGACTGATGTGGCTGGCCTGCAGGTTCCAGGGGATGCCTGCTGGAATTGGGAACTGAGATAAAGGAATGGATAGGGGAGGGAATGTTGGAGATTATTTGCATGATCTGCTGGAGATAGGGGGCAGAAAGGAAGGGGAGGCCACAGTAGATGGTCTGCTACAGAGCTGGGGATGAGACTGTGGGATTGGATTTGGAGGAGTGGAGGAAGAGGTAAGGATCTGCAGGTAGTTTACCTGTTTTTCTGGCCAGCTCTGGTATTTCTAAATGATTACATTAGAAATAGTTATCTAAATACACACATTCTATTCTAAATTGTTTCTTGTCCTACAAATCCTAAAGCATATTATCACATGGACTTCTGAATAGCAAGTTTCTAATTCCTGTTCTAAATTTAAAAATAAATGAATATGTCATATCTATTAAACATGATTGACATAACTCATAAGTAAATTATCAAATCTATTTTGAGTTTTTATACTCAAATCACAGCCAAAATAACTTGCCTGAGTTATAAAAATACGCACATAAAGTTAGGTAGATAACAAAGACTATTGCTGTTAAAGGTGGTGTTTCATTAGTGTGACAGCCCATTTCTCCAAATTCCTTTTCAGTATAAATTTTTGGTATCACAGTATATATTAAGGTTCAAAACAGTATAACCATTGATCTCACTCAAAATTTCTGGCTTATGAAAAAGAATTAAATTATTTCTAGGGATCATTTTAAAATATTCACAAGGATAACTTAATGTGTTTAAAATGTATAACAATTTAAAACTAATAATTTTACAAATACATCATTTGAAGGCCAGTTGTTGGGGCCCATGGCTTTAATGTTTGCAGGCAGAATTAATTTGAGGTTAGCCAGGTCTACAGACCATGTTTCAAAAATAAAACAAGAGCTACAAAAATTAATCTCAGCAAATCTTTGCAGTACATACAATTAATCTAAGGACTAATAAAATGTAAATATCTTTTTAAACTAGAAACTCCCATCATTTTCTTCATAAATCTTAAAATCTTAGCTAATGTCAATTGAATACACTGAAAATGCATTTGTGCTTGAATAAGAAACTATGTTACCACTGTAATATTAAGCGCTGGTATTGCTCAAATATTCTACCACCTTTAGATTGGCATTACCTTCAAGTATCTGACTGAAGGTGGCTTGTAATTCATGGTTCATAAAATATGATAATAGTAATTGTAAAGTAATTATACTTATTCAAGTAAAATATATATTTATTTAAAATATAATCTAACAAAATATTAGGTGAATAGCAGGAGCTTAGAAAGAATTGGCAAGCAGCCTGCTTTGGAGTTAAGACTTCTACACTGTGATAAAATATTTATGAAATAGCTACAATTTTAGGTCACTTTAACACTCTTAGTGCACTGTAACTGTATATATCTCAAAGTATGAAGGTACTAGCAAGTAAAGACTTTAAAGCAGAGCCTTTCCCCTTTCAAAGAATGGCTAATATTTTAATACTTGTATATTTACAAAACATTATGCAAACTTCAGTATATTTTATTCCAAAACTGTATTAATTGAAAAAATACACTTTAGGTAACACTTTAGTACAGACATTACTTTCACAGACATAGTTAATGTAAAAATCTGATCCAAAGAGAGTCACCTCCTTTAACTGTTTTTTCATAAGACACACAAAGCTGCATTTGGAGTCACATTTTTCATCTCTAACATTTGAGTCAGGAGGTTCTTGCACACAAGCAAGAGGTGCTTAGATGATGTATATTTGCAAAGCTACTTTATTATTTTTTTCATTTATACACAAAAACTAATCAGATAAAGTGTGTTGACGACAGCCAGTTGACACATCATTTCCTTCATGAGCCTTGAATAATGACTCTAGTCCTCTGCGTATGTAGAGAAGTTCCTCTTCATGCTGTGACCAAGGGGGAAAGACAATCATTTGCATAAAGACACAATTAGTGCTGAGCCCACCCACTCCCTTAGGTTTTACATGGAGGTATCTAGAGGATTGTCCCATCAAGAGCTATAATATTCATGATACTGGAGAAAAGACTTGCAATCTTCCAAAGCTTAACATAAAAAATTTTAAAGAAAGAGTAATGAAAATTATTCTAGAAAAAATTGAGGACAAACTTAGACAGTTTATTTGCTCAAGCTGTGTTAGTCTGACTGTAGCTTCACAACCTCTGCACCACTTAGTACTGCATGTGAGTAAAAATCTCAAAAGTATTTTAGTACTTACTGTACATAAAGGTTACTATTGTTATGTACTTAAAACTTAGAGAAACCCCTAACCATGTCTGTGTAAAGCAGTGGCATGTGTCTCTCTGGAGAGCACTTCATCCTAGAATGTAGTTGGCTGTCTACTTGACTTCTAAAAACCCAACTATGTTTGTTATTGCTAACCCAGGTAGTCTGGCTTGCTTGGCTTTAGTTAGAGTACACAGTGTTTATAAACAGCACAAACAAGTTATTTCTCCACCTAGATTTTACATTTGCAAACCATCATCTGTTTCCTCTGAAGGGATTCTTCATCCATCCCTCATATACTCTTACAAGGTTCCCACAATTTAAAGAACTAAAAGTCACGAGGTCAGCTTGAACCTGCCTTCTCCAAACCTTCACAAAAGCCCCCAAAAGAAAATAACAAAAACCCTTTGTTTTTCCCATTACAAACAAAACAAAAAACAAACAAAAGAAAACCAAAGAAGTAAACAAGTGTGAAAAGCTTCTGGAAGAATATGATGATATTAAAAAAAGTAAAACGTGTGGTGATCCATGCCTATAATCTGAGCATTCTGAAGGCTGAGGCAGGAGGATCACAAGTTTAAGTCTAGCCTGGGCTCAAAACCAAGCACTTGTTTTATAAAGCAGACAGTAAAGGGCACAAAAGCCAGGAGAGTAGATGGAAGCACACACTAAGCTCACTCACCATCTCCTTAAGAAGCTTGTCTTGTAGCATTTTCATGTTTGCTTTCAGCGAACACATCTACAAGCAACATATTTATTTCCCTCATGAAATTTATCAATTTTTCACAACAAAAAGACAAGTTAGACTAACTAGCAAGGTTACAAGATAAACATAGAAAATTTATACCTCAGATGTAAAAGCAGTCTCTCCATAATCAGAATTACAGACAGGAAATCTTTTATCCAGTGAAGTTTTCAAAACATGAAACCTAATAAATAAAATGAGAATGAACTTTCTACAGATCTGCCCACATTCTCCTGCTATAGTGCAGCATAGGTTATGTTTCACCACTAACATACAGAGTCTGTCCATTAAGAAATGCATACTGACCTCTCTTGCTCACTTTGGTGATATGCCCTCAACTTCTGAAGTAACTTTTTTTCGAAGTCCTAAGTTTTAAGGTAAAAAACGAAAAAATCCTTATGCTTTAACACAATTAAAAATTAAACTCTGAAAGTAGAATTAATATATTTCTACTACTCTAAATTTAAGTAAAAACTGGTTATAGGTTACGAACACTGAATACAGTATATACTTTTTCACATTACAATTAGATGTAAAATCTCTCAGATATTTCCCACAGTAACAAAGATGTTCATTATAAACTTGTGGGCAATTTCAGAGTTCAATTGCAGCTGATGTAAGATAGAACTATGCTTTAAATAACAATCAATCAAATCAATTAATCAATCAACAGGCCTGCAACAGTCTCTCACAGTGGAGTACAAACAATTTTAAAGACATATACTTAAACTTTAAACATTAATTTTTAGAAACACAAACCACAAACTCTTTCTCCAAGTCTTGTAAAGTCTGTGAGTCTTTTTCAACTTTTTCCAGCTCGTCTAGGAGAGTGACTTCGAATTTGTTAACATTTTCATTCCTATTAAAAAGGAGCAAATTGACAGTTTTTAAACCATAAGACTCACAGCTCATAAGTGCACAGTATGCAAAGCTTACCAGACAGATTTGTGTTACAGACCTGTATCCCCGAGCTTGATAGGTCATTGTCATCAGATGTTGTTGAGTCAATTTCAAAATCTTTGTAGTAAAATCATCCATGATTTTATGCTGGGTCTGAAAAATACTTTTAACTTAAAATTTCCTTATAAAATAACAACCTAACCAAGACTGTATTATGAAAAAGTATCTTCATAACATATAAACAACTAAGAAAAATTTATAAAATTAAAAATGCAGTTATTTAAAGTCAACCTTTTATAATAAACTAGACTTAGCAGTAGCTACTTGTGTTGGCCAGGATTTGAATACAGTTCAGTTTTCTATTGTTTTAAAGAATTCTAAATTTATGGTAGTTATAAAAATTGCTACTGATCATAGTTTTGTTTTCAAGAGTATAGCTTAATAGAATTTACCATTTTTTATGAAAGATTTTCACCTACCCATAGGAGAGTTTATAAAATTACAGATACTTTTGACCTTGAGAAAATGAAAATTAACAAATTTCAAATTGTGGGGCTGGAGAGATGGCTCAGCAGTTAAGAACACTGCCTGCTCTTCCAGAGGTCCTGAGTTCAATTCCCAACAACCACATGGTGGCTTACAACCATCTGTAATGGGATTTGATGCCCTCTTCTGGTTTGTCTGGAGAGAGTGACAATGTACTCATATATAGAATAAATAAATAAATCTTTTAAAAATTCAGATCTTATTTTTGGATAAAAGGAAAAGGTAATCAAGAGATAAGATTGATAATATGCTAATTGTACTTATGATTGTTCAAAGAAGATAATGAACTAATTATTAGTTCAAATAAAAACATAAGAGAATGTGATTTTCTACCTATTATTACCAAAGGTAAATAATAATTTCAAGATGTGCTTTGTATACATCATCTCACTGGATCCTCAAAAACTAAGGCACAGTACAGATCTGGTGAAAGAAAGCTGGGAATATAAGCTGGTAGTATATATGTGTTACTCTCCATGAATGATAATCTGGGGGAGGGGGGTTAAGTTAAAACGTCTAAAGAGGATGAAGACATAACTATCTGTAAAATGCTCATCATGCCAGCATAAAGATCCTAGTTCAGATACCCAGCACCCACATAAAAAGCCAGGTAGCCAGCAGGTACAATATACCTGACTACACAAATTGTATTTTTATTGAGAGATCATTTCTCAATCAATCAATCAATCAATCAGAAAGGGAAAGAATTGAAGACACCTAACAAGGTAGACCTTTGGCCTCTACAAGCACATATGTATGCACATGCACCAATCTGCAAAATGTATGTATGTACACCTCAAACACAAAAACAGAAAGTGTAAAACTCCTAAACATTGCAAGACAAACTGAACAGAAAAAATTTTTTGAAAGACATATTTTAGAAGTAAGAGAGATGTCTTTCATCTGACAATCATTCTCTTTTAGCACATATGCAAATTCTGATTCATGTATGTCCCAGTTTTGTTGGCTAAGGATCAGACAAGCCATCTATTATCTACCATAAACCTGTAGTGTTGTGTGTAACTTAGAACGTAACTCACATCAGTTTTCCTTTTATAGTCAGAGCTGATGTTATCATAAAACATTCCAGCACCTTGTAACTCCTGTTGCCAGTCCTTAGGAACAGAAAAATCTGGTGTCGATAATGAAGCTGTAATTTCAGACATTAAAAATAAAAACAATGAGCTAACATTAAGACATGTATTACTACAAAGTTTATCCTTGTCTCATTAGACTGAGAACAAAAATATTCTTCATATTTTATGTGTATTTAAACCCAAAGCAGAGGCTTTTTTTTCCCCATTTTTTAATTAAAAGTGAAATCTTTGTCACAGAACCTTTTGATAGGGCTACTAAGGCACAAATGACAACTAAGGTGCAACATTTGGTACTTTTAAATTTGATCCATTAATAAGGCAAAAGTAGCTGGGCAATAGTGGCACACACCTTTAATCTTAGCCCTCAGGAGGCAGAGGCAGGTGGATCTCTGAGTTCAAGGTCAGCCTGTTCTACAGAGCTCATTCCAGGACAGCCAGGGCTACATAAAGAAATCTTACATCAAAACAACAACAAAAAAACAACAAAAAAAGCAGAAGTATCTGAAGAGTATTTAGTGGCAAATTAACACTTCAAATAATGTTATTTCAGTAAGATTTCAATTTAAAACCTGAAAAAATGATGGGGGAAATCGGAATATTTAAGACCCAGGCTACCACTTTTACAGAAAGTCAAATTTGTGATAAAAGTCTATATCCATCTTAGACTCACCCAAAGCTGTTATTACAAAGAACTGTTTCACTGAAGCCATCCAAACTCTAGGAAGCTACCCTAGAAGTAACTGCAGTTTGACAAACTTTTGACCTGCTTACTTTTATAGATGTGCTGATTGGAATTTTCCCTTTGACATAGTTTTTTGGGAAACAAATGTTCCCTTTCTTCTGCCTCTTCTACTTCGGCTTCATTGGAATTACTTAGCTCATCTTCTTCTAGGTACATCTGCCTTTTGCTACCACGTCGACTGGGACCTTAAACAGTTAAAAGATAATAGTGCTACAATTCTGATGCAACATATCTACTATCTTATTGCTTTAGTATAAAGCTTTAAAACAACTATGTTAATGTACGCGACTTTATTTTTTTTTACAACAAAATTGAATGACTTGGAATTGATATGCCTTGAAATGTAGAATTCATTTAGGTGTGATTTCTAAGTAATTAGTAATTACTTTAAATGCAAGGCTGTGGCTAAAAAGATGTCTTAGTAGTTGAGAATATTTGCTACTCTTGTAGAGGATCCAGGCTCAGTTACTAGCACCTACACAGTAGCTTACAAATGTCTTTAATTCCAGTTCCAGCACACCTGACACCTCTTCTGGGCTCCATGGACATTGCATGCACATGGAGTGTCTCCACACACAGGGAACTCTATCTTTCTATCCTCTATCTATTTTTTCTATCTATCTATCTATCTATCTATCTATCTATC
>JANHMN010000002.1:235788070-235856581 GCA_030674055.1 Rhabdomys pumilio
CTATCTATCTATCTATCTATCTATCTATCTATCTATCTATCTATCTAATCTATCTATCTATCTATTCTGTCTATCTATCTTTTCTGTCTATCTATCTTTTCTGTCTATCTATCTTTTCTGTCTATCTATCTATCTTCAGACATGATTTCTCTGTGTAACCCTGACTGTCTTGGAACTTGCTCTGTAGACCTTGAACTCAAGAGATCCACTTGCCTCTGCCTCCTGAATGCTGGGAATAAGATGTGTTCCACCACCACCTGGCTAAAGTAAATCTTTAAAAAGTAAGACTGTGTCTACAAACCTGATACATGAGTATTGTCACTGGGCATATCAAACCACGTTCTCTCTATTTTTTCACTAGACAATGATAATGGAGATGCTGCATGATTTTCCTAAAATAAATATTAGAAATTAGAAAAGTACTATAAACACTTAAGATTCATCTTTGACTATTCATCAAACTCCCAAGCCAACAGATTTCAAATGTTGTCAAATTCTTTTCATGGCATCTTCTATCAAGCCTTTCTTTTCATTTAAAGATGACTAAAAAATAATATTTATGATAAATTAACATCAATCTCATGCTCATGCTAATAGTTTTTACTTGACATTTTTGGACATTTCTGATTTTCAACTTCTTGTTAATAGTGCCTTTATTTTTTGAGTAAATATGGAGACACAGAAAATTTCTTGTAAAGTGACATTTTTCACATTTAAACTTGCATTTTACTATCTGAGTACAACTTTGTATAATCAGTAACTTTACTTCGATTACTATTCTTTCTTTGTTAATCCGTGTGCTCTTTTAGCCAGTTAAGTGTAGCTCAGATCCTAGTTCCCATCAGAGTTTATTTCCATCTTCTATATTATACAAGTAACCTATCTTTACTGATTGACCAATGGATTTTCATGCTAACAAGAAGTTCAGCAAATCAGATTTCTATGTAGTCATTAAGTCAGAAAGTCTTATAAATATGCAAACTCAGGGATTTTGCCCAGATATCCTCACTATTTTAAGACTTTCCTGTACTCATTTTAAAAGTTTCAATTTTTCCCATGACTAAACCATTCTATATGTTAGAAATCAGATTCTCCACTCACAGAAACTGAAAAAAAAAAAAAACTTGGTATTATGATTCTCACCGAAGACTAGCAATTTCAATTGTCATGTTACCTTTATCTCGCTTTGCATATGGTTTTCACAGCTATCTGAAGATTCAGGTTCCATATAAAGTTTCTCTGAACTCTTACTGCTTACATCTGAATAGCTGTTACAACATTGGGTTCTTTGATTATTTATCACTGAATTTGTATTTTTCATATTCACAACAGAATTATTCTTGGTTGGAGTGTGTCTGGGCTATGAATGAATAAGACATACAGAAACCCAAGGAAGTTAGATAACTGCTTAAAACAAAACAAAACCAAACAAAAGCTGAGTGAAATAGGAAACAACTTAAAATTTTAGAGAATTAACTCAATGCTAAAATTCAGGACCTACTTAAATATAACATTAATTAGTTCGACGACAGGTATCTAGCAAACCCAGTTAGCAAAGATGCCTGCTAGTATGACTTCTAACCTTCAGAGGCCAAGTCACTTTAACAAGAAAAAAAATCCACAGAAGCCAAGAGTTGATCATATAATGCAAAATTGTAATACTTTATATAATTTGTCTCTACAAAAAACTATGATAATATGGGAAATTAGAGAATTCAGCAAGATCACTCAAAATACAAAAGTCATTAATTTTTTCATACAAGAGCAAACACTTGCTTCTTGGCTTTTTGTTATGATAAAGCACAAAGGCAAAAGCCTTTAAAGCCCCAGATATATAAACTGGTGTGTGTGTGTGTGTGTGTGTGTGTGTGTGTGTGTGTGTGTGAGAGAGAGAGAGAGAGAGAGAGAGAGAGAGAGAGAGACCCAACAAGTGTAAAACTAAAGCAGTGTAGTACTAGCACTAATAGACTCAGTCTTGAGTTAGTTAATGTAAACAATATAAAAGGAAAACTTTAATTATTCATAGAAAATTCTGGAAGGAATGACACCTAAAAGTTTAAATCAAAATTAACATTTTCACATTAAAAAGCAATAGATTAAGGAAGAATTAGGTCTTCCTAATGTAGCCCAGGTTGGCCCTAATATTTCAATCTTCCTACCTTCACCTCTTGAGTGCTGAGACTACAGGTATGTATCAAGCACACCCACTAGAGCCTGAAACACTCTGAAGATAAGAAATTTTATTAAAATTGTCTGTCAGATTGGAGTTCTGGATTCTAGCAAGTGAAAGATACAATGGCATGTAGCCAATATAGGAGCAATGTCCAAACACATATTAAGAACTCCTGTAAACACTGTACCTGGTGGGTATACTGTTACATACCTTTAATTCCAGTACTTGGGAAGCAGAGACAGGTAGAATCTCTAACTTATCAGTGAGTTTAAGGACAGCTAGTGCTACAGAGTGAGGCCCTCTTTCAAATCTTGTCAAATCTCCCCTTCCGCCAAAAAAGTTCCAGTAAACTTTAAGATAAACCAACAATTCCATTTAAAAGTTGGAAAACATGAATAGAATTAGAGATGTAGCTTGGTGAACAATGCTTATCTAGTTTGTAAGAAGTACTGGGTTAAACTCCTAGCACCATAAAAACAAAACCAGACAATTAATTCATTGGATGTCTCAAAATTACTTATTAATGAAATGAAGCAGAAAAATTCAAAGTCAGACAGAAACATCAGATAGAACGCAACTGAAACTATGGGAAAGGGGCAGTCACTGTCTCAGTTCCCATTAAGTGAATAAGTAGCAAACTAAACTTGCATCAGAATAGAAAGCATTGGACTGGAAAGATGGTTCAGTGGTTAAGAACACTGACTGCTCTTCTAGAGGTCCTGAGTTCAATTCCCAGCAACCACATGGTGGCTCACAACCATCTGTAATGGGATCTGATGCTCTCTTCTGGTGTGTCTGAAGACAGCTACATTTTACTCACATAAAATCTTAAAAAATAAAAAAAAAATAGAAAGCATCATATAAGGCAATTAAGGAGGTTAGAATTGCTCCGCAGTAAAGCTTGAGGTAAGGGATGGTGATTCCCCCAGCTGTTCTTTTATTAAGGATTGTTTTCAATATTCTGGATTCTTTGCCTTTCCAGGTGAATTTGAGACTTGCTCTTTCCATGTCTTTAAAGAATTGTGTTGGGATTTTAATGGGGATTGCAATGGTAGATTGTAGATTGTAGATTGCCTTTGGTAGAATGGCCATTTTTACTATATTCTGCCAATCTATGAGCATAGGAGATCTCTTCATTTTCTGAGATCTTAAATTTCTTTCTTGAGAGACTTGAAGTTATTGTCATACAGGTCTTTTCACTTGTTTGGTCAGAGTTACCCCAAGATATTTTATATTATTTGTGGCTTTTGTGAAGGGAGTTGTTTCCTTCCTTTCTTTCTCGGCCTGTTTATCATTTATATAAAGGAAGGCTACTGATTTGAGTTAGTTTTATATCCAGCCACTTTGCTAAAGTTGTTTATCAGCTGGAGAAACTCTCTGGTAGAACTTTTGGGGTTGCTTATAGATACTATCATATCATCTACAAATAGTGATGCCTTTATTTCTTCTTTGGCAAACTGTATCCCCTTGGTGTCTTTTTGTTGTCTTTTGTTCTGGCTAGCACTTTGAGTACTATACTGAATAGATATGGGGAGACTGGGCATCCTGGTCTTGTCCCCAGTTTTAGTGAGATTGCTTCAAGCATGTCTCAATTTAATTTGATATTGGCTGTTGGTTTATAGTAAATTGCTTTTATTATGTTTAATATGGGCCTCGAATTCTTGATCTCTCCAATACGCCCTAATACAGAGCAATAGTGATGAAAACTGCATGGTATTGGTACAGAGACAGATACATTGATCAATGGAATAGAACTGAAGATCCAGAAATAAAACCACACACTTATGGACACTTGATCTTTGACAAAGAAGTCAAAAATATACAATGGAAAAAAAAAGCATCTTCAATAAATGGTGCTGTTCTAACTGGCTCTCTGTACATAGAAAAATGAAAATAGAGCCATAATTGTCACCTTGTACAAAGCTCAAGTGGATCAAGGACCTCAACATAAAACCAGATACACTGAATCTAATAGAAGACAAAGTGTGAAAGAGCTTTGAACTCATTGGCACAGGGGAAATTTCTTAAACAGAACTCCAATGGCTGAAGCTCTAAGATCAAGAATTGATAAATGGGACCTCATAAAATTGGAAAGCTTCTGTAAGGCAAAGGACATAGTCAATAAGACAAATCACCAACCTACAGATAGAGAAAAATTCTTGACTAACCCCACATTCGATAGAGGGCTAATATCCAAAATACATAAAGAACTCAAGTAGTTAAACACCAAGAAACCAAACAACCCAATCAAAAATGGGTTATAGAACTAAACAGAGTTCACAACAGAAGAATCTCGACTGGCTGAGAAGCACCTAAAGAACTGTTCAAAGTCCTTAGTGATCAGGGAAATGCAAATCAAAACAACCCTGAGATTCCACCTCACACCAATCAGAATGGCTAAGATCAAAACCTCAGGTGACAACACATGTTGTTGGCAAGGATGTGGAGAAAGAGGAACACTCCTCCATTGCTGGTGGGATTGCAAACTTGTAAAGCCACTCTGGAAATCAATCTGGCAGTTCCTCAGAAAACTGGAAATAGATATACCTAAAGACCCAGCAATAGCATTCTTGGGAATATACCCAAAAGATGCCCCACCATACCACAGGGGTGCTGTGTTCATAGTGGCCTTATTTGTGATAGTCAGAAACTGGAAACAACCTAGATGTCCCATGACAGAAGAATGGATACAGAAAATGTGCTTCATTTACACAATCTTGGAATACTACTCAGCTATTAAGAACGAGGACATCCCGAGCTTTGCAAGCAAATGGATGAAACTAGAAAATATAATCCTGAGTGAGGTAACTCAGACCCAAAAGGACATATGCATGGTATGTACTCATTAATAAGTAGATATTAGCAACAACAACAACAACAACAACAACAACAACAAAAAATACAGAATACCCAAGATACAGTCCACAGAACTCAAAAGTTCAACAAGCTAAAAGGGCCCATGTGAGGACACCTCAATCTCTCTTGGAAGTGAGAAGAAAGCAATCACAAGTAGGGCAGAAGGGAGGGACCTGGGATGGAAAGTGGATAGGGGTGGGGGGAGAGAGAGGAACCTGATCTGGTTTGTGTTGAGGGAAAAAGTCTGAAGCCCTGAGAGCCAGCCGAAAAAAATGAAAACAGACAACCTAGGGAGTTAGGAGGTTGGGGGGACTCTCCAGAATGCATTAGAGACCTGGTAGGTGAGAGACTCTCAGGACTCAAAGGGAGAGACCTTAGATGAAATGCCAGACATTAGGGAGAGGGAACTTATAGAGCCTACTGTCAGCAGGAAGACAGGGCATCAAATGAGGGAGGGGGTTGCCATCCCACAGTCAAAACTCTGACCCATAATTGTTACTGTCTGAAAGAACTACAGGTATAGAAATGGAGAGGAGCCTGAGGAAAAGAAGGTCCAGCAACAGGCCTAAAGTGGGATCCAGGTCAAGGAGAGGTCCCAAGGTCTGACACTATTACTGAGGCGATGGAGCATTCACAAAAAGGGACCTATCATGACTGTCCTCTGGAAGACCTAACAAGTAGCTGATGACTCCTGTGGTTGAATTAAGGGAAAGGCTGAAAGAAGCTGAGGAGGGCAACCCTGTAGGAGGACCAGCAGTCTCAATTAATCTGGACCCCTGAGATCTCTCAAACACTGGACCACCAAAAAGGCAGCATACAACAGCTAATATGAAGCCCTCAACACATATACAGCAGAGGACTGCTGGGTCTGGGTTCAATCAAAGTTGATGCACCTAACCCTCAAGAGACTGGAGGCCCCAGGGAGCTTAGAGGCCAGGGGGGTTGGAGGATGGGAACATCCTCACAGAAACAGTGTGATGGGAAGAGATATGGGATGTGGAACAGTTGGAGGGTAGACAGAGTGGGGCAGGGAATAAAATCTGGAGTGTAAAAATAAATAAATAAATAAATAAATAAATAAATAAATGGTTAGAATTAACTAGATGTACATAGACATTTACAGAGTGCCATATAAAGGGTTTAAAGGATGCAGAAAAAAATGATAGAATCTAAAAGGATACTAGCTGGCATGCTGGGATCTGTAGAAAAATGAGTCCTGCAAAGGGGAGGGCTGATAAGTTAGAGCAGGGCTTTCTCCTACATTTGCTTTAAAACACAGCACTACTCTGAATTATTTGGCATACTGACAGTTTAACTAAGATTTTGTTTGCAAAATATCCTTTATAAGACTACTGGTTGGGAAAAGTGGGGGTGGGGTGGGGGGCTTAAAATCATCTAGAAATAAAAAAAAACCCTCAGCTAAAAGCAGTAGGTCAGATGGTGCATTATATCAGCAATTAAAGATCTCTGATACAAGTGTGTTAAGTAGCTATTGTGCTGTTTTATTCAGTGATGGTACTGTATTCTAGGTCCTCATTCATGTTGGACAAGTGCTCTAAGTGATACCTTCAAGCCCTAAACAATCATTAATACCATTTTATTATAAGCAATTGTTAGTACCTATTGAGTTTTAAAGCTCCTTATATAACTAAACAGTCAAGCAACATGATTTTCAATTACATTCTTTTCAATTTTGTCAGCTTATGAGTTTAATAGCTAAAACTTATTAAAGGATATATAAACACTGAATAATAAATATGCAATACATATTTGGTAAACTACAGGCACATTACTTACCACTTTCAGATGCGTATGATAAAAGAAAATTATATTCTTACCAAAAAGGGCAGTCCTGAAGCAGGTGAGCAACTCTTTCTCACACATACTGCACTGGTATCACTAATTCTGGGTGATTTTTCCAGACCTACAACTCTATTGTTTCCATTTAAAAATTCAGGTGACACAGCTTTTTGATAAGGTGAAAGAGATTTTGTGATGTAGTCATAATCCTGAGTAAAATCCCTTTCTGTTATTTTCTCTGTACCTAGATTTCCCAGAAACACAAACACAAAACAATATTATTGTTCATGCTTGCTCTAGAATGGGCATGACAGATTTAATAATTTATCAAATGCTTAAGGGCTAAGTATAGTTTTAAAAGATGTCAACTATATTTGAAATACTAAAACTTTGAAAAGTGCCCAATTGAAAATTCTGAACTTACAAAAACAATTTTAAAAAATTTACAGTATGAGATTAAATATAATGATCAACTTGTTATGTTAAATATTTTAACATAGTAACCTCTATAAAGTAAGAGAAGTTTTACAAAGTCAGTTGGTCTAAGTCACTTACTAAAAATGAGTACAGTAAGTCTGGGGGAGACAGGTCAGTCAATAAAGTGCTTGTGGCAAAACCCATCAGGAACTGAGTTCATCCCCTGGATCCACATAAAAAGCCAGGTATGATGAAACATGCCTGTAATTCTAGAGCTCGGGAGGTGGATCTGAGCTCACCAGTCAGCTAGACATTCTATTTGGTGAGCCCAGGTCAGTGAGACCCATTTTTCTTAAAAAGTTGAGGAACATTCTACATGCACATGTACATGATACATGCATTACAATTTAAAAAAAGAGGATGTAAGTTTTAATATAAATCAATTCTTAGTTTTCAGCTCAGTCAAGGTGTGTGCATCTGTCTTAGCTTATCTAATGTGACAGTGATGCCGAGTATTGGAAAAATGAAAGGATCTTGCACCTACTGTAGAGGAAAAATATATGTTAAGTCTTGAATTTAACTGAAATTATTGATATTTGGGATTGCTTTAAAATAGCCTCACAGAAACTTAGTTTTTATAACTGAAAGACGTAAGTTAAATCTCTAAGAATATGAATTTTCATTACCAATTATTTTAAAATAATAGCAAAATCTCTATTGTTTCTGAATCTCTATTGTTAACCTGTGAATTCACAGAACCATCACAATATTCCTTAGACTTTTGTCAGTGAATTGTATAAAGGATCCCAGAGTTCTTATGTTAATATTTTAGCTTAAAGTATATTAGAATTATGTTGTTATATCTTCATAGTTTTAGTTTATGAATGTTAAGTATTTTCACATCGAATCATTTAATTTTTAACATCCTAAGATGACAACCTTGGATATTCTATTATGTTCTCAAGTTGGCAAAAAAAAAAAAACCCACCACCACCAACAACAAAAACCCAAATTATTAGCACCAACTGGTTTAAAATGAACTTTTTAGCTCCTATCTCAAATATCACAAAATCAGTCTTTAACTATTTTCATAGAACCACAAAAAGAAACCATTAAGTACTCTAGTAAAATGCAAGGGAAATAAATGCAGAAGCACTGACATCTCATCACTTCCACAGACGATGAGCTCCCAGACAGAGATGCAGAAGACAGGTACAGACTGTCTTCTCTCCCATCTTTCCACTTAGATGAGTTCTTCTGTTCTTCTGATGCCTGTCCTTTCGGTGCTTCTGTATTGAAGACTTTCTTGGTCAGTTTCTTTGCTTGGGCTCTGGAATGGATAGTCTCCTCCTAAATGCACCATTAACTTCAAATTATACTCAAATACACTTAAACTTACGGACATATAAGTTACACTATAGCACTGATTTACTCATTACTATATAAGACCATAACATGAGCTTAGATATTAGCAAAAATATGTTCCAGAATACTAGGAAAATATATTGACTACACAGGCTATAATTGTCTGCAAATAGAATACTGTTAAGGGTTCGAAGTTTAGAGAAAGTTTAGGTATGCAGTTTAGAGAAAACAGAATTCCTAAATTTCATAGTGCTTGAGACATTAAGAAGTCTGTGTGCCAGGATGGTGCAAGAAGACATACATGAATAAGACTGTGGATCAGACCAAAAGCACTTGAGAAACTCTGGTCTTTGCTTGGAGTAAAAAATAATAGAGAATTTGTTATAGCTCTGGGTGTACAGTGGGGAAGAGCTTGAAAAGGCATTTTTAAAATGGATAAGATGAATGGCTTAAAAAGACATATTTGATGGTAGGTATGATAACATTAAAGCAAGAAGTAACAGAAAATATGGTGACTGTTGTCAAATCCAAAGGAAACTTCACTTCTTCAAATTCTGACAGTTAGACAAAAACCAGCATTCTTTAGGAAGCCAGTTTCTCTATACCAAGGAGTCAGACTCCCTAACACTGGGGCAAAGAGACGAATAGCTATCGATAATGCCTGTTAGCATTCTAGCCTCCATGTACCTATTATACATTTAAGAGTCCATGCTGGCATCCTGGTTCCTCTCATCCCACTCCTTACCCTAAACTTCTCCAGCTCAGAACCTTCCCTGCCCTCACTTTTCCTTATAATCCTGTTATTTTGGCTATGTTCTCTCTCAGTCTCCTCTTTTGTGCTCTCTTGGTCTTCTTTGTCCTCCTCACATACTCTTTGTCTTCATCCCTTTCCCCTACCTCCTCTCATGGTCATGTCCAGTCTGCTGGCCTTGTTCAGCCTAATACTCCCCCTCCCCCTTTGGATTCGTCCAGATGCATCTGGCTATACTTTCCCCTAATATCTATAATTAAAACCTTCCACTTAACTATACTTTGGAACAGTCATGTTAATCAGTTTATACAATTATGTTATAATGTCTTTAAAGTGTTTCAGGCAAGTGGTAACAAGAACACAAACAAACAAGAGGAAGTGATGCTTCAGTGGGTTAAGATCAACAGTGTGAGTTGTCAGATCTGAGCTTTAGCATCAGACTGTATGGGCTCCAGTTCTCTCTACCACTTCCTCCTCACTATGTGCATTTTTGTATTTTGAGCCTCAGATTCTCACTTGAGTTTAAGATTAAAATGTTCACAGTAATTAACCAACTACATATCAAATTTTAAGATAAATCTGTAAAGTGGTTAAAACTAGCAACATGCATGTTATAGGTACTATATGAATATAAACAAAATATTTAGTATAAGAAAACCAAACTTAAGAAATTATCAATTTAATTGTACTTATTTACCCCTTTTGGCAGTTTATCTTTAAACAAATATGAACATTCTTTTTCACTCTCTGATTCTGATTCTGAAGTTGAGAGATCTTTGTAATTTTTTTTTGTTTTTGTTGCTCTTCGTGGAAGTCTGGGTCTCCCATCTACAATTACTTCATAATCCATTTTCGTAATGTTTTTATTGAGTACCTTTAGGAAAAAAGTTTCTGTATATTGTAACATTAGTAATGGATATATAAGAAATATTAAACTATTTGCTATAAAAATAGCACATTGACAGTTGTATATACAATATATGTAGGAATGAAATAATTCTTGATTAGAAAACTTAAGTGGTTGTATTTTATGTTTCCATTCCTATCATCTATCACTGTTTTATTCCTATCATGCAACATCTACAATGATAAATATTCTTCAAATTTGAGTATGTGAGCCTGCACATGTGAGCAGGCACATACATCTAGAACCAGAATTAAATAGACTCAAAATGCAGACAGTGATTACAAATAAAATGTCAGAGAAAATAATGCAAAGTCGGGATCAAGGATCAGCTATGGAAACTGGTAAGAAAATTAAGGCATGGCATGTTATTGTTATAATATACACTGAAAGGACATTATCTCTTGGTTACCATTGTGGATCTTGGCTGTCCCTTTTCCATGGATGATCCTGCAGTTTAGAAAAATAAGATTAAAATTTTCAACCAATAAAAATTTCAAAACATTTTTGGAAGTATAAATTTAAAATAATAAAATAATGAGTCCCTCATTCTCAGTACTTTTAAATATTTAATAAGCTTCCCTGCTTCATGTGACTTCAAGCCACCATGACACAGGGACCCTTAATCTCATTTCTTTCTGCTGGAGAATGTGGTCTTCAGAGCTGCCAGGCTACTTTGGGGGCACGCCCTTTCCCTACACTTTGTAGCAGTCAGACTATACTACATCATGATGAGAAATATATCTTTAGATTCATTCAAAAACTTAAATATTCAAAATGGTAACTTATTAGTGTTTGTTAAAGTGTAAATTGCTTGTCTCCCTTTATGTCTCATCAAACTTTTAAAGAATATTATCACCCATGAATCTACCTTCAACTTTAGGAGTCTCTGGGTAATGTTGAATCTACATGATTTCTTTTACTGTCTCTGATAATCCCAATGTAATCACTTTGCTGAAATCTGTTCTCATTCACTTGCTTTAAAAAATTCACTTTAGGTATGTGTTTCTAATCAAACATACTTCCTAACATACTATTTCCTGTATGACTGCCTATGATTTGCTTTACTTTGTACAATATCACTTTCCTAGGACTTAGCCACATTACTGGTAACAGTTTTAGTCACATTCCTTCTTGTTTTCAAATGCAATGTATGCCATCTTTTTACATTTCTTTGAGAGCTATAAGTGGGATTATCAAAGCCAGGGAAGCACAGCTTAGTTACATGAAGAGTCTTCTAATGTAGTCAATAAACCAGCTCATACATATTAAGCTTACCATCCAAACACTGCAACAAAATAATTGTCAGAGAAGAATTTGTAAGTATTTATTGACTGCAATATTTAAAACACCTATCACCACACTGAGTCCTAATCTTCATGTTTTAAATAAATATCTTCAATAGTAGCCACTAAGAAAGCATTTGCATTTTACATTTCTCCAAACCTTCTTCTAAACACACTGCTTCAAAGTCCAAACTCAGACCAGATCTAGCCTTATCTTTCACTATTTTTTGATCAATATAATACATCCTAGCTACTCAATTTTTCATTCCCTGATCGTACTACACTATTTCAGACTTGTTGTACATATGATTCTGCCTCTTCATGCATCTGGTTAGACTCTTACACCTTTGCAATGGTCGCCCAACATCCCTAAACACACGCCAAAATTCACATCTACTTCAACTTCTCTCTAAGCCAACCCTCCTTTGACTGGCCATTTTTAATCTTGAAATAAAAGCTGATTTCCTTAAACTAAATGTAAATTTAATTTACAAGGCCCAGAGCATTTTATAGAACTGAATAAAATTATTTGCAACATAATCTAAAAAGTAATTTCTTACTTGATTTTCTACTTTTATTTTTTTGTGTGTTTTTATTTCTACTATAATCCATTAGTCTTTTTGATTTTGGTTCTCTTAGCCAGCTAATGTCAGTCTTGCTGTCATCACCTCCACATTCTGTTTCAGTGTCACTGAAGAGAGTTTTCTTCTTATGACTTAACATCTACAGAAAGAAAATCAAAAAAACATGTTTTAGTATGTGACATACATAGTAAGGCAAGCTCCTATGTACTCCAAATAATAAACAAAATGCTGGCTGAGTTTTGCCAATTTTGTTGTTGTCTGCTTGTTCATTCAGGACAGGTGAGGGTTCAAACTCAGGGCCATTTATATGCTAGGCAAAAGTTTTACCACTGTGGTACATCCTTAGGTATAATTTTTAAAAGAATTCCACGATTTATCAATAAATGGAATTTTATTTCTCATATTGTCCATGGTTAGTTAGACAAATGCTGCAGTGAACAGTCAATGCCAGTTAACTCAAGTCCTCATTTCTACAACATTCATTTATACAAAGAGAATGCTCAGCACAGCCCAACATAGCAGTCTTGGTTTTCTCTTCATCTTGAATTCTTGCCCCAAGCCATCTTCCAATGGGTACATTTATCATAAAGGACCATTTTCAGCTTATCCTTACACTAAAATGCCTGAGAAACATATCATATGAAAAGTTCTAAAATTGTCATAGGATTGGCTATGCCACCATGGTTTTCAAGGTGTCATTTTCCAAACTAGTTTAGACCACTTTGGTAACTGTTCATTAAATTGAAATTCCCTCATTTCATCCCTAGTTAAGTGAGAACAGGTCTCATTGTATGTCCACCATATCTGTAACAATTTGTGTTCTGCATCAAGTGAACTATACACAATATGAGGGTCTGTCAGGAGGGTGAAGACTGAATGATTTGTTGGGAAAATATCAAGGCATTGCTGCTCTCTTGGTAACTTCATTTCATCTGTTTTTCTTTATATCTTTCTTGCTGTTACATGTAAGTTACCTTTCTGAGACCGCATGGCTTCCATCTTCAGGTTCCTCTTCTATTTTGTTCCTTTTCAGTGTTTCTATGCCCACTGTTATCCAGTGCATTCACACTACTTTGATTAGATGTGAATAAGTGAAGAGAAATTTGAACAACTACATTCTTTCACTGTAATTGTTGATGGGCTAAATAATCTTGGCAGTTAATTTTGAAAGCATGAAGTTATCAATATCATATCCAGATGTAGAAGGGAAAGAAGTCCGACTTTCTTTAGTTTGGTTTTTCTAGTCTACAGGTTTTGTAGGTAGGTAGAGCAGTAAGTTTGGGGACTAAGCCTTTACTAACACTTGGACGAGCTCGTTGTTAACAGGCGATGACTTGAGGCTCCTGCTACTGAGAATCTAGACTCAAAACTGTCAGCGTTGTTTTTCTCAATGACCACCATCATTTGTTTTCTAGATTCGGGACTCGGAAGATTTTCTCAAGCATCTACAAATAACGATGAATGTTTGTTTGTTTCTTCTTCATCTTCAGAATTTAAATGTAGAAAACCCTTAGCCCCAAATTCATACTGCCCTTTTGCTTCTTTTACTCCTATTTTTTGGGTGTGTCGTTCTTGTTTTGTTTTCCATGGATTCCTGGAGTTTTTTCCAGAACAAAACCCCACTATGATAAACTGGATGCCACCATTCAGTGTCATACTGGCTCATGTGTACACCCCTCCATTTGTTAACCTCTCAAAATTCCCTCCACAAAGGCATCCAATACCAGAATCAAAGCTACCTGAAGAGTTGTCATCAACTACATCATGATTTTACATCCATGAAAACTTCAGATCACTTCTCAAAAGACAATGACAACTTCTTTGACAGTGCATTAGGAAAGGTAAGCAGATGAAGCAGGGGCACATTGCACATCACTTTTAGGTCCAGTCTCACCTCATGGCAAGTCCTAATTCCAACAGTACTATACAGGTAATAATACTCTCTATAATACTTGTATTATTTCCTGGTTTTACTTTTTATTTTCTAGTCCCAGAAATGTTATACAATAAAGATCCTTAACCCAAGACAATTTGACAGAGCTACCCATAATTCAGTTTTTAAAATTTCATATGGCTACCTCTTGAATTAGCCATGTTCGTTAAAGAGCAAAAAAATCTCTTCATTATTCCACATACATATAATATTGTACTTACCTACTTCAGATAAAATATCCAATCTACAAGCCAAAAGACAGTAACAGAGTCTCACATCTGACTGTGAACTGTTTGCCTACACACATGGAACTGGCATTGGAATGACAAATGGTTGAGGGCTGCCAGGTAGGTGCTGAGAACTGAACTTGGGTCCTCTGGAAGAGCAGCCAGTATAGCTCAACCTCTGAGCTATCCCCCTGCAGCCCCTGAAAGCTATTTTTAAGCACCAGCATGTATTAAAATACATTTCTAGTTCAGTAATCTCAAGTATTACAATGTCTAAAAGAAATAATCTTTTAATTGCTTCCTGTATGTGTGTATTAAGCCACATATATATAATTATCTGCAGAGTCCAGAAGAGAGTATCAGACCCCATGGAAATGAAGTTACAGATGGTTTGTGATCTGCTGAATGCATGTGCTAAGAACCAAACTCAGATCTTGTGAAGAGTATCAAGAACACTTAATCACTAAGCTGAGCTCCTACTGTAGTGCAAAAATATATTGTTTTAATTGGCATATTATATGTTATAACTTACTTTTTTATCTTTTGTTTTGAGAGAAGGGTCATGTTCATCATGATTCCTTACACCTACCCTGGAGGAACAAAAATACACATTAATTTTAAACATGCATCATATTTTGTTTTCTTCTAACAGAGCACAGTGGAAAATTACTAAGATTTCAGATTTAACTCTTTCACTAGTTTTAACATTAGCTGGGTAATTATGGCCAGATTATTAATCCTATCTGACCTCAATTTTAAAAAATGAGTTTGAATAAAGGACTAATTTTTCAACTCTATGATCAAAGTCATAATATTCAAATTACTAATCTTTTACATACCCAATTTAAAAATAAGTGCTGATGTAACAATCACAGCTTAAATAATCATGACAGTGGGATCTTAATGCCCTCCTTTCATATGTTGAAAACTCAGACAGGATTAAAGGAGATCGTTATTTAAAAGAAAGTAAATAGAGCTAAATAGAATGTGAACTATTGAATTATAATTTTTAAAAAACTTACAATTTTAGTGAATTATCTATACTGGCTTCTCTAGTTGTAGCTTGAAATTCTTGGATCTAAATGGAAAAGAAACAGAAACAAAGAAAAAAGACATGTCAAAAATAAGAGAAATGCAAAGGAAAAAAATGATCAAAATCTAATTTCTTCATTTAAAAGAATTGTTCATTAAAATCAGCTTTCCATAGTATTTTATTTTTAAAGCTAAACACATGAAGTAAAAGTAGACTGAGAGCAAAACAACTTAGAGTGTATTTATCACAGTAAAGACCAATGCTTTTCTTGTGACAATGCTTTATGGCAAACATTTCTCACATTCTCAGAGACCAGAACTTTTGCTGGACCTTACTCCTATAGTAAATAATACATGTTGAGGTGACTTAAGACTGATCATCTATAATTTACTCAACCTTCTTTTTTCAGCCTCCCTTTAAGAAAATAATGTAACAAAGAACTTTACTTGCCTCAGATTTCCCATGTAATCAACTTTTACAACCTGATACAATGATCATTTGTAATCTTAAATTATGTACTCTTCCATGTCAGACTCAGAATAAATTCATGAGTACTCTAATAATCATTTGCTAAAGACAGCAAAAAGAACAGGTTGAAAGCATTCTTATAAAATGAACATTCACCATAACATTGGACACAATGTGTGGCTATCTCCTGATAAAAAATGTCAAACTCTGTTACAGATTTCTAAAAGTGCCCTCATTCCTACCCCAATGTGATGCTTTCTGTGCTGTTCAATAAACACAGACCAAAAACCATTTTGTTAGGGGCATATAGACACAGTGAAACAGACACAAGGAGAGATTCACAAGACAACCTTCAGACAGGCGAGGATTCAGACTCATAAAACAGACAGAAGAAGATGTACGAAGTAGGGAGAAAACATTAAATAGCAAAGGAGACATTCTGGTTTCTTTTTTTAATGGGACACAACACACTGCTGGTGATCCTGTGTTTCCTATTAATGCATTCAAATGACTCACAGGTTTGTTTGTTTTTTTTAAGAGCAAATCTAAGGTATTGGAAAGCCCTAGTTAACTCATTTTTCTATATTTAAAAAATAGAAAAAACTACCTAGATATACTTATGATTGCTATCCAAATATAACATTTCATATTTTAAACACTATAAAGTTTATCTGTCTCAAGGTACATCTCACACATATGCTCATAACTGCATACAGCTACAAGGTGAATACAGAAGAACTAAGCACAAAATCAGTAAATTTCTAGCTTACTCCAAGTTTTATAACAGGCTCATCAGCACCATTCAAGCTGAAATTATATACATCATTCCTGTGAAAAACAAAGATAAATGTTAGCACAACTGCATAAGGAAAACATTCAGTCTCTCCAAATAACAAACATTTTATTTTTATTTATTCTCTCCAAATAACAAACAAATTAAAATTTAAGAAAATTTACTCACAGTGGACATTCAGAAGTAACATTAACAACAGTTGTCTTCAGTTTTCTGTAACTCTTTCGCTGAACCTTTTGCAAAACATGAAAGAGGTTTACACAAAAACATTTAAATGTGAGAATGCTAGCTGTATCAGTTAAGCACATTATTAAGAATATCACATAAGCAACTGAATTGTGACACATTTTATAGTTGTGCATTCAACTAACACAAATCTAGTATTTGTAACATTTTCTTTAGTAAGAATGAATCAGACATGTTGATCAATGGAATAGAATTGAAGATCCAGAAATAAAACCACACACTTATGGACATTTGATTTTTGACAATGAAGCCAAAAATATACAATGGAAAAAATAAAGCATCTTCAATAAATGGTGCTGGTCTAACTGGCCATGTCACTTTGCACAAAGCTCAAGTCCAAGTGGATCAAGGACCTCAACATAAAACCAGATACACTGAATCTAATAGAAGACAAAGTGAAAAAGAGCTTTGAACTCTTTGGCACAGGGTAAATTTCCTAAACAGAACTCCAATGGCTGAGGCTCTAAGATCAAGAATTGATAAATGGGACCTCATGAAACTGGAACACTTCTGTAAGGCAAAGGACATAGTCAATAAGACAAATCACCAACCTACAGATAGGGGAAAAATTTTGACTAACCCCACTTCCGATAGAGGGCTAATATCCAAAATATATAAGGAACTCAAGAAGCTAACCACCAAAAATACCAAACAACCCAATCAGAAAGTGGGGTATAAAAAAATGGGGTATAGAACTAAACAAAGAATTCACAACAGAAGAATCTCGACTGGCTGAGAAGCACCTAAAGAACTGCTCAAAGCCCTTAGTGATCAGGGAAATGCAAATCAAAACGACCCTGAGATTCCACCTCACACCAATCAGAATGGCTAAGATCAAAACCTCAGGTGACAACACATGTTGTTGGCAAGGATGTGGAGAAAGAGGAACACTCCTCCATTGCTGGAGGCCCAGGGAGTAGGGAAGTCTGGTGGGGTGGGGGTTGGGGTGGGGACATCCTCTTGGAGATGGGGTTTGGGGTAAGAGGTTTGGGATATGGAACAGTCAGAAGGCAGACTGAGAGGGGAATAAAGATTGGGATGTAAGAAAAAATTAAAGAATTAAATAAAAAGAAAAGAAAAAATATTGTTATTTCCCCAAAAAGAATCAATTGAGTAAAAACATCTCCCAACCAAACTACTGTCTTGCAAAGGCAGTTTAAAAACAAACAAAAAATCCTAGCAAGTCCTATGTCTCTACTCAATTCAATAATCAGAAAGCAGCAGAGACAAAGTAGGTTTCTGAACAAGAGCAGGACATGGTTAAAGTTGGAAATTTTGGAAAGTAAAGAAGGTAGTGTTGGAATATAATGAAAGGTCTGGCACAAAACATGCTATACAGCAAAGAAAACTATACATGACTAGTGTAATGGCAAACCAAGAACCGGAGAGCACATCCTTGAAGCTTAACAAGTTAAGTGAACATGTTAAAAAAAAAAAGTATAAATGGTAAGTCAAAGAGAATCTGTATTTTTAAGCCTAGACGAGTGATACATATTTTAACAAAACCAAGATTCCAGGATTTGTCAGGATAGATGGGATCAGCTAGAAAAACAAAACCAAAACCAGTTAAGATATTGTGATAGATAAAACCAGACTAAATCATAGACCCTAAAGGAAAATGTCAGGTCCCTACTTGAAACTATTTTCATGGTATGTAGCTTACCTAGTGCTGTAGACATAGTAGGCCAAGAGCTAGACACCACAGAAAATATCCTTAGTTGAGACAGGGTCTCACTAAAAGGTATATATCTAGGTAGTCCCTAAACTTGCAATCCTTCTGCCTTAGCTTTCTGAGTAAAATTTTCTGAGTAATTTCTGGAATTATAGGAGTATACCATGTGGTCCAGTTTAAACAGAACATTTCTTTAGAAAACATAAAGTTAAGAACTATTTTAAACAACTTGTGACTAAATTTGTTAATTGTTATGATCCATTTAGCAGTACTCTATAACCTTAAATCTAATTCTCTTTTCTTTTTTTTAAAAAAAATTATTTATTCTTATTTTATGTACATTGGTGATTTTCTTGCATGTATATTTCTGTGAGGGTGTCGGTTTACCTGGAACAGGGATTACAGACAGTTGTGAACTTCCGTATGGATGCTAGGAATTGAACCCACACCCTTTGGAAGAGCAGCCAGTGCTCTTAATCTCTGAGCCATCTCTCTAGGCCCACCCCCAATTCCATTTTCTAACTATTATTTAAGAGCTTACAATCAAATACTGAGTCTGACTGTAGAAATTGGTGAAGTTAAGCAGCACCTACCTTACTGAACTGCAGGTCAGGTTTCTTTGAAAACCCACTACAAAAAAAGATAGTGACAATATTTAAGGAATGACTCAGTTACTGGTACAGTATTTTTCATAAATACTATCATAAGTACTAAAGCATATCTGGATTACTAAATTAACTATGCTAAAAAATGGGCATCAACACAAAATCTCTTGCCAGTCTGATAGTTTTCCAATATAACAACTATAACCATCATAGTCAAAATCTAAGTTACATCAATAACATAGGAGGAACTGCTAAACACTGTAAAAGATAATTCAGGAAAGTACTTTTTTTTTTCTTACTGCATAAGGCCAGAGTAAATTTAAACATGAATAAACAATCTCACAGCTTATAAATGAATGTTTATAAAAAGAATAATATTTCAAAAATATTGCAAAGAAATACTAGTTAATAAAATTATTTCAGCTCACTGCCACCCCATAATTCATTAAGCAATAAATTTTTAGCACACTTAGCTTTAGTCCTTACTAGGATTCTATAAATAAAATTCTAAGTTGTTTATATCTTATAGATTTCTCTGAATGCCACACTTTATTGTTTCATACTTTTGATACTTTATACAGTAGAGTATAATCACACTTTAGAATGTTCTATGTCTTATAATTTGCTACTACTATTAGTAATAAAAATTAGTAATTATTTTCTAGTAGAAAGTTTATTATTCAAACATGTCCCTAAAACCTTTTCTCATACTGTGCAAACAAATTTAGTTGTATCTGTCAAAAATACTCCTATCTCAACTTCTGACTATACCTGTGATCCCCAGGTTCCTTCAGTTTTCTTGTTGATAACATGCCATCACTTGAGTTATACCTGTTATTAATTTGGTTTATCAAGGATTCTGCTGCACCAGTAAATCTTTTCCCTTTTGAATTTTCTCTCTGAAATAATTAGAAATTACTTTAAAACTACCAGTTAAATTTCAAGGGAAAATAAAGGCTGAAAGAAAGTTAAAGAAATCTGCTTCTATGGAGACCTACAAAATATATGAGAAGTTTAAAATGAATAAGTCTGAACTTTATGCAGCAGTCTAAACCATTCTACCCACATACAGAGCTGTGCTTAGTGCTGTATATATTTTGGTACATAGTTTTTAAAGTTATTATACATGAAAATAAAGTACTTCAGGAGAAAAAGACAGTTCTTTGAAAAGATCAGTAAAATGGGCAACCTTCCAGCAAAGTTAACTAAAACTAAAAGAATTATATATAAAATTTCTAACCAGTAATTTCTAACCAGTGAAGAGTCCATCACTCTCAATCACAATGGTAGGAAAATAATTGAGGAGAATTTATGAGTCTATGTCCACCACTCTGATAACAGATGAACTAGTTCCTTGAGTGATATGGTTTTTTAAAAATGCAGGCAAAGAGAAAAGTGACATTTGAAAAAAACCTACATTTATGGATTCAATCAATGGTTAATTTTTTCCATAACAAAAGGTATGGGATTTAGGAGGGCTTATTAGTGACTCCATTTAATGGAGAAATTACATCAGATTCTCCCTGATATACCAATTAGCTCTCACGAACACGGATAACAAATCAAATCCAATACATGAGAAGAACTGCACAACAAAAACAAGTACAACTTACTCCTGGTATGCAAGGCTGTATCAGCATTAAAACTCAATGCCTGTTATCTCTCACCTCAGACAGCCTGAGGGAGAAAAGTACAATCAACAGACCAACAGATACACAACTAACAAAATGATAAGAAAATCTCAGCAAACTAATAGCAGATTTATACACATAAATAAAACACACAAACACTACAGTGTGTACATGAAATGTCCTCCCTAAAAGGCTCATTTGTTGAAGACTTTACCCTAACTAGTAGCTCTGAGAGAGGTCACTGGATCATAACGGTGTTAATCTCATCAATGGATTATTTTACTGATAAAGTCACAGTTGAGTGGATTAAGAAGTAGGAAATGCCTTTACGGAAAAAATAAATTATCTAGGGATAACCCTTTGACAGGTATAAGTTATCCTCAAGCCCCCTTTTCCTCCTTGCCATCCTTTTCTTTCTACTTCTTCATCACTATGGAGGTGAGCAGCTTTGTTCCACCATGTTCTCCCTGCCAAGAGCCACAGACTGAATCTTTCAAACTATGAAACAAAAACAAATCTTTTTCTTGAGTATTTTTATGATAGTGATGGAAAAGTTGACTAATATCCATTAAAAATAACTATGGAAACTGAAAGATGGCTCAATTCAGAGCACTAGCTGCTCTTTCAGAGGACCTGGGTTCAGTTCCAAGCATGCACATGGCAGCTACCCATAACTCTAGTTTAAGGATTATAACACTTTCTTCTGGCCCCAAGGTCAGTATATGTATGTGGTTACATACAAACATGCAGGCAACACACTTATATACATACATTTTTTAATAACTTCAAAATTACAGAAGTTACAAATAGCATCACATTTACTCTGTGAGGAACTAGATCCTCTAATAAGATGACTAGTACGTATTTTGCTTCCCATCAGTTCTTTTCAGAATCATACTGGAAACCCAGCTAACTCAATAATAAGCAAGAAAAGAATTAAAATCTTATAGGTAATCTTAATGTTTATTTATAAAATTCCCCAGTGTCTTTCTGGACCTGATACACATGAAAAGACTAATGCTCTGTTGAAGTGGATTTGTTCACTGCATGTGTCTGTTGAGGTTCTTGATTCTGTGGTGTTGATTATTTGCCTGTGTTAATATTCCAATTCGGTCTTCATGACTACAGCTTGATAGTCAGTTTATAGCATTGATATATATATATATATATATATATATATATATATATATATATATATCACAAAATTAATGACAGATTTGCATCTCTAGGCAAGGCAAAGATGATTTCATTTTAGGAAAGATTCTTTTTTTTAAAATCTTTAATTTTTTATTGGATATTTTATTTACATTTCAGATGTTATCCCCTTTCCCCATTTCCCCTCCACCCAGAAACCTTCATCCCACCCCCCTTCCTCCTGTTTCTATGAAGATGTGCTCCACCCACCCACTCCCACCTCTCTACCCTGGAATTCCCCCACATTGGGGTATCCAGCCTTCCCGGGACCAAGAACCTCCTCTCCCACCTATGTCCAACAAGGTCATCCTCTCCTACATATACAGCTGGAGCCATGGGTCCCTTCCTATGTGCTCCCAAGCTGGTGGTTTAGACCCTGGGAGCTCTGGTTGGTTGATATCATTACTCTCCCCATGGGGCTGCAAACCCCTAACCATTGAATTGATCACGGGGTTCCCAATGGAGGAGTTAGAGAGAAGACTGTAGGAAAGATTCTTGCTTTTCCTGTTATTAAACATATATAACAATCACTAGTTATTAGCCCACCCTTTTGAGCAGATCTCTGCAGGACAATGAAGATGAATGATCCTATAAGAGTTCCTAAAATTATATTAGTAATTATTGAGCACTTTTATAATAGAACTGCTAAGTCTTTTCTAATAGCAAAACTGCATTGAAAACTGCCAAGTCTTCAAGTGTCATTGCTTCAAGTGTCATTCAAGTTAATTGCTTCTGAGATAGCAAGAAGGCATCTACAACTTAGAGCACATTCCAAGAGGTTGTAAAACAATTAACCAAAGGTCAGGTCATAAAAATTAAAGGGGGAGGGAAGAGGGGGGCTGGTCCTCAGCAAATGTCAGACTGATGACTATAGGAGAATGATCTACCTCAGAAAGGTCAGAAAAAATGATATAGAAAAAATGGCACTATTAGGGAAAATAAGAAGTTGATTTAAAGAAACATAACTTAGAGAAGGTTGTTATTTTGGGGTTTTGACATTATGATAAATACTTAAGAGAACTTAAAAGGATAAAAGTTATTTTTTGCCTCATGACTTCACAGATTCTATTCCACAACCTCTTTTGGCCTTGTCACTTTAGCAATGAAGTTAGGTTGAAAATCATAGCAGCTACAGTGTGGCAGAAGAGTCTTTGCTTTTACTTCACAGAAACTACAAAGCAAGCAAGCTAACAGAAGGAAGAGGCTAGAGTAAAACACACTCTGCAAAAGTGCCCCTGATGATCTGCTTCCTCTAGCCAAGTCCCTCTAATAGTCCACACAGTACGGATGCATCAATGACCTAATAACCTATTGATGAAGTTACTGTCCTCATGAGCTCATCAACTCTGAAAGATTGGATTCACTAGCTGGGACCAAGTCTTCAACTCACAGCATTTGGGGCCATTCCACTATACACAAACCCTAACAGATGCTCAGTCAGGTTTCTGTGCTCCAAGAATAAACAAGAATGACTATCACATAAGTTCTGTGAAACAGTCTTAGCCTTTCTTTTACATAAAAATGAAGACACCACGAACACCACTACCACCTCCAAAACACTTATTTTGTTTACCATTTGTGCTGGTTATTCATCAACTTAAAAGAGATATAGTCAACAGGGAAGAAGAAACCTTCATGGGGTTGCCTCCATCAGATTGCATGTAGGGGCAATTTTTTGATTAATGACTGATATGAGAGGGCCCAGTCCACTATGGGTAGTGTCAACCCTGGCAAGTGGTCCTGGATCTGTGTAAGAAAGCAGGCTGAGTGAGCCATGGAGAACGAGCCCTGACTTTTCTTCATGATAGACTGTAATCTGTAACAAATTCTTTCTTCCCCAAGTTCATTTTGGTTATGTGTACATCACCGTGATAGAAGGCGTACTAGGACAGTGGGAGGCCTTACTTAACAGCACACACAATAGCCGCTCATAGAAAAGAAGCGTTATGAAAGACCTGAACAGTTCATATACACTGACATGCCTGGTTATCTTGTTCTACAAGGTGTGTTGGTGAGGTAAAATGGGAGCTTAAGGAAGCATTCAGGAACTGAACTAAAGAACAAGGCATTTATCTGTATCAAGTCTGTAGCAATCAATTAAACCTCTGTGTAAGAAATCAATAAATCCAATACTCACCACTGGTATTTCTTCTAGCTCACATGAAGTAAGTTCAGATGTCATTTCTTTTCTTGATTTTGTATGATTCCTCATGCTTTTTCTAGAAGGGCTTTTATCACAGATAGTTGTATTCACATCTTTTGACAATACACACGTCTTCTTATAGATGAGTGATTCTTCAGTTGTCTTATTTAGGAGTACTGATTTATAAGTAGTTTCAGATTCAATACACCAATCATTCTTTGCATTTGCAGTATTTTTCTTTTGTGAATATTTAGGATGGTTTTGTTCTTGAATGTTTCTTCCACAAACTTCTGCTTCATCTGACTTGTTACACTTGATTACATCTTTACTGTATTTTACCTGTTGTGTTTCTTCAGAATCATCATCAGATACTGATTTTTGTTTAGTGCATTTTTTGTTGACAGCAGTATCTAGTAGATGAATGAGAAAGTCTTTTACATTGACTATATTGGTAACATCCAAATTTTCTATAAACAAAATTACTTGTTAGGTACTTAGGATAAGTGTGTTATATCCCTAAACACTACTATATTAACTGGAAAGATTGTTTTCACCTGCGGTAAAAGTGTCTCCTGGTAAAGCATGGGTTCTCTGGTTATTGCAGAGTTTGATAGTTGTTACAGGTGTCCAACATGCCCATCTGGAATGTGCTTTATTTTTTGAGTTGTCTAAAATACCAGGTAATCTAGAAAACATTTAATTTGTTCAATATATTATCAAACATTAGTGCATGAGTTTTTAAGACATGATGATTTTATATAATACTCGCAGGTTTGTTGAGAAATGCTAAGCAATTAAATGTGAAAAATCTGTCATATAGGATATAAAAATTATATAAGTGATCAGATTAAAAATATTAGAAAAGTACCATTACTGTTACTACACAGCTATATACCTAAGTACATCTTTGCATATCCTATCTTATTGTGAATTAGCCAAAACCATACAGTGGAAAAAATAAAGTGTCTTCTACAAATGGTGGGATCTAACTGGTGGTCTGCATATTGAAGAATGCAAACTGATCCATATTTATCTCCTTGTACAAAGCTCAAGTCCAAGTGGATCAAGGACCTCAACATAAAACCAGATACACTGAGTCTAATAGAAGACAAAGTGTGAAAGAGCCTCGAACTCGTTGGCACAGGGGAAATTTCTTAAACAGAACTCCAATGGCTGAGGCTCTAAGATCAAGAATTGATAAATGGGACCTCATGAAACTGGAACACTTCTGTAAGGCAAAGGACATAGTCAATAAGACAAATCACCAACCTACAGATAGAGAAAAATTCTTGACTAACCCCACATTCGATAGAGGGCTAATATCCAAAATACATAAAGAACTCAAGTAGTCAAACACCAAGAAACCAAACAACCCAATCAAAAATGGGTTATAGAACTAAACAGAGTTCACAACAGAAGAATCTCGAATGGCTGAGAAGCACCTAAAGAACTGTTCAAAGTCCTTAGTGATCAGGGAAATGCAAATCAAAACAACCCTGAGATTCCACCTCACACCAATCAGAATGGCTAAGATCAAAACCTCAGGTGACAGTACATGTGATAAGGATGTTGAGAAAGAGGAACACTCCTCCATTGCTGGTGGGATTGCAAACTTGTAAAGCCACTCTGGAAATCAATCTGGCGGTTCCTCAGAAAACTGGAAATAGATTTACCTCAAGACCCAGCTATACCACTCCTGGGAATATACCCAAAAGATGCCCCAGCATACCACAAAGACACCTGTTTCACTATGTTCATAGCAGTCTAATTTGTGATAGCCAGAAGCTAGAAACAGCCCAGATGTCCCTCAACAGGAGAATGGATACAGAAAATGTTGTTCATTTACACAATAGAATACTACTCAGCTATTAAGATCGAAGACATCAAGAGTTTTGCAGGCACATGGATAGAACTAGGAAATATCCTTAGTGAGGTAACTTAGACCCAAAAGAACATGCATGGTATGTACTCACTACTACTTGAATATTAGTCAAAAAAGTACAGAATTCCCAGGACAAAATCCATAGAACTCAAGAAGGTTATCTAACTGAAGAGCCCAAGTTAGGATGCCTCAATCCCACTTGGGAAGGAGAAGAAAGCAATCACAGGAGTGGGAGGGACCTAGGTTGGAAAGGTGACAGGGAGGGGAACACGATCAGGTATTGGGGGTGGGGGAACAGGACTGAAGCCCTTAGATGTCAGCAGAAAGAATCAAAACAGGTAACCTCAGGAGGCACCAGAGACCTGGGAGGTGCGAGACTCTCAGTATCCAAAGGGAGAGACCTTAGATGAAAATCCCTACAGTGGGGAGAGGGAACTTGTAGAGTCTACCACCAGTAGAAAGACAGGGCATCAAAGAGAAGGGATGTGGTTGCCATCCCATAGTCAAAAACTCTGACTCAGAATTGTTCCTATCTGAAAGAATTGCAGGGACAAAAAAATGGAGAAGAGCCTAAGGGAAAGGAGGTCTAGTGAAAGGCTCAAATTGGGATCCAGTTCAGGGGGAGACTCCAAGGCCTGACACCACTGCTGATGCTATGGTGTGCTTACAAACAGGGGACTATCATGACTGCCCTCCAAAAGGCTCAACAAGCAGATGAAAAGAGTTAGATGCAGATTATTTACAACCAACCAATGGACAGAAGCTGGTGACCCTTGTATTAGGGAAAAGCTGGAAGAAGCTGAGTCAGAGGGTGACCCTAGAGGAAGACCAGCAGTCTTAACTAACCTGAACCCGCCCCCCCTCCCCCGACCAGATCTCCTAGACACTGAGTCGCCAACCAGGCAGCATACACCAGCTGATATGAGGCCTCCAACACATATACAGCCGAGAACTGCCGGGTCTGGACTTGGTCAGAGAAGATGTACCTAAGCCTCAAGAGACTTAGGGCCCTAGGATGTGAGAAGGTCTGGCGGGGTGGGGGTGGGGTGGGGATATCCTCTTGGAGACAGATGGGTGAGTAGGAGGTATGAGATGTAGAACAGTCAGAGGGTTGACCAGGAGGGTGATAAAATCTGAACTGTAAAAAAAGATTAAAAAAAAAATCCTCTTAAGGTTGCTTCACATGGAAAGAAAAGAAGCCTATTCCTCATTGCTCCATCATAACTATCACCTAACAATTGATGTTATGACTGACAATGCATTCTGATAATATATAAAGGCCTTTCTTTCAAATCTCTTAACTACAATTTTATTCATCCAAAATAATATAAACAAATACTAAGTGGTTTGATGAACACTATTAACTCACGCAGGCTTGTTTACGTTTTCCACTGCATATGCATCAGAGAGTGTGTCCTCAGTTTCATCTAAACAAAAGAAAATCATTGTATTTTCACACAGTTGGAAGACTAAAGTGGGAGTCAGATCCTATACACGCTGACATTTGGGGATGAGAACACTGACCTTGCACCCTCCTCCCTCTCAGACACAAACTTCCCAGTGGCAAGGTTTATACAGTTTAAAAGAGACGTCCCAACAACATTTTTTTTAATATAATGGCAGCACAGTTGTTACAAATGCACAAACACACACACATTTTGGCAGGTATGCTCACACTAACTAAAATTAATCCCTAAAAGTACTTACTGAAACTTTGGTTTGGGGATTCATTGTTCTCATATTCTTTGTTTTCTATGACTGCAGTAGTTTTGTTATGCTATTGACAGAGAAAATATATTTGTAAACATAAATTAAGGTATCTCATGAATTCAACTTTTCAAAGACCATTAAGGTATGAAAATGTAAGTGTGCCTTAGTATGAAAATTAGAATGTATACATATTTTATGAATGGTATGCACATATTCCTAGGGCCATTGTCTATCTTAAAATACAAGAAAATAGGGCTGGAGCGATGGCTCAGCTGTTAAGGTCACTGGCTACTCTTCCAGAAGTCTTGAGTTCAATTTCTAGCAACCACATCGTGGCTCACAATCATCTATAATGTGATCTGATACCCTCTTCTAGCATGCAGATAGAGTATACATAAAATAAATAAATCTAAAACAAAAAACACAAGAAAATAACTTTCACTGCAGACAAGGAAGCAGATGATTCTACAAAATTTCTACTCTTATCTCAGAGCCAGTACATCTAAAGTTATGGCGATTTCTAGAATCTCCATAAGTATGTCTCCTGTTGCTGTTGATTTAATAACTCTATTCTCTTTTGAAAATGTTAAATGAGCTGAAACTTATGAATATTAAATAATTAAAATTTTTTGACTATTTTCCAGGTAAGTTTTTCCTAAATTTTTCTTTCTATATCCACACAGTCATCCTACAGATTAAAAAATTAATCTGGCATCACTATCAGCAAACTATATTGCATAGCTCTAGATATTTTTCGTTAGCTGTCCTCTCTATGCTACTAGTCATTGTACAATACTCAGGACTATGCCACAAAATAAGAAAAATAGTGACTTTATTAAACAAGCTAGACAATGTAACCATTACTCTGACTACATTTTGCAATATATTCAACTCTTACGACATTTATCTTTCTGGGCACATTAATTTAAGTTAGATTTCATCATTGAGGGTAAGCTTCTGCCTCTTCCATGGGTTCTCACTACATCCTATGTGTGTATCTGAGGATGCTTGTGCTCTGAGTACAGCAGTCTTACGAATCTGTCAAATCCATGCTAGACCTTGAGATACTTAGGGACACACCCGACAGCGATCTCACATTTCTTCTGTACTAGTCTCCCCACAGCAGACACAGGTTTGTATAATAAAGAGTGACAGAAAGTCCCTTTCTCCTAGTAATATGTAAGTTTCAGGGACAGTGAAATAAATACTTTAGAGCTTTAATGTAAGCACAATGGGTCATGTGCCAGAAGGACCTTTTCAAGGATAATTGGTATTTAGAAAAACATGGTGTTTTCTAAATAAGTAGAGATTGTATTTGGAAAAGAAAGCAGCTCAGTGTGGATTTCAAAAGTAACTTGTTAAATTTTATTTTAACATAAAGTATCCTTACATTGGCTTTATCATTCCATCCATTTCTTCCATCAGATTGTCTAGATCTGAGTGACACAGCATAATCCATTCCACTTTCTGATGTTTTAGAAACAGCTTTCTCAGTAGAATTTATTGCTTGCAGTGGCACCCTACTTCTTCGTGGTGTTGCTAAAGGAACAAAGACAGCAGCTGTTTTCCCTGTTGTTACAGAGGTACTTTCAGGTGAGGAAGGTGAGAGGTGGAAGTTCTCAGGACAGTTTCTAGGTTTCTGGCTTTAATGAGTAAGTGGACACTATGCCAATTAACAAGAGGAGAAAAAATCATTAGGAAAGACTCAAATAATTATTCAAATTGTAAACTACTAATTTGAGAAATCTGCCATGTACAAGGCTGTCACCCAGTGGGCAACTAGGACTTTTGAAAGGTCATTATTAAGTTGCCAACAAAGCCTAGAACTAGAATGTAACAGGTACTATGTCACAACTTTACATCATTCTTTGTTGAATAAATGATTTTTATGTAATTCTTTAAACAAACTGATAAGGTATTTTGGTTCCATGGGTTGAAAAATAAATTGATTCTAAATTTTCCCAGAGGATAAATATTGTGTGTTAAGTACAGATCTCGCAGTAAAGAAATCCAAGAAACTTGAAAACGCCAACACTACATCTAATCACTATATTATGATGCCTTCTGTTTAATTCATGATAAATTACTAACACAGAATATTAGTATGTTGAAAATTGTTTAGTCAATACATTTTCTAGTTAGAAGATACTGTGATTCATAATTTTATCTATTTTATATCTAGAATTTCCATGAATTAAAAATTCCTCTCTTAAAATACTTGCTAAAATATGAAAGACAATATAACACTTACATGAGTTGATTAAGAGTATTGGACTTCGCACAGTGTATCTGTCTGTGTCGGGAACAATCATTGATGCTTCAGACATTTTCTTTCTGCTAGGTGTAGTGATCTTACACCATGAGAAACAGTCACATTAAATACACATTCTATTTAAACATTAAATAACCTACAACGTTATTCACAATCTTTTGCCTTTATTACATGCAAAAGGTTAAGTATTTTGAAATAAATAAAATATTCCTCATATTTCTGTGCTTTAGGCTAACTTAAATGGTGTCATTTTCATGGCTGGTAATGAACAAATAGACAAAAATACTGTTTTAAAATATTTATAGATCATCATGGGCACATACAATATAGTGCCTTTATATACTAGCTAAAAATATTTTACAAATATTTAACTAACCAATGACTTGTGGTTTTCAGTATGTCATGAAGATGCTGTTACATGTACAGGTATTTAAAACTATTTTGAATGCTTTCAACATGTTAAGTACCATTTAGTATTTTCCTTCACAAACTAATTATAGGAATTCAGTGCCAATGATTCTACTAAAGGGTTTGAATTACCCTACACCACTTCCGAGTGATTCCTAAAAATAACAGAAATTGGTAAGTAGAAGCAGGGAATACAGGGGACACAAGTTTTAGAGAGTACCACATAAATAAGGTGCCTTAGTATATGAAGAAAATAACTTAAAAACCGGAAGATATTTTAAGCTTGCACTTTATGTTAGAACCAAAACAATAATAGAAAAAAAAAGTAGCTATTCTATCTAGTAGCTATTCTATCTCCAATTTAAGATTTACAAATATACAGCATAATAATAAACATGACTTGCTAAAATCCTTACTTCTCTTTACATATATAAAACATGGAACAAAAATCAAAATGTTATATTGGTCAAGGCAATACTATATGCACTCTAGATGCTTTAGCTCTGTTTCTGATCGCTTAATAGAGTAAATCACTAGACACCACATTTACCTCATCCTGGCTGTTTTTCCTGTTATCCTGGCTGCTGCTGTTGTCTAGTTCTAGAGGGTTTACAAGTTTCTTTTGGAGGCTAGATTTCTCTTTTAGATGAATAAGGTTTTCTTTGTCTGGAGATGGTTGACTTTCTGGTACTAGAATCTGTTAGATTCAGAATGGAGAAAATTCTACTTTAAAAAACTACAAATCAAATAGATTTCTCAAAAAATAACTATGTTTTGCAGAGCTTCCATTCCTCTTATATTTACACTATCTTTCCTTATTAGCCATCTTCTAAGTCTCACCAAATAACCTAATAAAACAGCCATGTTTGCAAGCAAATTCTGCCACTCACAGTTCTTATTTTTAAAATTACTCAAATTGTAGTTTTTAATAATCTTTTACTTCTATAAAGAAATTATCATTAACTAAAATATTTTATTCCAGAACCATTTGTATTAAGATCATTTGTTTTCACGGAGTTACTCTCTAAAATTGGCTTTTCCACCACATTTATTTAGTGGTGAATAAAAATTGAGTAAGTCAGAAACATACCTGTGATCCACTTGCATCAAAAAGTATATGAATAGATGTTTTGGCAACTGAAATACCTTGTTTTCTGGTAAATTCCTAAAATTCAAATAATTCAGAGTGATGCCATTTTCTTTCTACTTGGTGCATTTATTTCCTATCTATTCTTCTACAGTCGTCAATTATCCCCAAATCACACATAATATGATACACATATATCAATGGTCTAAGTTAAGAACACTTTGATTACTTAGTACTATCCATTCTTAAGTTTTACATTTTGATTTCTATACAAGGGCTCCTTATAAATATATCTTTGAATATTATTTTGAGACAGGCTCTTGCCATATATATATATATATATATATATATATATATATATATATACATACATATATATATTTGGACCAGCCATAAACTCAGAGATCCACTTGCCTCTGCCTTCTGAATTCTGGTATTAAAGGTGCATACCACCAGCCCTGGTCTGACATAAGTCTTTTACATTACCCAAATTTGTTAAGAAAGTATTGCCTCAAAAATGTTCCATAAATATCACCTTATATTCTCAGTTAAACAGTAGCTTGGTTTGTACAGATTTTCATAATACCCTTTCTCCATAGGCTTTTTCAAGTCTCATCTCCATAATCATGCTTTGTGCTATAATCCTTAACAAATAGTCTCTAGTTTATGTGATTTTTCCATAGGCCAACTCTTTTATCATTTCTATAATTCTCAAAATGTTTAATTTTAGTATTTAAATACATGACAGTAACTCATCAAATGATTTAAGCAGCTATTGTCAAGACAGTTCTGCTGCCTGAGATTTTATTTTATAAGGGCAGCTCAAACACTAGGACTTACTGAGCTAACAGGTACTCCACAGTACAGTTTTGCTGTGTGTTCATGCACATGTGTCATAGTGCACATGTAGTGGTCAGAGGACAACTTGTGAGATCAGTTCTCTCCTTCCAACAAAGGTGGATCCTGGGGGTAAACTCTCTGTCACTCTTTGGTGGCAAAGTGCCTGTACTCACTGGGTGGGCCATCTTGCCAGCTCCCTTCACAGTCTAATTTTAAAGAGCTAAAAACTATGCCATTTTAAGAATTTGATAATGGAAAAAGCAATTAATCTTATAGTCCCAAATTGAGTTTGCAAAACCATGTTAATGCTATTTGTTGAACAAGGTTTTAAAAGCTTACCTTATACTTATTTCCACCAAAAAGTTTTTTAGTCACATTGGTGATTTCTAATGATGCATCAAAATACAAAAGTAACTCTTTTCCTTCTTTTTTACTAATTTTTACTATATTTTTCAAAGTTAGAGTCAGTAACTTCTTTGATTCTTTCACTGCATATAAAAAACAACATTAATAATAATATAATAATCTCCATGATACTAGTTTGTATACGATAAATAAAATATCAAATTGAACCAAAATTCAAATTTTTAAACTGAGTTTAGTCAACTCTATTACTAATTATAAAAGCAAATCAGTCAACTTATACTTCAGTTTCAGTGTCCTCATCTACATTACACAGTAATGCCCTACCTAAAGATTCCTAGTTTTCAGGTCCTAACTAATTCTTAAAATAGCCCATGAACATGTTTGAAAAGTTGCTTTCTTAAACATAAAGAAAATAACTTGATTCATACTTACATTATTCCTAGATATACATACATACAAAGATCTCTGTTAAATCAATATATTTACTATTAATAACATTTTTATTTTAAAAAATTCAGGGTTTTATGAGGAAGAAGGATGCAGTCATTATTCTCAAGGAACTTTCAAGGAATTTTTAATCCAATAAAGACACACTTCAGTCCCAGTGTATCAAATGTCCACACTCAACACCACAAGAATACATAAAGAGCCACCTAGTTATTCATCAATCTGCCTGTACAGAGTAAATCCTAATACACAAGTGCTCCTGCCCGCCTCTGCTGGGGCTCCTGCTATTGACTTTGAAAAGCATCGTACCTGTCCCATAGAGTATATGTTTGAGCCAAAGGAAAACAAACACACAAAGTAGGGAACTTTATATCCACAACGATGCAAGCTACTCTGATCTGCCCTACGAACAAATATTTTAATGAAGAATATAGTTTTAAAACTCATAAGGCTTGCCCAAATAGAAAACGTCTTTCTTTTACGTATATGGGATTTGCCACAGTAATGGCCTTTGGTGGTACTAAGAACAGGTAACTAATAAAAGTGCTGCTCTGTTTCTTACTACAGTGGTACAACTAAGAATTTAACAATTCATGTGAGCCCAATCTTAAATTTTCACATTTCAAAGATAAAAGCTTATGTGGTTTCTGATGAAAATTATCCATACATTTATAAATCTTTATGGGATTTTGCTAATAATTGCTTCATACTTCTAAACTGCATTTTTTCTGTTACTTATGAGTATCTATTAAATGAAGTGTTTTCTTCCACTGCAAACCTACAGCATTAGAATTATAATTTTGGAGAATTCTTTGCACAAAGATTCATCTATTATGAGTTGTGACCATCTATATAGAAATACATTGATGTTTGTTGTACTTTATCAATTTCTTTGGTGAGATTTCTGGTGTTTGCTCTGATGTCTTAAACTATAATTTACTTTGCTTTTTAAAATTAGTAATCATACTAAGATTTAAAAAGATCAAAATGTAATTATTTGATTCCAATATAAATATAATAATGTGCTTTAACTGCAAAATTATTTAAAATGATTTTGTAATCTATATATAAAATAAACCAATTTTTAGTTATCTCATTAATCACCATGTCATGGTGACCAGCAAACAAAGAGAGAGGACAAATACAAAATACATGAGAAGTAGGAATACAAGGAATAGGAAGTGACAGGTAAGTGGGGAGGAAACAGCCAAGAATTGCTTTTAGGCCTGGTTATATTAGAACAGAAGGTAATGATGCTTGCTGCCAAAAGCTGATGACCCTGAAACTCATAGGCCTCAGCACCTACATGGTAGAAAGAAAGAACCAACTCCCCCAAGTTGTCCTCTTGACTTCCATGTACACCATGCCTCTCACATGTGGCCCCCACCTACCCCTGCTACAATTTAACATGCAATAGAATTTGTCAAAGGAGAGATTTTCAAGTATTAAAGAATAGCTTCCTTATTGGGGTTAACCGAGCAGGTTTCATCATATACCATTGGTCAGAAAATGAAGAAGGCACTCTTTAGGATAAGATTATAAGAACAGTAGTGCTCTCTATACATTTGGAGCTCAGCTGAAAAATTTAAAATAAATAAATCATCGTCACCAGTGTTAAATGTGGAGCAGTCAATGTAAAGATACACACACACACAGAGACACACACAGACACACACAGACACACACACAGAGACAGACAGAGAGAGAGAGACAGAGAGAGAGAGAGAGAATTTTAATTAGAGGAGTTAACTATCTTGACAGTAAAAACATTAGAGATGTACAACAGAATGTAACAAGAACAGAAATTAATGAGAAAAAAATGTAACTTTTCTTTCAAATTGATTCAGAGTTAGTAAATAGTAAATGTAGACTTTAAAGGAACTATGGACTTTATTTTCTGAGCAGTACAATTAGATGGACAGAAAAGGCTACTGAGTCCTACTAAGCTTTTCTTACCTGATTTCTCTGACTAGGACTTCCTATGTGTACATGCAGAAATATGTTGTACCTCCCAATTATATACAATTATTAAGCATCATTTAAATATTTTAATTATTAAAAGAGTTAGTTCTCCAATTGCCTAACTGGCTTAAATATAAAATGATTCCTCAAACAGGCCAGTCTTAAATGCAGTCATTTCCCCACTTACAATATAGCTAGAGTTTGGACTAGTGAGTTGAGCTAGAATTTTCTCTACAAAGCACAACTGTAGATGACATAGCCCCTCAGATTAGGACAGAAACACAAAAGGTTCATAAAAAATAAACTAAAATAACCACACCTTTGGGATGAATTTACAGAAATTAAAAGGCAACATGGGCCACCATAGCCCACACAGAGTCCTAAGTTCCTTACTCTCTCTCTGTATAGAAGGTATCCTTTTGGTGGAGAATTACTCAGAACTTCTATATACAATGTCAATCATAAAGTGACTTGATAGGAAATAAATACCAGTGTATCACTGGTACTAATGAAATAGTGACTTTAGAAAAAAGCCAAAGGCAATTCAGACAAATAAAAACAGACAATTTCAAGAGGTAATTCTGTGAAATATATTAAATGATTTAAGACAAATGGAAAACTGACAAAATGTTCTATGGTATGAATATATGGTGGTTCACTGTCAGTAAACCTCAAGTTGAAAATTACTCACTCTGGCAATGCTAAATAATTAATTAGTGGCAGATATCTGCCTCATAAACAGATTAATGTCTTCTCAACTTTTATGAAGCTGCTAGAGAAGGCTATTATAAAGGTGAGCTCAGGTTTCTCAAAATTACTTCCCATCGGGATCCCTCTGTTTCCCACCATGAGGCCCTTTTGCCAGGAATTAAACAAGTACACTAGTAATTTGATCATAAAACTCCCAGGCTCCACTATTACAAACCCAAATCAACTTTTTCTTGTTACATATTAATTCAATCACAGGTGTTTTGTTATAGTAACAGGAAACAGACCAAGACAGTATAAAATACTTAATGAGAAATATGAATTATTTTTTGCTATTCTCCTAATATAAGAAACCAGATGAAATGTTTATTCTCTTAATTTCTCTTAGTAATGTAATAGTAGTTTTTATTGCTGGAGCAGTAAGACAAAAGAAGTTAGGACTCAACAAAATTGAAATTATTTTCTTAAAAAAGCTATTAGATTTTAGTTTCTGTGTGTGCAGATGAATACATGTGTGGGTATGTAGGCATAAATGCACAGCATATATGTGGAGGTCAGAGGACAATTTCCAGGGGTGGGTTTTCTCTTTCCATCATGGGTAATCAAACTCATTTGGTAGCAAGTATCTTTAGCCTGAACCATCTTGCTGGCACAGAAACTGAATATCTTACACACTGAGGTTAAAAACCTAAACTGGTAAGATTTTTGCCAACACTTTGGAAGTTACTAAAGTTGCCTAGATAAGCATATACCTTTGGTATGAGACAAGCACTGCACTCTCTAGTAATTTGGCCTGAGAGATGTAAATCATAGATATACAAATTATACATTAATATTTACAGCAGCAGCTAAAATTTGGAACACTCAAAATGCCCAAAAGTTCCCTGGGCATGGATTAATTAAGGTATAGCCATTAGATGGAATACTAACCCAACAACAACAAAAAAGAAACTTTTTTTTTTTTTTTCCGAGACAGGGTTTCTCTGTATAGCCTTGGCTGTCCTGGCACTCACTCTGTAGACCAGGCTGGCCTCGAACTCAGAAATTCGCCTGCCTCTGCCTCCCAAGTGCTGGGATTAAAGGTGTGCACCACCACCGCCCGGCTAAGAAACTATTGATACATGCCACATCAAATAGCTAAAATAAATCTGAAACAACATAACCAGAAAATTATTACATAGCATATGACTCCATTTATATAAATTCTAGGTAAATATACATTTATCTATTTTGAAGAAAACAACATTGACTATCTAGGGACCAAGAAGCAAAAGAAATGATTTTAAAGGAACAAATACAGAGATGATTGAAGGGATGGGTGTTGACTAATTTGAATTATCCATGATGGTTTTATTATTATTAGGCTGCTCAGCCTGATGCAGGCTATCCACCAGGCCACTTAGCTAACACACACTTTTATAGTAATGTAACACTTTTCCCCAAGCCACATTCGAAAGTCTGCAAGAAATCTACTTTTTAATCACCTCTATTCATAGTTGTACTGGAAGCTTTCTCCATTTTATAAAGAAGAAACGGGGAAGGAAAAGGAGAAGAAAAAAATAATAAAACTATCATTATTTAAAAACATGACTGATGGAACAACCTCAGGAATCTACACAATGACCAGAATTAAACAGTTAACTTGGTAAGGTTACATGGAAAGTATATTTTAAAAACTATTTTATATACCAGTAGAAAATATCTGAAAATGAAATTAAAGATGATGTTTATCATCATGAAAGGCAAAAGGGAATATCTGAGAATAAATTAATCAAAAGATCTATAAGACATAATATAAAACACTGTTTAGAGAAGGACATAAATAAAGAAGAATTGAATTTCTATGAATTAAATTTCTATTTTAAGTATCCTTATACTGATCTATAGTGGCAATTCCAGTAAGTTTTCTGAAATGACTGATAAGACCTTTAAAAATGTATATGAATATTCCAAAGGCTGTGTTTCTGAAAACCCCAAAATGTCAGAAAATAAATTAGCTACAGTACACAGGAACACAAAATGCTGAGAACACTGTGGTACTGGCACACAATATGTAAGTAGATCAAAGGAATACATAACAACAGCAGGATGCAAGACCAGTCTTACAGAGCCAGAGGACTTCACAGAAGAACCACAGAGGAGTAATGTAATGTTCAATGTCACAGTATATAACTTACAAAGGAACTCAGAAATTAAAGCCATTTCAGCAAATAATCACAGAATAGCTATAAATTCACACAATCTCCTACAATTTGTCAATCCAGACAAAAATTAATTGGATTTCATTCACCATATTAAAAGACAAAAGCCAAAGTCAAAACAGAAAGCCTCTGTAACTGAGAATGACAGATTTCTTAGGTCATACAAAACAACAACTACACAAGGAAAAAAAACAAAACATAACAAAAATATCTAATCAACTAGACTTCAAATTTAATGGCTTTTCTTTAACCTCTCCTCCAAAATTATAAGGCAAGACACAAACTAAGAATATGCTCATAACATGTATCTATCAAGGATTGGTATTCTAGAATACACAACAACTTCAAAAGTGAAAAGACATGTCAGCAAAAGATTTTGGAAAAGTGTTTACACAGATGTTCTACAGAGGAGAGCACACAAACAGCCAGAGAACTCCTGTAGGGAAAGAACACAAATATAAAGTAAAAATATGATGAAATGCCTTCCGGTCTGCACAGTGCCCCAATCAGACCTCAAGCGTCCAATCCCACAACACCCAAAGGAGGCTGGATTTCCAGAAGCTCTAATACATCCAGGATCATAAAGAACTTACTGTTCCTTAACTTTATAGGACATTTAAGAGCTCATACTGGATTGCTTGGACACCTTAGGGCAATGCCACAGCAAACTTGTACACCAGGAAGATTATAGTCCTTACACAGGAACAGTAGTCAAACAATCTCATGCTTTACATAATCAAAATAGTAATAGCTTGAGACAACAATTTGGAATTTCTAGAGAATGTACATGTCAAATTGTAAAGACTTGCCTTGAATGTACTCAATTTCTACCTGTACTACTGTTAATCCTCAAGGACTCATAACTAATCAATTATATCGAATGGATGTTACTCATATTTCTGATTTTGGACAATTAAAATATGTACATGTGACTATTGACATCCCCTCAGGCTTTCTAGTTGCAACTGCTTTAACAGGAGAAGCAACTAAAAATGTAATTAGTTATTGCCTACATTGTTTTTCTATGCTGGCTGTTCCAAATCAGATTAAAATATAAAGAAATTGGCTATTGCAGTCAAGCATTTGAGACTTTTGGTCAACAATTTAATATTACCTATATTACTGGGATTCCTTATAGTCTTCAAAGACAAGGTATTCTGGAACAGGCCCAAGGAATTTTAAAACAATATCTTCATAAAATGAAAAGGGGAGAGGTATTTCCTTGCACACCACAAATTTATTTAAATCATGTTCTTCTTAAATTTTTAAAAATTTGGATGCCAAGGAACTTTCTGCTGATTGCTGTATGGCACCCTACAACTAGACACACCTAGGTGAAAAGGAAAGATCCACTTACTGGTATATGGCATGAACCCGATCAGGTATTTAATATGAGGAACAGGGCATGTTTGTGTTTCTGCAGGATGCTGAAGGAGCATGTTGGCTGCCAGAGTGGTTGGTGAGACATGCTGATGCTGAGACAAAGAATGATGCTGACCTGTGAGCTTACTGAGTGCCCTGACAGTGGTGAATGAGAAGCTGTATTAGGCATATGTTACTGACCCACCTTTGCTTATCTATATCCCAGATGGTACAAGCTGCCATGCCTCAAGTTTTCAGAACTTGTGGAACAGAGAATCAAAAAGGGAAGTTATAATGACTCTTATATTTTTCTTAAATGTGACCTGTTATTCAGACTCAATCATGGAAATAACAGTCTTCACTCAGAAGGCCAGCTCTGGACATTTTCAGAGACATATTTGGAAGTTAGCTGCAGTTTTCTATGATGTTAGCAAGAGAAAAAGTTGGGTGAGGATCTGGATTTCAAACAAGTGTTAGTGTGTGTGTTAAGGCACTTTTAATTGTCAAGTTAAAATTACTTTTGTTTCTTCTGCAGTATTTAATGTAAGTTGTATTGATTGTACACTTTCTAATTGTATTAGTGTGTTGAAACCTGGCATGTCTATTATGGGAGTCTATCAACCAGCTTTTGTTTTATTGCCCTAAGTATTACAGGATGTTGGTATTCTGAAAAAAAAAAAAAGCTTGTAAGTACTGGATGAAAGGAGTCAGGCTTTAAGCAGAGGCAAGAGGGTAGTGGGCTTGATTACTGCTGGTATAACAGCTTTAATTACATTAATTGCTATCACCACTGCTTCTGCAATTGCTTTGACACAAGAAGTTAAGACAGCTACTTTTGTTACTTTTAGCCAAAAACAAATGTTACCAATGTGTTGAGTATACAAAAGGATTTAGATAGGCATTTGGAACAATGGATTTATGCTCTTTATCCTATTAAAATTATTGGAAGGAGGTTCAGAGTTTAAGGTTCAGAGTAAGGAGCTATCTCAAGTGTCATGCCAAATACCAATGGATTTGTGTTACTTCTAAAATTTACAATGATAGTCATTACAATTAGGAAAAAGTTTAAAGACACCTGCAGGGTATTTGGCATGATTCTAACACCTCTCTGGATGTTTTAACTTTGCATAGTGAGATTATGACTTTAAAGAATGGTGCTCTGCTGAGCTTTGATGCTGCAAATACTGCTGATAAAATTATACATGGCTTGAAGTCAGTACTTCCATTTTGGTCAAGCTTCAAGAATGGCATATATAGCTTGATTATGCTAGCCCTTTTTGTCCTGGGAATACTTTTATTATTCTTGCCCATCATGTTAAAGCTTGTCTTTAATAGCATCAACATGTTGGAAGCCAAAGTACATGGCATAAAACTGAAAATGGACCCCCAGATAGAGTTCTTAATTTAACAGGCTGGCAAGCCAAGGATGGGTAAGATTCTGCACAGAGCCTTACCAACCTAAGACAGAAATGCACTGCTTTTGATAATTCGTACTCCATGATGGGTAAGTAAGGCGCTCCTGTCAGAACATCCTAAGACAGGCTTAGTCTTGTTTATGAAATAAAAAGTGGGGAGATGTAGAGAGCTTTTGGGAATTCTTGGCAGAAATTTGACATTGGCCAAGGACAAGGAAATGGGCTGCCTGGCAGGAATCTAACATTAGGATAGAACAAAGAAGTAATTTCAGGCAGGAATCTAAATCTTAGGCTAGAACAAAGAAGTAGGCTTCAAGCATGAAAATGACTTTGGGCTAGGACAGGAAAGTTGGCTCAGATATTTTGGTCTTCCTGATAAGCCCAGAGAAACAGTGATCTCAGGAGTGATCACAGGACTTTTTTAATTGCCTTACTTGTTCTTTGACTATTTGTGTTTATTGTCTTGCTTGTTCCTTGACTATTTCCATCTATTGTATTGCTAGTTCCTTAACCTAGAACTGACCTTAATACTTGCATATAATTGAAATGGTATAAAAGCAGACTGGAAAAAAAGTAAAAAAAAAAAAAAGAAAGAAAGAAAGAAAGAAAAATTAATGAAAAAGAAAACCAAAAAAAGATGAAATATATGTCCTCTTAAGTGATTAACATATACCTTTACTTAATATGGCCTTTTACCAGTCTGCTAGATTTCACAATTTTGTCCAGCAGCATTATGTAACTACTGTTACAGGAATGGAAACATGAGATGTTTGAATGTAATAAAACAAATGAGATAGAAATGTAAAATCCTTGAAAACACCAACATTAGACTAGTCAGACCAAATACTGCAGCTTTTATATAAAGAAAAGTGGGGTGTAGAATGTATCTACAGATGTTTTGTTTTCAGTACTCTGTCTTATCTCAAAGAGGCAACAGGTTTCATTCTTTATGACAGGAACTAAAAAGAGAATTACAAAAATATGAGCTTCAAGTTTACTACCTTCAATGTTGTACATCTGAACTTTTTCTTCAGGCACAGTGACAGCTTCCCATTGGTGATCCTTAAATTTAGGAGGAAAAAGACCTTGAGTATATATTTATATCTGATTTAAAACTTCAATACCAATTTCAGTTAAAGTCTAAGTGGCTTTACAGTGCCTTGTCTTTCTCCTATCTCATGTACTATCTATCACTAAACATGCAACTTCCTGCTCCTCCAATATTCCATTTATTCATTCTAAAAATAATGAGCCCTAATTCCAGTGTAAATAAGAAAAACCACATCCCTGATATCTTATGAGATAGAAAAATGATTATTTTCAGTAAACATTAAACAATGTGATACATAACTTGGTGGCAAGGCTACTTTATACCAGAGAACCCATTTACAAGCAGATAGTACTTTTACCAAAACATAAATTAGAAGGAGCTGTCCTACTCACATGTCTGTTGCTGTGATAAAATATCCTGTCAAAAAAGCAACTTAGGGGAGGTAAGTTTATTTGACTTACAGTTCATAATTGTGGGGAAGTTAAGGCAAGAACCTGGAGTATCACATTCATAGGCAAGATCAAACAGAGAAGCAAGACATGGGTCCTGGTTTGTTCTGTGCTCATCTTACTCCCCCTCCCCTTGACACCCACTGAATGGTGCCAGATGGTTGTATCTTCTAACATCAATTAAGAATCAAGATAATCTACCACCTCTCCAGACACGCCCACAGGCCAACATAATCTATATAATTATTCATTAAAACCCAGGTGATTCTAGGCTGTGATAAGTTGCCAGTTTGAATTACCACAGAAACTAGGTTGCAAAGATTTGCAAGAGGGGTCCCTTGTGTAAGGAGGTGGGGTTAGAGAGGACCTGTAAGATATGAAATGTGGGTAGCTCAAACACAGAGAATGCTATATCTCAGAGGGATATCCAGGTACCAAGGCTGTAAAATGTCTTATATGCTACATTAAAGAGAAAAATACAGGAGTTTAAAGTTGCCACTATGTGGAGAATGAATTCCAGGGAAAGCACAGAGTATAGGAAGAACCTATTACCATAGAGATTTAGAGGAAAGAAAATTCAAAGTATAATTCTGAGAAGAATCTGCAAGCATCTTGATCAGTATTTAGAAAATAATTTATAGGTGGATTTATTCTGGTCTACTTCATCTAGTACACTAAACTGAACCAGTGAGACATTAATAACTATACTCTAATAGTTTCTAAAAATAAGCATCCTATGAAGGTATTCTAGTGTAAAAGTATGTGAAAACTCTAGAAGTATTGGCTAACATCCACTTATAAAAATGTTATGTGGGAAAGAAGTAGGATTCTAAAGAAATATATTAAGTTTAAAAGGTTAAGAATTTCCTTATAATACCAGCAACCACAACAAGATTAGTAAGTGCTGATCAACTCTATCAGAATCTGGTAGTGATTTCACAATTTGAACCAGATGTATGCCACTATACCAAATATGAAGTAATAGCTACAAAGTAATGACTTCAATATCTTTCCTCAGGTAACAAACAGAACAATAAGAAATATTCCACGTTGAAATACAGAAGACTATGGTACCATATAGAATTAAAATTCACTTCTACAATTCTCTCCTATCTTCCCAGGAGGTTTCAAGTCTGAGTAAGACCATTTGCTGTCATCTGTCAATGTTAGTTCTCAACGGAGAGTCTGAATGTCCAAGGGCCTCGTGCAGGTTAAGCACTATACCACTGAGCAGCCTTCATGCTGTCTCCTCTGTTAATTCATTTTATTCATGTGACCAAAAAATTAAATTTTGTTAATATTCATTTATGAAAGGTTTACGCTAAAATTAGTATTAAAATGTAGCCCTCCTTAGGCAACCCCAGGAGGTAGGAGGTTGGGAGGACCCTCTAGAATGTACCAGAGACCTGGGAAGTGAAAGACTCTCAGGAATCAAAAGATGAGATGCCCTACAGTGGGGAGAGGGAACTTGTAGAGCCCACCTCCAGCAGAAAGACAGGGCATCAAGTTGCCATCACACAGTCAAAACTCTGACCCAGAATTGTTCCTGTCTGAAAGAACTACAGGAATAGAAATGGAGAGAAGCCTGAGAAAAAGAAGGTCAAGTGACAGGCCCAAAGTGGGATCTAGGTCAAGGGGAGGTTCCAAGGCCTGATACTATTACTGAGGCTGTGGAGCACAAAAAGGGACCTATTATGACTGTCCTACATAAGACCCAACAAGCAGCTGAAAGAGTCAGATGCAGATATTTGTACCCAACCAATGGACAGAAGCTGCTGACCCCTGTGGTTGAATTAAGAAAAAGCTGGAAGAAGCTGAGGAGGGCAACCCTGTAGGAGGACCAGCAGTCTCAACTGGGACTCCTGAGAGATCTCTCAAACACTGGAACACCAACCAGGAAGCATGCACCAGCTAATATGAGGCCCCCAACACATATACAGCAGAGGACTGCCGGGTCTGGGTTTAGTCAGAGAAGATGCACCTAACTCTCAAGAGACTAGAGGCCTCAGGGAGTTTAGAGGTCTGGTAGGGTCGGGGGTGGGGTGGGGATGGGGACATCCTCATGGAGACAGGGGAGTGGGGAGGAGGTATGGGATGTGGAACAGTCAGCGAGTGGACCCAGAGGGGAATTAAATCTGGAGTTTAAAATAAATAAATTAATAAATAAATAAAAGGTAAAAAAATGAAAGAAGTTTCATTTTAATTAGCATGATAGCTTATACAACCTTAAAGTAAAAGCTAATGTTGAAATCTTTCTAAATAATGGTTAAAAGGAAGTATACAAACATGTATTCTGAAAGTAAATTAAAGACTGCCCTTCACACATGTGTATACAGTGACACAAAAAAGGGTAAGAGCTTACATCATCATCTCCAGCAATGTAGAATGACAGAGTGTGGCTCCCAAGATTAAAATCGATCCAGAATTCCTCAAGTTTATCATCTGATGGTATCTGTAGCTAACATAAAATATAAAACTAGTATATATGATGCTTATAAAACATGGAAAATTATCAAAAGGTTATAGTCATCACTAAACTATAGTCATCACTAAACTACTAAGTTTTTTTAATTCTAGAAATCAACAGGCCGGGTTCCCGGTGGATGGAGCAGCCACACAGCTGATCTGCCCCTCTGAGGAAACTTCGTCTGGTGGCATCCTAGCCAGGTCACAGACCACAGAGCTGCAGGTAAGAGCACCCGCACACCACCCTAGGCCCCAGATGCACAACTGGCAGTAGGGAGCCCTCAGAGGACACCTGGCATCCAGAACCTGCCCCTGCAGAAAACCATTCCCCTTCCGTCCCTTGCCCGGTTCCTGGTAGATGGAGCAGCCACACAGCTGATCTGCTCCCCTGAGGAAACTGCATCCGGCGGCATCCTAGCCAGGTCACAGGCCACAGAGCTGCAGAGCAGGGGATATCATATCCTGAAGCAACCTAGAGGAGCAATTACACTCAGAGCTGCAAACACCTAGCTGGTCTACTACCATGGAGACACCATATCCTGAGATATCCTAGAGGAGCCACTGAACAGCTGGAGCTCAGGATGATAGAGTCATCCGGACCCCGAGGAGTTCTGACACAACCAAGATAACTGGAAAGGCAGACTCCAGTCAGAACCAGTGAGTGAGAGTAGCACTACAGCTAACCAAATGGCAAAAGGCAAGCGTAAGAATGTAAACAACAGAAACCAAAGTTACTTGGCATCACCAGAACCCAGTTCTCTGACCATAGCAAGTCCGGAACACCACATCACACCCGAAAAGCAGGACTCAGAATTAAAATCACTTCTTATGATGATGATAGAGGAATTTAAAAAGGACATAAACAACACTTTCAAAGAATTTGAGGAGAACGCAGGTAAACAGGTAGAAGCTCTTAAAGAAATGCAAGAAAAAACGAACAGGTGAAGGAATTACACAAAACTGTTCAGTATCTAAAAATGGAAGTAGAAACAATAAAAAATCTCAATAGGAGACTACCCTAGAGATAGAAAACCTAGGAAAAAGATCAGGAGTCATAGATGCAAGCATCACCAACAGAATACAAGAGATAGAAGAGAGAGTCTCATGCACAGAAGATACCATGGAAAACATAGACACAAAGGTCAAAGAAAATGTGAAATGCAAAAAGCTCCTAACACAAAACATCCAGGAAATACAGGACACAATGAGAAGACCAAACCTAAGGGTAATAGGTATAGATGAGGGTGAAGACTCCCAACTTAAAGGGCCAGTAAATATCTTCAACAAAATTATAGAGGAAAATTTCCCTAACCTAAAGAAAGAGGTGTCCTTAAATATACAAGAAGCCTACAGAACCCCAAATAGACTAGACCAAAAAAGAAATACCTCCCATCAGATAATAATCAAAACATCAAATATACAAAACAAAGAGAAGATACTAAAAGCAGTAAGGGAAAAAGGCAAAGTAACATATAAAGGCAGACTTATAAGAATCACACCAGATTTCTCACCAAGACTATAAAAGTCAGAAGATCCTGGACTGATATCATACAGGCCCTAAGAGAACACAAATGCCTGCCCAGACTACTATGCCCAGCAAAACTCTCAATCAACATTGACAGAGAAACCAAGATATTCCATGACAAATCCAAATGTACACAAGATCTTACCACAAATCCAGCACTTCAAAGGATAATTGGTGGAAAACTCCAACATAAGGAGGGAAACCACAACCTAGAAAGAGCAAGAAAGTAATCCTCCAACAACCCTAAAAGAAGGTAGCTATACAAACATAACTCCACTGCCAATAACAAAAACAACAGGAAACAACATTCATTTTTCATTAATATCTCTTAATATCAATGGACTCAATTTTCCAATAAAAAGCCATAGACTATCAGACTGGATACATAAACAGGACCCAACATTCTGCTGCATACAGGAAATGCGCCTTTGTGAAAAGGACAGACACTACCTCAGAGTAAAAGATTGGAAAACAATCTTCCAAGCAAATGGCCCCAAGAAACAAGCTGGAGTAGTGATTCTAATATCAAATAAAATCGTTTTTCAACCAAAAGTAATCAAAAAAGATAAAGAAAGACACTTTATATTCATCAAAGGAAAAATGTACCAAGAGGAACTCGCAATTCTGAACATCTATGCCCCAAATGCAAGGGCAACCACATACATAAAAGAAACTTTACTAAAGCTTAAAGCATACATTGCACCTCACACAATAATAGTGGGAGATTTCAACACCCCACTCTCAGCTATGGACAGATCATGGAAACAGAAACTAAACCGAGACACAATGAAACTAACAGAAGTTATGAACCAATTGGACTTAACTGACATCTATAGAACATTTCATCCTAAAACAAAAGAATATACCTTTTTCTCAGAACCACATGGTACCTTCTCCAAAATAGACCATATTATTGGTCACAAAACAGGCCTCAACAGATACAAAAAGATTGAAATAATCCCTTGTACCCTATCAGACCACCATGGACTAAGACTCGTCTTTGACATGGACAAAACCAATGGAAACCCCACATACACGTGGAAACTGAACAATGCTCTACTCAATGATAACTTGGTCAAGGAAGAAATAAAGAAAGAAATTAAAAACTTTTTAGATTTAAATAAAAATGAGGACACATCGTATCAAAATTTGTGGTACTCCATGAAAGCAGTACTAAGAGGAAATATCATAGCTCTAAGTGCCCACAAAAAGAAAATGGAAAGAGCATACATTAACAACTTGACAGCACACCTGAAAGCATTAGAACAAAAAGAAACTAATATACCCAAGAGGAGTAGACGGCAGGAAATAATCAAACTCAGGGCTGAAATCAACCAAATTGAAACAGAAAGAACTATACAAAATATCAACAAAACCAGGAGCTAGTTCTTTGAGAAAATCAACAAGATAGACAAACCCTAAGCCAGACTAACCAAAGGGTACAGAGACAGTACTCAAATTAATAAAATCAGAACTGAAAAGGGAGACATAATACCAGAAACAGAGGAAGTTTAAAAATCATCAGATCTTACTACAAAGGCCTATACTCAACAAAATTGAAAAGTCTGGATGAAATGGACAATTTTCTAGATAGACACCAGGTACCAAAGTTAAACAAGCAGCAGATAAACCATCTAAACAGTTGCATAACCCCTAAAGAAATAGAAGCAGTCATTAAAAATCTCCCCACCAAAAAAAGTCCGGGGCCAGATGGCTTTAGTGCGGAATTCTATCAGACCTTCCAGAAAGAATTAATACCAATTATCTTCAAACTATTCCACAGAATAGAAACAGAAGGAACAATACCCAATTTGTTCTACGAAGCTAGAATTACGCTCATACCAAAGCCCCACAAAGACTCAACAAAGAAAGAGAACTACAGACCAATCTCTCTTATGAATATTGATGCAAAAATACTCAATAAAATTCTCGCAAACCGAATCCAAGAACACATCAAAGCAATCATCCATCATGATCAAGTAGGCTTTATCCCAGGAATGCAGGGATGGCTCAATATTCGGAAACCCATCAATGCAATCCACTACATAAATAAACTCAAAGAAAAAAACCACATGATCATCTCACTAGATGCTGAGAAAGCATTTGACAAAATTCAACATCCCTTCATGTTAAAAGTCTTGGAAAGAGCAGGAATTCAAGGTCCATACTTAAACATAGTAAAAGCAATATACAGCAAGCCAGTAGCCAATACCAAACTAAATGGAGAGAAACTTGAAGCAATCTCACTAAGATCAGGGACTAGACAAGGCTGTACACTCTCACCCTACCGATTCAATATAGTACTGGAAGTCCTAGCTAGAGCAATTAGACAACAAAAGGAAGTCAAAGGGATACAAATAGGAAAGGAAGAAGTCAAATTTTCACTATTTGCAGATGATATGATAGTATACTTAAGTGATTATAAAATTTCCACCAGAGAACTCCTAAACCTGATAAACAACTTCAGTAAAGTGGCTGGATATAAAATCAACTCGAACAAACCACTAGCCTTCCTATACTCAAAAGATAAACAGGCTGAGAAAGAAATTAGGGGAATGACACCCTTCACAATAGTCACAAACAATATAAAATATCTTGGAGTGAACCTAACCAAGCAAGTGAAAGATCTGTATGACAAGAACTTCAAGTCTCTGAAGAAAGAAATAGAAGAAGATCTTATAAGATGGAAAGATCTCCCATGCTCCTGGACTGGCAGGATTAATTTAGTAAAAATGGCCATCCTGCCAAAAGCAATCTATAGATTCAATGCAATCCCCGTCAAAATTCCTAATCAATTCTTCATAGAGATAGAAAGAGCAATTTGTAAATTTATTTGGAACAACAAAAAAACCCAGGATAGTGAGAACTATTTTCAACAACAAAAGAACTTCGGGGGGAATCACCATCCCTGACCTCAAACTGTACTACAGGGCAATAGTAATAAAAACTGCATGGTATTGGTACAGATACAGGCAGGAAGATCAATGGAATAGAATTGAAGACCCAGAAATGAGCCCACATACCTATGGTCACTTGATCTTTGACAAAGGAGCTAAAACCATCCAGTGGAAAAAGGACAGCATTTTCAGCAAATGGTGCTGGTTCAACTGGAGGTCAACATGTAGAAAAATGCAAATCAATCCATTCCTATCTCCTTGTATAAAGCTCAAATCCAAGTGGATAAAAGACCTTCACTTAAAACCAGATACACTGAAACTAATAGAAGAGAAGGTGGGGAAGACCCTCGAATACCTAGGCATAGGGGAAAAGTTCCTGAACAGAACACCAAAGGCTTTGTTCTAAGATCAAGAATTGACAAATGGGACCTCATAAAATTGCAAAGCTTCGGTAAGGCAAAGGACATTGTCAATAAGACAAAATGGCAACCAACAGATTGGGAAAAGATCTTAACCAATCCCACATCCGATAGAGGGCTAATATCCAAGATTTACAAAGAACTCAAGAAATTATTCTTCAGAAAACCATATAACCCTATTAAAAATGAGGAACAGAGCTAAACAAAGAATTCTCAACAGAGGAAACTCGAATGGCTGAGAAGCACCTTAAGAAATGCTCAACATCCTTAGTCATCAGGGAAATGCAAATCAAAACAACCCTGAGATACCACCTCACACCAATCAGAATGGCTAAGATCAAAGACTCAGGTGATAGTAGATGCTGGCGAGGATGTGGAAAAAGAGGAATGCTCCTCCATTGTTGATGGGATTTCAAGCTGGTACAACCACTCTGGAAATCAGTCTGGCAGTTCCTCAGAAAACTGGACATAGTATTACCTGAGGATCCAGCTTTACCACTCCTGGGCATATACCTAGAAGATGCTCCAACATATAATAAGGACATACGCTCCACTATGTTCATAGCAGCCTTATTTATAATAGCCAGAAGCTAGAAAGAACCAAGATGTCCCTCAACAGAGGAATAGATACAAAATATGTGGTACATCTACACAATGGAGTATTACTCAGCTATTAAAAATAATGAATTTGAGAAATTTTTAGGTAAATGGATGGAACTAGAAATTATCATCCTGAGTGAGTTAACCCAATCACAAAAGAACACACATGGTATTTACTCACTGATAAGTGGATGTTAGCCCAAAATCTTGGAATAGTGAAGACTCAACCCACATACTACATGAAGCTCATGAAGAAGGAAGACCAAGTGGGGATGCATCAGTTCTACTTAGAACAAGTAACAAACATACTCAAGGGAGCAAATATGGAAACAAAATATGGGACAGAAACTGAAGGAGGGGCCATCACAAGACCATTCTACCTGGGCATCCATCCCATGTACTGTCACCTAAGCTAGACACTGATGTGGATGGCTGGAAGTACATGCTGTCAAGAACATGATATAGCTGTCTCCTTAGAGGCCTGCCAAAGACTAACACATTCAGAGGACAACGCTCACAGTTAACCACTGATACCATCAAGGGTTTCCCAATGGAGAACTTAGAGAGAAGATTGAAGGAGCAGAAAGGGTTTGTGACCCCATGAGGAAAGCAACAATACCAAACAGCCAGAGCCCCCTAGGGTCTAAACCACCAGCCTGGGAGCACATAGAGAAGGACCTATTATTCCAGAGGTATATGTAGGGGAGGATGGCCTTGTCGGGCATAGGTGGGAGAGGAGATTCTTGGTCCCATGAAAAAACGAACACAGAGTGTGTGTGTGAGGGAATGTGAGGGTGGGGAGGGGGTAGTGGGGTGGGGAGTAGGTGCAGGCACAGCCTCATAGAAGCATGAGGAGGGGGGGATGGGATAGGAGGTTTCTGAGTGGTGGGAGGAAGTGGGGTAAGGGGATAAAATCTGAAAGGTAAATATAATACCCAATTTAAAAAAAAAGAGATGAAAAAAAAGAAAAGGAAAAAAGAAGAAAAAAGAAAAATAGGAGATTTAATGACACAAATGGAAGGATTTAGAAATCTAGGAGGCAGTTTATGTTAATGGAAACAGCATCATAGAAACTGGAAAATCACACCCTCATAGAAGCACAAGGAGGGGGGGATAGGATAAGGGGTTCCTGGGTGGTGGGGGAAATGGGATAAGAGGATAAAATTTGAAGTGTAAATATTATAACAAATTTTTAAAAAAGGGAAAAAAAAGAAAAGTTGTTAGAACTAACATCTCTAAAAAAATGTCAGCCCTCTAGGAAAAGAAAATTTTTTTTCTTGATACTAAAACTTGTTCTGAGAATTGTATATTGCAGAATACACAGCCTTGGTGTATCTACTCATCAAGCAAACTGAGCAGACCTGCTCAAACCTCCGATGTCCTGGAATTCCATCTGGATGCAGTGAAGACACAGCGTCAGAAGCTTATCAATTTACTCTTCCCCCACCCCTCTTCTAATATATCAATGCCCAAAGTCAGCTTGAAGAAGTTAAGGAAGAGTCAGCGCCCCTATTCCCTGGGCTTGGGGATTAAGGTGGTTAATATTGGGCTATCTTTCTAGGGAAAAGTAGTGGTTTTGTTGGAACAGGGAGGATTAGCTAGGATTTATTTCAGAGCCATAACCTATTGGTAGAAATCTGTAAAATTAGTATCAAGATGAAGTTATAATTTCTTAAATGTTACAAAATTTACTTTGATTTCAAATTTAAGGTTTTCATTGGTATGAGCTTCTTATTGATATAAAAGTGAGATGAATATTGATACTTTCATGGGCATTGTGCCTGTATAACACATTTAGGAATACAAGGCTTAGACCCAGTCCTTCTTTAACTTTTTAAACTGATTTGAGATGGTTAGCCTGTGAGTTAAGGGACTATAGCAAATTCATGGCTTTGAGCTTATTGTTAGGGTGTTTTCTATATTTTATTTAGAAATAGCTGAGAGGAGTTAACAGACAACAGTCCAGGTTACCTTACATGGATAGCTGGATTTCAAAACGTCAGAAGTCCATATAATTGACGTTATAAATATTTCTATATTAATGTTCATTTTGATTAGAGACCTGTCTGCTCCTGACAGCTTCCTGTCTTGGATTCTAAGAAGAAACTGAGCATGTTTGGAGTTACTCCAGTTGTGTGGAAACAGCCACTAGGCAAGAATTGCTTCTTTCCATCTACAGACAAATTACTGTCCAGAAAAGGACACACTTGCAGAATAGTCGACTGATTATATCTGCCTAGACAGAGTAATCAGCCCTTAATAATTCTGCATCACTAAGGTCTGTCAGATGATTCTGGGCCAGAAGGCTGAAGATCTGATGCTCCAACGTTCGGTAGTATAGGGGCTGTCCAGGTGTTCAGCGGTCTCTATGAATTGGCTAAGTTTTAGAAGCTATGCTTTGTGCTTCCCATAATTTCAGCTAACTCAAGTCATTCTGAATTTCTGACAGGGTTGAAGACCTATAGTCTCATAGCCAATCCTGGCTATTTACTTTGAGAGAAAAGATCTGAGTAGATGGTTTTCAGCTGACATTCATTCTAAAGCCAAGAAAAAAGCCAGATTCAAAACTAAGTGTTTTAGTTAGGATAAATGACAGAGGTTCTGGTTAGTCAACAAAATGATGGACTGGGTATTAGGACTATCTTGTACCTCACTGGTACAAATAGGAATAATTATGCTCTAATTGTATTTTGAGAGAAAAATTTTACTTTAACAGGAAGGGTGATAGGTAGGAGGAGCTAAGGGGGAAGGAGTACAGAGAGGAAGAGATGGAGTAAGGAGAGGAGAAGATGAAGTAGAGGAGAAGCTAGGTGATGAGAGAGAGAAAGAGAGAGAAAGAGAAAGGGGGCATGGAGGCAGATGTTCACGTGTCTCCACCTGTCAAAGATAGTTTATATATCTAGGTAGGATATTGTGTTACACTTCTGATTGAGCATTACCATACTTATAAAGCCTTTGATTAACATTTTTTAAAAAATGTATAAAAGCAAAAAGGAAAAGGGGGCACGGGATAGGGGTTTTCTAGGGAGGGGAAATGGGGAAAGGGGATGGCATCTGAAATGTAAATAAAATATCCAATAAAAAAATTAAAAAAAAAAAGAAATCAACAACACTTATAAAGTAGAACACTCCCTGAATGCTTTCAAGAGAAAGTATAAGTAGATGAAGACAGCCAAAATGTCTAATATTTAGATAATTTAGAACAAGGAAATGCTACTTAAGTGTTTTACACAGAAATTAGATCAAGAAATCAAAACCATTCTAAGTACTAACACAGACTGAAAATAGTCTGAATATACTCATGAACAATCATCATCAGTAATGCCTTTAAGGAGAGGAGGAAGGGAAAGAACTAGAGCTTTGCTCTTCTCCCTCTGCTAAGATGAGCTAGTCCATCTTTTCCTGCTGTCACTGTAAGGACAGGAGTAGTTACCTGTATCATTATCTAAGTCTAGTTACTTTAACGTTTTAAAACATTACATAGTCCATAATCCATTTAACTTGTATATAAAAATTATCCAATAATTGAAGTTTGTATGAATTTAAAACTTACCTCATATTTACCAAGAAATGCTGACAAGCAAGGAAATGTAAAGACCCTATAACACAAAACAATTTTGGAAAAAATAAGTCAGCTTTCCAGGAAGTAACTTATTCAAGTTATATCTACAAAACATTATCTAGAATCAAAGGGAAGTTGTTCCTTATACAATTTTTACATAAAATAATCTCTTTAATTCAATTTTTGAGAAGGGGTCTCACTCTTGTCTAAGCTGGCCTCAAATATGATACTCTTGTGGTAATCTTGAAATAACTGAAGTAATACATGAAAAACAGCAAGCCAAGCCATGCCATTACTATTTTAAATAAAAATGTATTGGAAATCTGTTTAGGTAAAGAAAAACATTATTACTTTAAGGATACTATTTACTTACCATTTTGACTAAAGGAATTATATCAATTAAAAATATCGTTTCAACTATAAACAACTGTTCCTAATTACACTGACATGTTAATACAATGGAAGTTCCCACAGGACTTGAGTGTGTACAAAGTAGATAGGAGTCACTGTTGATAGTACAAGTGGCTAAATTTTTAGAACATTTGTGGTAAGATAGTACTTAAAGTACTTTACTCAGTCTCTTTAACAAACATAAGTAATAAGTATTATTAGTATTCCTATCGCGCAGCTAAGGAATCTGAAGATATTAAGATTAAATAAGTTACAGAATAGAACAGATGGGAATCTATGATTCAAATGCAGGCAATAGGACTCATGGCATTTAGGCATACTCCTATCTTTCACTTCCTCAGTAAATAAAATGAACATAATAATTCAGAACATTCCCAGGGACCAGGTATTACAATACTCTGTTGCTTTGGGCTGGAGAGATGGCTTAGCAGCTAAGAGAATTTGCTGTTCTTTTTTAGGACATCCAAGTTCACTTTCCAGCACCCACATGGCTTACAACCTTTTAACTCCAGTTCCAAGTTATACAACACTCTTTTCTGGTTGTTTCAGGATTGCATGCACATAAAGCAAAGACATACATGGAAGCAAAAACACCCATACACAAAAATTTTAATGGTAAAATTTATATTTTCTATCATTACATGCTTGCTTCTGATATTAATTAATAAAAATTCTACTTATGTTACTTATATATTTTCACTCCACTGTATATATGTATGGCCAGATTTTTATCATTCATTAAACACCAAATAATAATATACATGCAATTCTGAAACAAAGTAAACCAAATTAGGACACTCAGTTATTAACATGAGCTAATAAATAAGATGCATTTTTCTTTCTAAGTACAAAGCCAAACAAAGCCAACAGGAGTATTTCAGGTTAGCAGTGTACTCGTTTGTACTCTATGTTACATAAATACTGTCTTGAACAAATATCTACATATTTCACAGTACAATAAAAATTATATTTATAAACATTAATCATTGAGCTCAGCTCTACTTCGTTACCAACAAATAGCTACATGCTGCATCAAGCTTACCTTCTTTTATCACCAAGCATGCCATTTACTAAGTTGAGAAATATTCTGCAATCCTAGTTTTCAAAAACAAAAAAAGGGGTTTTAAAATAAAAATTATAAAAAAATCTTTACTAAACTTGCTATTTTTTTACTACTTACTGTTTCAAATTCACAGTCTTTAATTTCTTTAAATGCATTAGCAATAAAGTCCATTGAAAACCATTCATATGCCAGTTCTTGTCTCCGTTTTTCTGTGGTCATTCTACACAAAGCTTCTACAATGCCTACCTGTAGTTCATAATCTTAAAAAAAAAAAATTAGTCAGTTTAGAGGTCAAGAGTGTAAGCTTATAAAACTCCACTTTGTAAGGCACAAGAACAATAAAAATAAGAAAACATTTATTATTTTTCTTATTCAATTGTTCATTTTATAAAAGTCAAAAAACCATGAATCATTTAAGACTTTACCATCTTTATAATTGTACATTGAAAAACAATTTATACAATGTATAGCATTTTGTTATGTTTACAGTTATTATCAGAGTACATGTTAAAGTCATACTTTATTCTATACATAAGTCACTAAATCAAAATTTAATATGAATCTAAAAAATTTAAGTCCTTTGTAGTAAATATATTGCTTAAAAATTATCAACTACAAAAAAATTAGACATTATAATTTCATTATGTCATTTAAGAAAAATTTCAGCACAAGTATTTCCAATGTATTGGAGCACTAATTTACCATTCCTAATTATCACTAGGTGGGTACACTTACATTTATCTAATTCTTGTTATCATGACAAATTATTTGTCCTAAGACATCTTTTTATTTTTATTGATTAAAAATTCTTCTTTTAGTTTAGATAAACAGATTATAATTCCTTTGGTGCATTCTGATAATGTAACATATGGAATCTAAAAACTTTGTCAAAGGTATACATAACATTCATAAATTTGAAGTGATTTCAAATCTTGGAAAGACATACTTACCTCCTACATCTAAAATCCTTTCTCCCATATTACTCCTGTGAATTAAAATAAAAAATTATATACTAAACTAATATCAATTAGATAGAAAGCCCATTGTGCTGGGAAAAATATAATTGGCTAGTATAACTGACTTTTGAAGAAAATATAAATACTATATCAAAATTTATAAGCTTGTCAGATTCCATTACTTAATTCAAATTTGTAATAGCATACTTCTTAAAAGTCTTAAACAACTTATCATAACAAATTATTAAAAATTATTACATGAGAGTTAATATTTCTTGATTAGAGAGTATTTTGTTGGCATCTTGAGGTATTCTGTCAAGCATCAAATTCATTTTTTTTAAAGCCTGAAAGAGAAAAAAAAGAAACTTTGTTTGCTAAGAAGCACTTAAAGAAGTAGATATATGAACTTAAAGTTCTAAGCGGGGAACGTAAGTCGGATGAAGGAAAGAACGTCCAGTGTAAAACGCACTTTAACGCAGGATGACTCTTTAATACAGGATGACTCCTTCACTCAAGTTTTCTCACCCACTGGGAAAAAACACATAACTATTCCAAGACTTAAGGGAACAAATAAAAGGTTACCTAGTTTATGTTCTTATGATTATGCATATGCATGTACACATATAAAACTACATGTTATATTGGCATCTACATACTAGAAACTAGTACCTTGGCAGTCTAGGTTCTCACATTAGTGATATACATACATAAATCCATTCAGTTATAGATTTTAATTGATTATTTAAAAATTACACTGTCAGGCAATGAATTACTCAGACAATAAAAATATAACCCATGAAATTAATTTAAGAAACTTAGTCTAAGTTATTTCATTTTATCATTTACTTTTTCATTTTTAGGTCTGAAAAGAGAGTTACCTCCTGCTGAATGCAAAAATTCACTCTTGAATCAATAACCAGGGCACAGATGTGAGGTATGAAATTTTCCAATACTTGATTTTTACCTGAATAAATTATTATTGACATGTTAATTTTAAATCAATTTAACAATCATTTATTATCTGAGGTATTTATATAAACTGGCCTCATTAACTTTTAGTCACATTTCAAACATTCTTTCAGATAACGAATCAACATTTCTTATTCTCATGAATCTCTAAGTGACTTGAGGATTTTGACTCTTATTTGAAACCTCATCTTTTAGTTATTTGCTGTTGATACCTGATAAGAAGTCATGTTTTTCCCAATGGAATGTTACTGGGTATGATCCAGCACTCCAGGGAAGGCTCCAAGCCCAGAAGTAGGTGCCCAACACAAAATGTACCACATGCATTGTTTTGTTGCCGGGCAGTTTTTGTTTTGTATTATTATTTTGATTTTTTTCTTCAGTGAGAGAAGAAGGGAGGGAAAGAGAGAAAGAGAAAAGGATAAAGATAGGGTGGATCTGGGAGAAGTTGATGGAGGAGAAAACACGATCAAGATAGAATGTATAAAAAATAAAGCCTCCTATTTTAAAAATGGGTTATCAATACTAAATATATTCAGAGAAAACTGTCACTTTATAACAGATTTGAAAAGTTTTAGCAATGGAAATACTGCAAAAGAAAATTGCAGCTTTTCAAAGTGACCATACTCAACTAAAACAACTAAGATGAAAAGCTCTAATTTACTTTACAGCAGGAGGGCTCAGTATATATAATGTTAGCACTCTTAGGATTTCTTTTCTGGAAATTTAAATTGTTAATTGCAAAAACACAATCAATGAAAAAGTAATATTAACTGTTATTTAAATAATTAATTTGCTTAACACATTTTGACTTTGAGAACAGTAAACAGCATTGTGTGTAAGTGATTCACCAGCCTCTGTTACCAATCATGATAAAGTCTCTAGGGAGAAGAAATAAAGTAACCTGCACATGTATGTGCTGTCTATAAATGAAAGGTGACAAGCTAATATGTTCTGTATCCTTTTGCCACTTAGCTCAAAAGCTAATTTTGAGCCATTAGCTCAAAAGCTGACAACTACAACACACAAATCCAATTCTGCTTATTTTGTAATGCAGAACCAGCTCTTAGCAGGTACTCTAGAAAACATCTGTATCTATCCCATTTACTGAGGTAGTACCAAAAGCAAATCTCATTCATTATAATCTTAGTCTATCAGCTATGTATATTTTTAATCACAAATAGCACCTGAGAATCCTACTTGCTAGCCACTGGCAAAGTTTATTATCTTTCATACTCAAAGCCAAACTAAAAATTATTCTCAACAAGAGCTATCCTAAACCTTGTTATCAACTTTTGTTAGAGTTGAAAACAGTTAGTGAATTAAACTTCCAATTATAAGACAGAACAGTGGTTACAACTCTAATGGCAATGCAATTGTTTTAATAATTGGTGTTACTGAATGGCATTTATTAACACTACTGTTAAGATCAGGTGGTGCCCTACCATGTTGTACAACATATCTATCCTGCCATGAGAGATTGTTCTGCTAGCAGCATTTGACTCCATTTTGAGGAAGGAAGCCTCTACATCTAGCGAACACTTACACATCACCATCTTTCCAGTGCCAACAATAGGGTACAAACATAACTTATTCCCCAAAGCAGAAAGGGTGATACTCTATAAATTTATTCAAGTAAATTTGGACTGTAAATTATATGGATGTGTTAAAATCATATCTGGAAAACCAGGCCTCAGAACTTAGTGGACATAGCAGACTGTAGAGGGTGTGAGGCTCCTTTACCTGGACTTAATGAAGAGGACACTTGACATTCTGATGGGAACACCTCCACCCACCTGTCATCTGACCACCTGGTGTGTGTGTGCGTGTATGTGTGTGTGAAGGGACTGACAAGGAATTCTTTCATGGTTGCCTTAGGGGCCTGTTATCTCTGTCCCCAAAATTGATATGACCTAATTAAATTGTTACCTTGCCTGTCCACCTACTCTTTCATCTGAACCTGGGTATCTTCTTGTCTCTATAAACTTCGCCATATCTTGTTCCTATAGTTTATGGCAGCAGCAAATCCCCAGCAGCCCTCCAGCCTGGGTTCATAACTTCATTCCTACAGAAACTCTGCATTCCTATAAGTCTCCCAGACTTGATCTCTCAGGACTTTCTGAAACTCTTAAAATTTTGCTACAGCTATACCCTTTTGAGTCATTGTGTAACCTATACATGTATAAACATACCTGTGTGTGTGTGCTTATGTTTGTGATGGATATAAGTATTAGTAACAAAGACTGGAATAAAAGAGCCTGTATTTACTTTGGCAAAGGCTATCAGGAAAGAGAATTATTTTTAGATTGGTGCCAATGAGTCTACTGTACCATAAATTTATTATTCAACCAACTGTGACATTCTGATGGAAAGACAAACATACAAGATCACAACCACTATGCTGATTTACACATTACCCATACTCTCAAAAGTTAAAACGAGAAGCCATTCTGTTGAAATCAGGCTATGTCCTTCTCTCTAAGTTACTCCACATTGTACAGTGTTTTTTCCGGCTTGATTTTATAAGTAGTTTTTAACTCCATTTTGAGGAAACAGGAGGATTGACTGCTTAGGTGGATGCATGAATAGCGCCATCTATCCAGCACCATACCCTAGAGTGTAACCCATACATGACTTATTCCTCAGAATTATAAAGGAGCTAACTCTACATTTTTTCCAAGGTGAAGCAAGACTCCATAGGCACATTGGGTATACTTAAGTTTTATCAGAGAAAGAAAACACAAGAAAATCAGCTAGCCAGACCAAGGAAAGTGAAATAAAACTACCTCACCTGGCTTCCATAATGTGAGAAAAATTTAGCAATGCTATAGCATTGGCCCTACAACTGAACGGTCACTTGATACCTGGCATATGAGTCAAGTACCAACCAACAGAGAACTCTCAGCTATCCTTGGACTTTAGCTCAGCATCTCACTGCTGGAGTGTCATGTTTGACCGCTGTCTGCCAAGCTACCTGCTCATCCAATCGGGGTCTGAGCCCCACTGATTTTCCTCTAAACCCTGTCCTGGTCTTGTCTCTCCAATTGCCCATATCTTTGCTCTCAATCCCAACTCTCCCATGGTCAGTTTTTAAAATAGCAGTGTCTTTCCTGGTGGCGGTTTGGGTTATCTTATCAACACAGACCCCATTACATTTCTACCAGCCCATTTCTAAATCCTCTTGAATTGTGCTGTATTCATTCTGTAAAACACATATGTATAAATAAAAGATATATTTATTGCATGGTATGTGATATGATAGCAAATAATAATTAAGATGGGAATAAAAAAACCTGCATTTCACATTACTGTTACCACAGTAAGTGGATTGACTATCTGGCAAACCACTGCCACTGAAGTCATTGTACTTTTGTGAACTTATAGTTATTTAACAAATCTAACACTTTGAAAACAACATTACATTTTTGTCTATGTTTCTGACATAGTGAATTTATGAAAACATCTGTCTGGTATTTTGGACACATGCCTATAATTCCAGTACTCAGTAGGTGGCAGCAGGAGGATCAGGAATTCAAGGCCTCTCAGCTTCACATTAAGGAGTGACCTGAGCTATGTGAGATCCTGTCTCAAAGAAGAGAAAAAAAATGAAGATCTCTATTCCTCCACAAATATGCAGAGGACATTATGGTTTTTCCCAAGTTCCAACTTGAGCTCCTGTAACATTTTTGGGCATTGATTTTAATAAACAGGAAAGTGCTACATTAAAAGTCATTTTTGTTGTGTTAAGGAGTTTCCACATCATTTAGTAATTACTGTTAGGTAATGATATTCTGAAGAACAGACATAAACAGCAAATGTTTTAGAAAGTATCAGAATTCAATTAATGAACATTTAAAATGCTCCTTAACTGATAGCTTTTCCTGAAGATAAGGACAAACACTGGCCTTTTCTACATGATATAAAATTTCATTATAAACATGTTTTAAAAATTTAACATACTAAATTTTAAAACAAGCTTTGATCCCTAAGTAAAATTCAAAGATACCATTTTCTGCCTTATTAACAAGTCCATAATACAAAAATATATTAATTGTATTCATAAATCATTTTTTAAATTTATTGATACACCAAACTAATAATATTAGTCTCCATTTTTTCCCTCTTACCCTACATAGTTTAAATTTTTACTATCTGGTCCTTTACAGAAAAACTTTGATTCTTTAATTAAATCATGAGTTCCTAGGACAGGATTATGGATATTAAAAAACTTATATTAAAAGTTCCTAGAAACTTTTTTCCTTGTTTTGATGGAAATAAGATATTTTACCTTCATCATTGATGTCATATACGACCTAAAAAAAGATAAATATTTCATTTATAATTTACTATTATAAATCATTACAAAAGCTATTATTAAAATGACAAATTTTAATTCACAGTATAACTATTTAACTTTCATTTATTAATAAACTATTAATAGCCAGCTTAAGTGATTTATACAGTCTGGACAAATTAATCCAATCAAGTTACTAGCTAGTCTATTAATGATTCTTAGAACCAAAACAAATGGTTTTCTAATAAAAAACATGCTCTATAAAAATCAATGCCAGTTTTACCATCAAAAGATCAAATAAGTCTTCTATCATATTCACAACAGCTTCATCTTTTGATTGTTGTTGACTCAGAATAATGTGCTTGGAGTTTTCAAACCAGGAAACCATGTAAAAATGAATGCACAAATTAGTTAATTTGAATTCCATTTTAACAATTTATATACTTGTATTTGTTTAGTGAATAAATCTAGAACAAAATGCCTTTAAAAGTGAAAACCCCAGTATTGATAATCAAAGCAATTTTATATTTTAAAATGTCTTGTATTTTTAACTTATTTCTATTTCCTCGCTGTTTAAAATAAAATTGGAGATAATAATTCCATTTCAAAGACCCTTACACTTCCCTTTTTACATTCTTACTACAGATACACTTGTTATAATCAGCTAAAATTATTAGGACAATTTATATTATTTGAATATTTTTGGAATTATTTTACTTCAATTTGATTCATATGTGAGTACCTACTATGTATCCCATATAACCATCAGTTATGTGTAACTGATTAAACATATAAAAATCAGTGTCTTATATTTTAGTATAGATGTCAGACAGTAAACAACCTAAATGAGTTAGTCAACAGAAAATCTTTCAAATAAAGACCCATTGGCATCTTGTGATCCTAAGTTCACATAGTTGTCAAGGAACTTGTAGAGTTTCCTTTTGAACCTTTACCTTATACCCACATCATAAAAGTATTTACTTTACTCTCAAAAATTCTACATAAAGTTTCTAAGTTTGCATTCAGTAGTTGGACTTTTTTTTTCTTAATAGAAACTGCACCTTAATCAGCTTTCCCACCTATAAGTTAGTACTTATCTTTTGGACTAATCCTTGTTTTATCATGGTTTGAAGTCCAGCTTGTCCCAATATAAAGATATTCTTGCAACATCTTCCAATAGATATCAAGATGTTTGAAACAGCTTGGATATCCTTTTTATTAAGTTCCTAAAATGAAATGTGCATATTTGAACTGCCGCAAATAAAAAGTAGAATGGAATAAACATTGTTCCAGGAATAGCATTAATTTATAATCCTCATCTATCTGAAAAGGGAGCTATTCTCAACATCTTTATAATGGAAAGGATGAGAAGAATGACTTAATAAAGCAAGTTGTCCCAAACTATCCAGCTAATGGCAAAATGCAGATAGTCACCTGCATAAAAATCTAGAAAGTCTGTGGAAGCAGTTTTCTCCTTCCGTTTTAAAGACTTAGTTAAGACTTAAAGTTTTGGAGACAGGGCTGATCAGGCCTACAACTTGTGGCATCCCCCCTGCCTGAGCATCCCATGTCCTAGATTTACAGGCATGAGCTAACACAAATAGATTACAAATTCTTATTCAACCAATGACTCATCAACAATCTTGAATACTTGGAGTCAGTATGTAATTACCTCTTATTAAATATCAATTTCAGTAATGTTTTGTGTTTGCTTTGTTTTTTAAATAACTAAGCACTGTGTATCATCGCAAATATAATGGTGGGTCTCTAAAAATAAATTGTTTATAGGTAATCTCCCTCAGATTAATAATGGTAGCCTTTGAAACACGGATTTTATATATTTTACTTTAGAAACAAGAGTTCAATGTTTTGAGATGCCTCAGATAATAAGCACATGTTGATAAAACATTTAAATCATCGGAAGCAAGCTTGTCCAAGGCTTTCTATGTTTATATTTTTGGAATGGAGCCCTTGTTCCTAGAAGTAAAATCCTATGTAACAATTTTAGGAGCTATTAAACAAAAATGAGTATTTACCCTGCATATTAAGTCATCCAACTTGCGGAGGAATTGTTTGCTACATTTAATCTTCAAATCTTCACAAATATCAATTTGTAAAAGTGTCATCAAAGGCTTGAAGTCATTTTTTCTCAAAGCATCATCAATACACTTTTCTAATTGCTGGAGAGAGATATTTGATAGCAAAGATATTCCATCAAAATTAGTCACTTTATGCAATTGTGCTACCAAAGAATAGTTTTTAAATGAAAATAATCAAATCAGCTCATAAAATACTTATATTTTTTAAAAAATATTTTAAAAAGAAAACATATCACTATCCAGAGTAACTGATTTTCATTATTAATAATTTCAGATAGAAAATATTTTATTAAAAGCTTCCAAATTTATATTTTTATCAATTCAAATAAAATTACAAACTTTATCAACTCAAAATCATAAACTAATGAAAAATAAAATCAACACTATAGGAACTATATTTAATCCAAGGACAAAATCCTAGCATATCTGAGTACAACCTTCTCGATATATAAAAATTAAACCACATAAAGGCAAGTTTACTCTTTTAAAAATTATATTTCAACCTAAGTATTACCGTAGTATGACTTTTATCAAACCTGCTATCCCCTCTATTACAGAACAACATAAGGAAGCTTTCAGACTGCAATCTGATCACTGAACAGACTTAATTGTAAACTGCATGTATATAAAGGTAAGGACCAGACAATTTAAAACTTTGATCTTAATTTCCAGGTATCTTAATCTGTGAATGACTATTTTCAATATTGAAAGCACATGGAAAAAAATCAATACTTTTGATATTTTATGTTAACATACATTAAAATATTTTCATAAAGGAAACCATATTTAAGTTACTCTTGAGTATTTCATAAGGCATTAAGTTTGTCATTGCTAAAAATATACCAACATGTATATATAAGTACACAAAAGTTACTTTAGTGATTGAAATGCTTGTTTGTGGTCTAGGAACTACATACTTGGAGGGCTGGTCGCACCGGCATTTTGACTTCATTTAAGAATAGGAGAAGACAGACACCTATGAGAGAAAACATTTTATGTATCTTATCATCTGTTCAATGTGTTTACAGTTTAAAATCTTAAAACATGATATTCCATGTTCTTATACAAAATCAAATAGTTTCTTAACCCTTTTTACATTGTCATACATTATAATTATGTATTTTATCATAAAGATGTTTAGTTTTGCTCCTAAGACATACATTAAAATAATTTTGAAGAACTGAGGAATCAAGGAGAAAAGTATGAAAATGAAAAAGATAAAAGAACAAGTCATTCAGAAAATGAGAAACTTGAAAATAAAGTGACTAACAGAAGGACAAGATGTTACCTCTATAACAGAAGTTCTAATTAAAACAACCAACTCCAACACTTACTAGGATGGCAAAAACTAAAAAGTCTGATAATATGAAAAATAGAAAATTATGGGTATCAATAATTGTACTCTGAAAAAAGTAGAGACAATAGCCAAAAATTTTGTCTGTGTTCTGTAATATGTAGTTTCATTTCTAGCTACACATTTTACAGAAACCTAAAAGTACAAAGAGAGTACTTAATATTTATTGTAGCACTGCCTCTATCAGCAGGTTTTTTTTTTTTTAAGGAAAAAAACCCTGCCTTTGTTGGTGTGTTAGGGAGAAATTAGGTAAACAGAAACAATGTGCACAGAATGCAACTGAATATTTAAACTTGTAGTTTAATCAGCCAGTCTTTATCTCAGAACAAGGCCCCATTCAAAACAGGGTAACAAGAAAAGTGAAATAAGACAGATGGGCCCTCTAGAGAGTATTTGTGAAAAATTAAAATACACACAAGAACAAGCTACACTCTGTGAAGGACATCTGTGTATGTGCTAAAAATAAAAGGGTGGAAGGATTAACATATTGCATCTATGAACATGGATTATTTTATACCAATAGTGGGGGGGGGGGAGTAGGAATGGGGAATAAAATTGACCAAAAGAAAGAAGGAGAGCTTTTGGGAAGGAGAACTTCTGCTCTACAAGCTAGCCTCAGACACACAATCATTTTATCCCCAGTCTCCCTTCTCTCGGATGATAAATTTTCTTTCTTTTAATAGAGGCTCTTTTATCTTAAGTTACTTCATAGAAAATCTTTGTTGGTAGCAGTTAGCTAGCAAGCAACCATTAGAATATTGGGTAAGCCCATTACTACAAAATAGAGTAACAATTTAAAAATGTCAAGTTGCTTAGTCAGTTTTAAGATTACTATATAAGGCCAATAGTTAATTCTAAGGAAAATTCAGTATGCCAGAAAATATTAAAAATGCATGTTTTTATGAAAATATACTCATTTAACATACTTTGAAAATATGTATTGTTTCAATCCTAATGACTGTTAAAAAGTAGTTAACAGTGATTGTTAGAAAATGAGAATATATAAAATATACTGATTTATAAATTAAATAGGTATTTATTACCTATCCAAAAATCACCAGCCCACTATCAAATATCCATAGTGAATACATGTAGGTATTTTGCCAATAGTCATAAAACTACCTTTACATCACCGTTTCCATGCAGTTAAAGTGTATCAATGAAATTGAAAACTGTAACATTTTATTTCATTTCCAATTTGAAAATGTGATTTAAAACAGTTAACACTTAAAATATATTGTAGAGATGTCATGTACTCTGTTTCCTACGGGCCAGCAGCTGTCAGTACAGCCCTGTCATAAATGTTTCACAACTAAAACAATTGGAAGTAATGCAATTTCCCCAGAGTGCTCTAAGCCATCTACACACTGCACAGAGTAATTATGGCCAAAAGATATATTACGCTAGCCAGATGGTTCTATTTTCTAGTCTTCTTTTGTACAAAGGAACCAACCAAGGAAAAGGAAATTTTAGTATCTATATAAAATGATTTAAAAAAAAAGAAGGAAAATAACCCAGTTACACACACACTCAGCACATTGCATGAATGATGACTGCAACGAAGCCAAAACCAGATCTTTTGGGCTACCTGTCAGAAAAGCCAACCATTTGCAATTCAAAGGGGAAGCTAAACAAAGGCAATTGGCTTTTCCACCCTAAGAAAAACATCTAAAAAAGATCTTTATGGCACTCATAAATGAACCAGGAAAGGAAGCACAGAACTTTCCCCACACAGGGCTGGCTTAGCAGGCTTTAAGCATGGCCCGTCACTACTTCTGAGTGACTTTGCAGAAGACCCAAGAGTTAAGCCAACACACAAGCACGTGAGCACAGAGCGTGCACCTATGAGAGCAGGCACTGCACCACTGCACATGCGCGTGCAGTCTCCTGACAACGCTGGGGGAGGGGGCGGGTCCTCATCCAGGCTGAGGGACCCGCGTGGCTGTTAGAGCCTTAGACTGGAAGTCGGCGGGAGATTCCGCGACTCCTAGAGGCCAACCAAGAGTTCTGAGGAAGCCTCCGAGCTGCCAGCCCGAGCCCCTGGTGCCCGCCTCGCCCCCAGCACATACAGTGCGCATGCTTAGGACTCCCTCAGCACTAAGGCCTCCCTCCACTCCAGGCCCAGCCACGAGGTCACGCTCTTTACCACAGCCTAGCGGGGCCTCGTGCCTCACAAACTCCTCCCTGTATCGTTGCCGTGGATGGCCTTGTCAGTGCCACCCATGCCACCACGCCACGTGTCCCCACCACGGCCTCCCGCCGACCTGCCCCACCTGCAGCGCAGCACACCCCGGCCTGGCGACCGTCTCCGCGGGCAAGGGCCGTCGAGTGTTATGGCGCTTCCTCAGCCTCTTGGGCACCAACGGAAAGCGGGAAGCGCTCAGCCAATCGGCGTCTCCCATCCAGGCCACGCCCCTTACCCTCAGACTCTTTAGGCTGTAGGAGCACACCCAGCGCTTCAGGGAAGGAAGGCGTGCCTGTCGGTCCCACTTCCGGATGACCCCTGCCCTGTCCTTGATAAGTCAGTCGGAAGTGACGGAAAGGCGTCCTTAGGGGTCTCCACCTGCTTTCCTTGTCTGAGTCTCCCCCGGAGCGGTGATGCTGCGCTGTAGAGCCGCCTGCCAGCAGGGGGCGCTGTGCCGCGCCAGTTCCACCTGGGGAGGAAACATGGCCTTTAGGAGAGGGAACCTGCAGTCACTGGGGAACTCCACCACCCCTCAACTAGGCAGTCCTCACACCCCTATGAATCTGTTCTAGGGGCAGTGTGCTATGGCTCCTCCATTTTCCCTGTGCCCTAAATGTATAATATGGTGGCCCAGTCCTTTGACAAGTTTCACCAACATGCATGATGCTGCTTGCTTTGCATCGCCGTGACAGGACATAACTGCTTTATTCAAGCCTTCGGTTATCCTGTGACCTAGTGGAAGCCTGTGGCTTCGCGTGAGGAGAGTTAAAAATTGATACAGATGGTGCCAAATCAAAGTTTAAAATGGTATTTTTTTTTCTTGATTCCTTATCTAAAAAGCAATGGATGGACATATCACTGATGATTTTGCTAGGGTACCTCTCAGTTGTGGTTGGTATTCATCAGACCCAGGTTTCAAGGTGTTTCCCTAGCTGTTCTGGGGGATGAGATCTAATGTCTACTTACCCCACATAGAGCTCCAATGTCAGCCCAAAGGCACGGTTCCACCCACGTCCAGCTTAGATAACAGAGTGTGCCCGGCTTCCTTACAGGATGCAAGTGACATCGAAGCAGTCGTATCACCGAATAACCTAAGCCCAGCATGGATGATTAATGACGACGTCCCCATAGTCGCACCAGCAGAGACACTAGCCGAGGCAACCTTCCACCCCTTACACACTCTAGCAGCACCGAAGCCCACGAGCCACGTGCAGTTAGTGCAGAATTACATCTAGCTGGAGAGGGAGAGAACCAGCTGAGGGCCCAGTGACCACAGCACCCAGTTCTATGAAGGAATGTCAATAGCCAACAGTTCAATTTTTCTCAGGTCGTAACAATAGTAACAGCTGCTCTCATAAAGATGGCATCTGTGATGCTCCCAACCGTTTCTCATTTATATATGCTTTGGAATGTTCTTGAAAAATAAACACACACACACACACACACACACACACACACACACACACACACACA
>JANHMN010000002.1:235864407-235883928 GCA_030674055.1 Rhabdomys pumilio
ATATATATATATATATATATATATATATAGTGGATATAGTATCTAAGTGGTCTTCTACTTAACGGCTGATGTGAAGGGAGCATTCCAGGCACGATGGCTGGGCAGCTCACAACTGCCCAGCAGTGCTCACAGATACAACCCTAGCTCCCGGGGATCTGAGGACATCCACACTCACATGCACACTCCCCTACCACACACATAGTTGAACTGTAAGTATACAATACCCTGCCCCCCCCCCCCATTTCTAATTTCATAGTGCAGAATGCAGAGCCTGCATAGCCGCAGACAACTTCAAGGTTTCAGAGTGGTTCAAATACTGATGCCAAACATAGGGACCGGCGGCGGGCGGTTGCAGGCAGTACTTACTGTCAATGTTCTGCTGTTTCTAGTTCCGGTGGCCCTTCAGCCTTTTCAAAGATAAGGGGAATAAAGAAGCCACCTCCCCAGCTGTCATCATCTGGCAGCAGATTGAGCAAGAGTATTCTGAGTACTGCGGAGAAGGTGATGTAACTCTGAGAGAAACTCTTGCTTAGATTTGTCTCAGTACTTTCTTGCCGTATGCTTCAGGTGCACGAGTCTGTGCGTGTGTGTGCGCGCGTATGCGTATATTGCATATGATGCGTGTGTGTTGTGTTCCATTATTTATATAACAATTAAGTAATGATTTGTTTTATTTTTAAAACCACTAGATAGGGTACCCCTATAAATATTTTCTTTCAAGTCCATCTCTGGGAAGTTTATTGGGGTCACTTATAGGAACATGGGTGACTGAAAAGCAGCTACATTCTCTGCAGTACAAGGAACAGTGCACAAAAGTAGAGCCCCTGGACTCCACCCCCAATACCTTCTACCACCTGTTCACTCCACTGCTCCCAAGACCACATGCTGTTAGGGAAGTAGGCGTGACAGGTTGCCAGCAAAGGCAGGACAGAGGGAGGGGAGGGGCCCTTGGGTGGAGATCTGACTACTTTCCTGTCCAGCTCCGTCACCTGGGGAATGTTGATAGGCCCTATCTTTCTAGGGTGTCCTGTGACTTCTTTCTACTAGGGAAACGAATAGGCCTGATCTTGCAGATGTCTCCTGTGGATGATCAGCTGATCTGACTCAAGACAGTAACAGTCGTGTCATGCCAGGAAGATAGTTCTGCTACTGTGGTGTGTGTGTGTGTGTGTGTGCTCGAGCACTTGCGCACTTGCATGTGAGTTCACGAGGTACTTTCTGTTTAGTAATCTGTACTTTTTTTTTTTTAGGCAACCCATCAAACCTCAGATGATGAGCAGCCCTGTGACGTCTTCAAGACGAGGAATAGGATGAGGGACTGTCATCAGAAAAGCAGGTAACAGATTTTCACATCCTTTCTTGTCCTGCAAAAGGCAAATCCTTTGGCTCTCCCAAGTGAGCCTCACTCAGCCTTGATTATAGCAGGAATGAGGAGAACAGCGTCTTCAAGCTCCATTCGCTAGTGTCAGTCACCCACTCTCCGTTGGGTTTCCCTTGTACAGAGGGGAGGAATGCTGTGAAAGATTGCTGTGTGTCATGGCAGCTGGCTGTGAACAACTTCTCTTAGAGATTTGTTTGTTTTTATTCTGTGTGTATTTATTTGTGTGTATTATTTTATGAGTCTTTTGCCTGTGTGCACCTGTATGCCTGGTACCTGCGAGGCCAGAAAAAGATATTGGATCCTCTGGTACTGGAGTTAGAAGTAGGTGCTGGGACTGAACCAGAGTCGTCTGCAAGAGCAGCCAGTGCTCTAAACTGCCAAGCCATCTCTCCAGTCTGCAAACAAAAATGTTAACAGTTGTGAATTCCCAGTGACAGCCTGCCTGCACTGGACTAACACAGTCCATGCTCCTTACAAGGGTGATGCTTCTTCAGATAATCCTGTGTTGGGATCCCTGCACAAAGAAGATACTTCCAAGAAGTACCTTTTCCTACTTCCTTTCAGCTTCCAGGAAGTACCTTTGCCCACTTCTTGTCAGCTTCCAAGGAAGTACCCTTGCCCACATCTCCCCATCTGACTCCTGTCATAAGGAAGTACTATTACCTTTAATGTGTATTTTGTGTGTATTTAAACCACCCTTAAAGAACTTGTGGTTGGAAAATAAACCAAGAAGAAGGTATTTTTAACTCCAGTGAGATTCTACCTCAGTGCAGGATACTCTAGGAGTTCATAGTGTATCAGGAGTGAACACAATATTCTTACTTCTCTTTGCTGGCTGTCTCATTTGTACTGAATTATCACGGTACACAGGACTGTCCTTCTGTCCTTTTTTTTTTTTTTTTACATTTTATTTATTTTGTGTGCATGTGCATGCATGCCAAAGTGTATATGTGCTTAAAAAATAACCTGAATGAGTGAATTCTCTCCTTCCACTATGTGGGGTCGAAGACATCAAACTTAGGTCGTTAGTGGGGGCAGGTGCTTTTACCTGACAGTACATCTTATCGTCTCTTGTAGTCTTTTTAAACACAGCTTTTACTGACTGTTTCCTGTTTGAAAAGATAGTAATAAAGTTTTGACTCCTGGTATAGGTCGTAATGAACAGTGAAAAACTCACATACTGAAGTGTTGTGGACTCAGAGTCTCCACCAGTTGGTAATTAAATAATGAAATAAGTCTGGGCTAGGGATGGCTTAGTGCTGTAAGTACTTGCTGGGCAAGGATGAGGACCAGAGCTCCCCAGGAACTCATGTAAATACAGGTTGCTGTATCAACTCACATGTGATTCCAGCCTTGGAAGGTAGAAACAAGAACCCCAGAACAAGACGTCTGGCAAGACAGCCATATCTAGCTGGAGACGTGTTTCAGTGCTTAGGAGTGCATACTGTTCTCGCAGGGGAACTAAATTTGGTTCCCAGCACCCACATTAGGTGGATCACAGTTCTCCTTAAGTCCAGCTCTAAAAGGATCTGATGCCTTTGGCCTGGCTCCTTTAGTCTTTTGCATATAAGCACCCACCTACTATACACATAATTAAAAATAATAAAAGTAAATTTCAAAGAAAGACTACCCATATGGATAAGCTCTGGGTTTGATTGAGAAACCCTGCTTCAGTGATTAGGTGGGAGATTGATCAAGAATGATTTATGACATCGGCTTTGAGCTTCATGTGCATGTGCACACATTGCACCTACATACATGCAAAAACATGCACATACGCACACGTTAAAATATGCATTATACCTACATGTTAAAACATGTGTGTGTATACCTACACGTTAAAATATTTGCATACCCACACATTAAAAAGAAAACAGTGAAAAACCTGCCAGAATTTTTAGGTAGCAGGGGTTAAACCTGAGGCTTTGCACATGCAAAAAAGATAAACCATCACTGACCCACAGTCCAGAGTTGACATTGTATCTACACTTCCCCTGAATTTTATCTACAAAAGGGGGCTGCAGGGGGTTTATGTCTGAATATTTCCCAAGATTGATTGATTGATTGATTGACTTGAGACAAGGTATCCCTGGCTGGGTTTGAATTCACAGAGATCTTCCTGTCCCTGCCTCCTGAGTATTGGAATTAAAGGCACGTGGCTACAAGCCCAGCTGCATTTCTGAGTATTTTCAACACTAGTGACCACTACTAGAACAGACCGAGAGTCTTATGGCACATTTTAAAAGTGATTTTTTTAAGGTATGCACAACTGCTCTAAAATTATATATATGTATATGTATATGTATATGTATATGATGTATATGTATATGATATGTATATGTATACATGTATATATGTATATATACACACACACATATATACACACCACATTGAAAAATGGCTAAGTTTTTAGATGTTCATCGTTGCCATTAAATGGAATGTATGTATCCACATTTGGGGCAGTCATTCTCTACTGGCCTTGACTAGAATACAGAGGGAAACACTGTTGCTAACCAGCTTCTATAAAGCACCTGGAGGGCTCATAGTCTTAACGATGCAAGTGCTAGCAGGGGCTTTTCTTTCTCTAGCCATCAATGACTAGACTGTGGTTTTACTTTTTTATAGCAGTATAGATGCTGACTTCTCTTGGAATCAAGTTCAACATTCAAAGACTTCTTCGGGGAAAAGGCCAAGTAGACCGCAAGGACCTCATGTCTCTTCCCAGCTGAGGAGCAGCCTCCTTGGAATCTCCCAGCCAGCCACAGAGAAACTCATGGAAACCGGTCCTGTTCCTGCTGAGGGAAGACAGGAAGAACGGGCTGCGCTCAGCTCCAGGTATCAGGCTGCCTCTGGGAGCAAGCTGTTTCTCGATTTCCACTCAATGGAGATCATTAAGGGGGGCGCTGATGAGGACAGTGCCAGTGACCTGTCAGACTCAGAAAGAGTGGCCATCCCCCCTTCTCCATTCACGCCTCCAGACCTTAACCTCAGAGCTGAAGAGATAGACCCGGTTTCCTTCAGTCTTCACCCAGAGCTGAGCCAGGCAGAGTCTGGACACTCTTACCCTGACTTTCTTCCACCTCCTTTCAATTCCTGGGACCTGAGGGATATGGCTGTTGTCCTGAACACAGAGTGTAGGAGTGAGGCCCTACCTCGGGCCACGGGAGTCCTTGGGAAGTACATAGACAGACTTCTTCAACTAGAGTGGCTGCAAGTCCAGACTGTGCAGTGTGAAAAGGCCCGAGCTGCCAAGATCAAGGCCCCTGGTGCCTCTGGGCTGCTGAAAAGCCCTGGACGGGGTAAGCTCCTTACCAGTGCCCTGTCTAAGCCCTTACCATCCCCAGAAGGGATTTCAAAGTCAGGCCCTTCTCGAAAGAAAGGTTTTCGCCATGAAGAATCCCACCCATCCTACTATGCATTTGAGACTTTGCCTAACTCTGTAGATGGGCCTGGTCGGCCCAGACTGTGTTCCCAGAGGCAAGCTCCTGAGTTGAGGATGGAGAAGAAGAAGAAATCAAGTAAGAGCCCCAAGCTTCAGCTCCGGGCTCCACCCTGCACCGAGGGCAACCCTGCAATGGAAGCCAATGGTAACATCCGAATTCCCAAGCAATCTGCAGTGCTTCTGGACCAGATGGATTCCTGTAGGGCCTCCAGGACACAGGCTCATGTGGACCTGAAGAAAAAGGGGAGTGCAAATAACTGTGGTCATGCCCCTTCGTCTAGTGAGAAAAAACTCAAAACAAACGGAAGCAAGCAAAGCATGTATAAGTTAAAGTGACTCCTGAGGTAAAGAATTGTAAAGACTTGCAGATGTCTTAAAAAAAAAACGGGAGCTCTTCCCAACATGGTGGAGAGCTTGAACCCATTTGTTAACTCAAGCTGGCTCTCTGTTACCACAGCCCACCTCAACAGTTACTTTCTGAGGTCTCAGTAAGGCTTAGTAAGCTGTTCTTTGTGTAGACAGTCTTAAGCTTTCGAGGGCCCTGTAGGTAAAAATTAACACATGTGTCTATGATACAAAGGATTGAAGCAGCAGTGCCAGGCAGCCAGCATAGACCAGTTCCAGTGTCCCCTGTCTCTGTCCTGTGGGAAACAGTGTGTGCTGCTTTAAGAAAGAAACCCTAGTGTGTGGTGGAAGAAAGGCCCTGCTGGCTCACTGCCTTTTGCTTTTGCATAAACCCTCAAGCAGACTTTCTGTCTGTTGTCGTTCTCTCATCTGTCATCCCTTCCCCCCAGCCTCAATTCCTCTCCAGTTGGGGAGCATGGGCATTTCTATTTTAAGGGTCATTTATCTGAAGCAGTTCCTTGCCAGAGGCAAAGTCATCTGGATCACCTATCTGATGCATTTTAAAAGGCATTTTAAGTCCAGGGGTAGTGCTCTAGCCCATTTCTGAGTTCTCTTAACTGAAGTTAACAGCATTTGTGGGTTTTCCAGAGAGAAAGACAAAGGGCCAACCAGTGTTGCTGCAGTCTGTACGCAGCCTTGGCACGCTAGACTTTCGAGTAGTCGTGAGCAATTTGGGACCATATCCTGTTGTTCTGGGTCATAACTAAGGGTCTATTTCCGTTTGTAAGAGCAGAGTTTTCTAATTATGCCTGGGGCCAGGGGAGGGAGCAGATGCACTGAGAGAGAGAGACAGAGACAGAGAGACAGAGTATTAGAGAGAGTTAGTTACTGGATACTATCCTGAGTGTTCTTATCTGGTTGTGGTTTCCTGCCTCCCACACAGGCGCTTGGGGCACTTTCTTCAATGTGCTTCTGCAGACCTTCCTTGGTTGGTGCCTCACAGTCAGTGGTTATGTATTAAAGGACTGCAGTTAGTAGCTTCATCCTTTGTTCTAAGCATGGTGATTCTATTGTTTTTGTTTGTTTTTTTACCTTTGAGACAAAGGACAAAGTTTACATGTTGCAGTTGGAAATAACAGTGGCTTTCACATGGCCCCGGGTGTCTGTGACTGAGATGAGTTTATCATTAAAACCAGCTGCTAAGGTTAAATGTCCAATGCTCTGTAAAGCATGGTTTTTATTACACTGAACAACATGTGAACTTTTTTTTTTCAGCCCTTTTTCTTTCAGACTTTATTTTCAGATTTTTTTTTTTTTGTCCCCCCCCCCCCCCCCCCCGGGAGAAAACGTGTTATTACATGGAGGCCCCATGCCTGTTTATGTGACCAAAATCTGTTTATGTTGCAGGCAGCCCACAGATGCAGTGTCCACATTTGCCTGTGGTGTGCACCTTGTATTGGGAGAACAGTACCATCTGCACCCTCTTCCCACCTGAAGGAGGCCCTGTGTCCACTTTGCTGCTCCTTGGAGCACAGACTATTTGTACCATAACTGACACCTCCCTTATTCTCTCTCTAGAATTTTATGCAGAACCTTTGGAAGCTTCAGGGCCATTAAATGTAAGCATGACATCATGTACAAACATACTTATATGCTCCCTAGAGCAGCACTGACAGTGTTTCTTTCCTGTTACACACCTATGTGGGTCTCTTAGACCCTGACAGGCAAGGGTGAAGTTACTTTTCCATTACGGGATGTGAGTCTGAGCTGAAACTGTCACAACTGAGGAATGCAAAGACAGTGACTCATGCATTCATTCCCAGCACGCTTAATTAAAGTCATTTCCTGATCTAGGGACTAGAATTCATGTCCTGTGTTTAGACAGCCCTAGAAGTCTGAAGACCAGTGACTTTGTTTACCTCTTTGTCCAGGTTGGTTGCCTGAGTTCAACAGTGTTATTGGATAGGATCTGGGTGCTACTGAACAGCGCTGTTAGTTACAGTCACATTAAGTGTAGTTATTTGAGGACAGCTTTTTTTCCCGTGATCCCTGAAAACATACCCCATGTAGGCAAGTAGACAGCATTGGGCACTGTACTGTGAACTCAGTCAGTTCAAGGCCAAACCAGAGTATCCAGCTACAGTGCCAGAAGGGTGCCCTTCTGGGAAGTGCTTTTCACTTCAGGGATGGTTACATGGCCCTCCCATTGAAACGAGTCAAAACTAGGAAGAATATAAGGAAAATATTATTTCAGACTTAAGTGACTGGAGAAAAAAAATCACAAAAGGCTCTAAATATTCACTGATGGCTTGGCTCGGTCCATTTCCCAAATCTTAAATGACCAAAGGGGCTGAAGATTTGTAACTGACTTGAAGGCCGTAGAGTCTGTGGCCTGTCACAGCCCTTGGGGGGAGAAGACACATCGTGGTCTTTACGTAAAAGGAAAGCTCATTCTAAACCTATGGCTTATTGAGATCTCGTACTACAGAGACCTAAGGGTAGCTTCTTAGGTGGTTTACACAATCTTTGTCTTTCTTTCCATTCGTTTCCTTGAACAGTTAGGTAGAAATCTGAGCTCCTAGCAGTACTGTATTGAAAGGTGACAACAGTGTTTGTTGTTTATTTGTGTACATGTAGAAGGTTGTATTAAAGTGACCTATGAATACATTCAGCATGCTCATTTGCTGTTATAGTGCTGTGTGCTTGGTTTTGTATGTAGAAAAACAAGTCACAAAAACGTTTGTGAACTTGGACTTTTCCTTCCTTGAGACAAATTAAACAAACATTATCTGGAACTTTCTGGCTTGATGTGATTTCTCTTGTTGCTTTTAATGCAGTTGTCTTTCCAATGGGTCTTTATTTTCTGACCATTCCCCAAGAACTGCGGAGGATGGGATTCTGTTCCCCTGACCTTCATGTTGATACTGTCCGGCTATGTGAACAAGCAACGCTATGCTGTTTCATTTGCCAGAGGCACATGGCTGTGAACTACGTTAGTCATTGCCTTCCTCAGAGAGGATGAGTAGTAGGCAGGAGAGGAGCAGGCGGTGTGCCGATCCACTGTGTGTGCTCTGCAGGACTATCCTCCCAGCCAAACTGCTACCATCACCCTGCATTCTGCTGTGCCCTCTTGCAAAGGATTACCACAGCTGGGTTGTTGACACTTGACTTCCCCTCACAGGAGGATAAAAAGGATCATGGGACTCTCACCGGAGTGTCTAGCCATTTCTAACCACATATATGCAATTGTGCTTGGCTTGTAGGGGCGCAGAGGAGCTAGAGCATATGGGCTAGGAAGGAGAGGTAAAGGGTTCCATCTACACAGCCATGGAAGAAGGTTTGCCTACACTGGGTGAAGTCTTTCCAGTGTGGCTACTTTGAGACCACTGACACTATTGTGGCAGCCACCACCATCCTGTAAGGAAGCCTAAGAAACTTTGGTTTCCCAGAGTGCCCGTTGACCATACCCTATCTTGGTTTACTACTGGGACTTTTGGAGGAGTGTAGACATCATTCATATCTCCTCCACAGGAAATTTTAGCAACACTGTGGTACAATGAGCTCATAACTCACTCATCTGGAAGGGAATCAGCTTTTAAGGGGAGTCCTGGTAGAGGCCAGGGTCTGTCGTAAGCCTTCCCAATGGCCTTTGCAACGTCTTCCTAAAGTCACTTCTGACAGCATGTGCTCTGAGGATGCCAAACTGCAGCGGTCATGGTGTTGGGCTAGAAATGGTCCTCTGATATTAGCCAAAGTCACTAAATCGGAGGTATAAAATCCAGGCTTAGATTGTGCAAGAATGGAGTTATTTTAGTGGTTGCTCCTCAATCATCCACTAGGTGGCAACCAAACCTTTTGAGACCCTGGTGAAGTCTGTTATTGTCTTCTGGTGGAGCAAACCTTTGTAGTAAAATCAAAAATGGAATGGAAGATCAGAGGAATATTTGGCTTCTGACACAAAGCAGGTCTTTCACTCACCTGTCTTCTGCCACCAGAGATTAGATAAATTCTTAGGTGTGGTTAACTACAGTGGGGGATTCTCTGCTGTTCCTGGAGTGTTCCCTAATCACCAGGCCCTGCCTAGCAGACGTGAAATGACATCATTATTTATAAAGTCTCGGTAGAGAGCCCACTTATCAGTAAACAACACCTACACTTGTCAATGTAATACTTACTCAGCAACAACACTTTAAATAATCATGGAGTATCTAAGTGGATTGTTGTGAATGCCATTGTGAAGCGTGGGTATTTTAAACTCATGGGGCTCAGAAAGTGACTCCCTGAACAAGGGGCTTCAGAAGTGAGATCTTTCTGACCTCATCTCTGTATCCCTTCTCCCTGAGGTAAACCATAAAAGCTAGAACCAGGGAGCAGCTGGAAGCCAGGAGTACTTTTCTCTCCTTCCATGGCCTTTCTGTGCAAGAGCTGGCTGAGAAGACTTCAAAGGCAGAGCCCATCCCAGGTATCCCTGGTGGTTGGTCACGTGATCTCCTCTACATGACTGTGCAAGCTTCCTTACACAAAACAGTAGCACTCCCCCCACAGCCCCAAAGTCGTGGCGTCTTTTGAAGGCTCCTGGTCAAGGAAACTGGCAAAGCTATTGTGCATTTGTCTGTCACCGGTCTTTTGCTGCATGTGTACACCCAGACCCTTGTACTGAGTCTTTATGCCTCTGTAGAGAAAGCAGCAACCTAAGTGTCACCGTGGGTTTCGTGTGCTCATGCTGTGGACCTCCACGGGTAGTGGGGCATCTGCATTTTAACAGAGCCGTGACACCCTCGAGCTGGAGAAGCCTGCGTTTCTAGTTCACAGGTTAAATTGCTGCTGTTGCAGTGGCTCTGGGTTCAGATCTCAGGACTCACATGGTGGCCCGTCATTGTCTGTAACTCCATTTCCAGAGGATCTGGCCCTTCCAGCTTCCCTGGGAATGGTGTGCATATATATGGTACACTTGCAAGCATGCAAGCAAAACACTGATACACATAAAGTATCAAAACTTTTTTTAGAAAAGAAGAAATATATCTTCATTGAGAACTTGATATAAGGAAATCATTGAGAAGCCTCTTTAAAGCCCCTTCCCTCTTTTTAGCCTTGTACCCCCAACCCAAAAACCTCCAAAACCTACTCAGACAAATAGCAGAAGAGTCTGAGCCATTGTCTCCCAGTAGTGAGTGTTAGTGTAGAAACATAAGGACAAAGGTCAAAAAGAGGGCAGCGTGATGGGTGATGGCTTTATCGGTAAAGCACACAGACCTGAGTTTGATCCCAATGCTTACGTGAAAAGCCAGGTATGGTGAGCATACTTGGAAACCCAGCTCTTGGCAGAGGATCAGGAGGCAGAGGTGGGTATATCCCTGAAGCTCACTGGCTGGCCAACTAGCTAGGTATGGGTGAGCATCAGGGATGAGGCCCATCTTCAGAGCTGCAGGATTGTATAATGAGTATTTTCAAATCTAAGGAAGGTTGGAAGCTGTATAGCAAGCACCCACAGGCTTCTTGTGCTCACCTCATAGCTACAAGGCCGCCTCATCTGCCCTGGCCCCTCCTGGCTGAAGCCTCCCACAGCTGATTCCATCTGGGCACCAGTTGTACTGTATCTCCCTGGGATATCTTTGCCTTGGGAGCCTGTAGCCTTCTCTTGGTGGCCAGCGTATACAGACACACCACTGTTAGTGAAAGCAGAGCTCTCCTTAACGTTTGTTTGTCTGTTTGTCCGTTTTATCTATTTTTGGCTGGGGAGACAGATCAGTCAACATCATGCTTATCACACAAGTTCAAGGACTTGAGTTTGTTCTCAGGAACACACATAAAAACTCAGACATGAGCTGGGGCGATGGCTCAGTGGGTGGAGGTGGTTTCTGTCGAGTGCGTGAGCTGAGTTCGACCCTTGAGAACAGGATGGTGGAAGGAGAGAACCAACTCTCACATGTACATGTGTATACATACATGAACACACACATGATAAATATATAAATGTAATTGAAAATTTTAAGTCACTTATGGTAGCATTAGCCATCCCAGTGCTGGGAAGGATCCCTGGTAGTGGCATAAGGTAATTAGCATGTTCAAGGGCAATGAGAAAACCTGTCCAATGAGAAATGACCAAGGTTGACCTCTGACCTCCACATATACATGTAATTATGCCTGCACACACACCTGCACTCACAGGGACCCTTGTCCCACCACAGCACACCAATCTCTCTTGAAATTCCTGAGAAGTCAAGCTTTGCCTGTGACCATGAGAACCGAGCATTGACCCACTAGCTATGAGTGGCTATTCCTAGAAGTCTTGATCCAGTGGATTCCTAACAGGAGCCCATTTTTGTTTTCCTAACCTGATCTCTTCCAGTCTCTCAGCTATCCATCTTGCATACATTTTCCTTTAGTCACTTGGGTTGGCTGAAGAAGATCTATCGGTTTATGAGGTCAATGACAATGTTGATGGAAGTCAAATCTCTGTCCTCTGGGTAGGCTGGACTCCCATGTGCCCAGCCTGGTGTTCTTCCTTCCATTCCAGTGTGAAGAAAGATGTGGGTTTCCACTAGGACATCTCTCTGTTTTCTGGATTTTCAAGGCTCTTTTCCCTCAGAGACTGAGAATGGGAAACGGAGGATGTTCCACGATTCTCTGAAGCAGGTTCTTCTGGCCTTCTGCTGCCTCATCCTGGTAGAGAAAGCACCACATGCCACAGCAGACCTCTCTCTATCTGAGGTCATGTCCTCTACCTCCCTAGCCAGCAAGGGCTCCACTGGAGGAAGGAAGAAGGCTCAGCTCCAGCCTTGTCTATTCTAGGGGTGTTTACTCCATCTACACAGGCAATGACCATGGTAACATCATAGGAAGGCTAAACTTTCTCCCTAGTTTAGCTGCAGTTCTCATTCCTCAAGCTGGTTCACCATCTCAGCAGAAAGCCAAGCCAAGCAGTCAAGAGTGCAGTCACCCCTACCCTTCAACAGTACCCATATGACTCTTACATGAGAAAAGAGCATCCAAGCCTGTCCTCCAGGGCCCAGAAAGGAACCCTGGGATTATGAAGCAGAAACTAACGCCCCTTCCTTTATTCCTGCCATGGGCAGCAGAGGTAAGGGAGCTGGGCCTAGGCTGAGATGGAGGTGAGGGCCTGGCATGGTCAGCTCTGAAGTCCTAAGATAGTTGTCCCCCATTGCTGAGGCTCTCAGGATAAGATGCATTGAATGCTTTTTTATTCTCAACTCAGGGTCCTTATTACCAACTCCTGAGCAAGTGGAAACTTTTCACAAAACACATTTCCACCTGAAAAGACCGCAAATGATCATGTTCAAGCACTTTGTCCAACAGCACGGAAGACAAAACTCCGAGAGTGTCAAAACACTCTCAGAAATGGGTTTATGGAGAAACCCAATCCTTCTGAGAACCTGTGTGATGTCATTAAACAAACGTTGAACATCTGAAGAACACTGGGCTCCCCTGAGCATTTGAAGTGATCATGTTGAGTGGAGGTGGCCAACAGTGCCTCTCACCTCCTTTTCCTCCCTGGGAGCTTCCGGTTTATTGTCATCTGAGAGCTGTGTAAGCTATTACTGTGCTTCCAAGCCACCGAGGACCCCTTGGTTGGTTGTCACCGGAACCCCAGGTATTTAGACAGCATATTCCCTAGGGTGCAGGTGCAGTAGGTGTGGCTGGAGCCTGAGATGACCACAGCCTACACGGAACCACTAATCCCCAAATGGCATTTGTCCCAGTTTTATTTAAGTGTCTGAGGGCATTGAAAACTTGTTCTATCATAATATATTAAAATGCAATTTTTTAAATCTAGAACAAGTAAAACTACAGCCATTTCCCAGCATCCTCGGGGTCCTTTCCAGAGCATTGTGATACCCACCTCTTTCTCACATGGGGCTCTGCACTGCACTTGCCTACACCTGGCTTAGGATACTTGCAAACACTGAATTCAGTGGCTCTGCTCCGAGGCCCCTCAGGCGGCAACTGCAGAACGATCCACTAGCTCTGAAATAAACACAAACTAAATTCAGTCATTGTTACCCGATTCTCTCTATATACAGAGGGCAACAGCCTGCCACACTGTTGACGCCTTCAGTGCAGGAGGATCCAATGGGTTACAATGATTACATCTGAGCACATACATTCGGCTTTAGCCGCCCATTCCCCCTCCCACCCCCCCAAAAACTGGTTATTACACTTTAGGCAAGATAAGAAGATAATTCATATATTAATTAAGACGGTCATAATCCAAGTTTGGGTTTTGCTTGAAAATTTGCAACCTCGGCAGGTGATGTCATAGAGTTCCAATGTGCCCCTTTTACAGAATCTAAGGCAAAAGGCTCAGGTTTCCCCAGAGACTCTAGCTGGGGTGGGGTTGAGGGTGCGAGGCGGTCCTCATCTCTCTGCCCAGTCTTTAACTCCATCAGCATTCATAGGAGGTGTGGCTAGACATGGTTTTATACCCCAGAGCCCAGGTATGCTTGGAATAAAGATTTTGTAACGTGCCTGGAGAGTTGTAATGTATTTTTCAGTGCTAGGGGCAGAAGGAACCCGGAGCCTTGCCTGTGTCTGCTGGGTAAATGCTCTACAGAGGCGTCACATCCCAGCTCCTTTCCTTTCTTTCTTCCTCACACATCTTCCCTCGGTATAGTTATATGGGACTCCACAGAGCGTGGGCACCCCAAGACAGTGTTCTCCCCTGTTCTGCTTATTGCCAGGTTCAGCACCCACTGGAAGTCTAGCCCAGCAGGGGTCCAGTTAGAAAACAGAAAGGGGACTGAGGGCACACTGGTTGAGGCACCACCATGCACTCTCCCTCTCTCCCTCTCTCTCCTTACTCTCCTTCTCTCCTCACCACCCCACCCCCATGTCTAATAGCTCCGTATACAATTTCTTGGGGTTGTTTTTCCAGTTTTGAGTGATTATAAGAACCATTAATTGCCCCACTATAAAGGGATTATTGGACTTCTTTTTAGAAACTAAAAACCAACCAAGAAACAGAGAAACAAAACCCGATTTTCCCATAGGCGCTGGCTTGCTTTTCTCTGGCTGAACTATAATCCCCAAGGCTGGATGCCCAGGCAGTTTTCTGTGTACACACATAACTTTGGTGTTTGGTATCTGAGCACCCACTTCCCTAGAACCCTGTGGCCACAGATGAGGTAATACCTCATCCATCAGGCTACCTTCTCTGACAAACTAAAGCAGGGTAGAGAACAGAGGACTCAGCAAGGTCAATGTCAGGGTTTAAGAACCCAAGAGAGCGACTAGAAGTGATGTCACTGGCTGGAGAGGAGGTCCCTGGCTCCTAGTGAGGCCACCAGGCTCCAAGGACACCACAGCATGGACCCCATAGGCTGTGCCTGGTTACTGCTGCTGCTGTTTCCACAGGTGAGCTGAGTGGGTGCTGGGAACTGTGCAAGGCATACATGGGTTTTTAATTTTCTAGACTAAAGGGCCTTGGCAGGACAACTTGAACCTGGAGAGAAGCAGGCATTAGGAGGAGGCAGGGGGCTGGCTGTCTTTACAGTAATACAGGCACACAAGGTTCCAGGATTTAGTAAATGTGGGGTTGAGAGACACATCTTATGAGGGAATGAGGAGCAGCTGAGGAACTTAATACCAATTTACAAAACACACACAGTTTCAAGTTAGATTTTGTTATTCTAAACATTTCCCAACAATGCCTCTGCCTCCTCTTGAAAGGGACTGAGGGAATCTTGTGTTAAAGAAATCTTGTGTTAAAGACAACTGGAGCAAACCAGTTGGGGACTAAACAACCCCACTGTAACCAGGAAGAGGAAAACAGGGGCTCCAGTAGGCTAGTGGTGTCAGCCTTCCTTTTGGTTTTCCTAATCACTGACTGAAGGAGGCTACACTCACGAGTCACTGGTTAGACTTCTGCTGGGCCAGAGTCTTGGATGAACACAGAATACAGCAACAGACACAACAGAGTTCTGTCTTGACATGCTCACACTCTCACAGAGCCCCATTTTCTGAAAGTGGATGCCTTGCCTGGCACCAGTTGCTTGGCGTTACAAGAATTATCTCCGTTGCCTTTTGCCGTGTCAAGAGTTGAGCTTTTAATCAAGGCATTAATTTCATCTATAGTGTTTCCTAGAACCCTGTTTTATTACCCCACATCAGCCTGGATTTAAGAATATTGCAAATCAAATCCTATCTGGATACTTCCTTGTACCTGCCTGCACCTACCCCCAACTTGTCTCTTAAGGAAATGGCAACATTACCACCCTTGTTGTGTTAGCACAGTGCCCAAGTGGCTAATTCACCTCCAAGGGGAAGTGAGGATGGAGAAGGGTCGGGGGTCCTCCTGAGCATTGTACCTCAGTGTTTGACTGAAGGGACTTTGCAGACTCCAGTGAATTATGGTACTTAGAAGCAGGGGTTTTGAGAAATCCATTTTTTTTTTCAAGGACAATGCAGAGCCTTTTTCTTGCCCTCAGCATGCCCTCAGCAGGTGCAGGTCTTTTTCCAAACTGGCCAGAAGAAACACAACCCTCCATGCCTTCAAGGCTCCTTCAAATTCTGCTTGCAAGTCTTTGACAGGCATACCCCCTCCCCCATGCATACCCAATCTCCACAAAGACAGCCTTCGATGTTCTGCTGGGGAAGTGTTGTGTATTGGTCTCTCTCTGAACCCCACACCCTTGCTCTGAGTTCTTCAAAACTCTTTGAGAATTTCATCCATGTTTGATCATATTCCCCAGTTCTTCCCAGATCTAACCCCTCTTCTCTACTCACCCAATTCATGTACTTAAGAAAAATCAAGATGACTTTGTACTGTCCAAAAAATCTTGGATATGTGCCCTTCCACTAGAGTACAGTCCATTTACCAGGGCTGTGTCCTTATTTATTCCTCCCCAGTGGCTAACAGTTATCAAAAGTTCCACAACTCTGACATGAAGCCAAATGACAAAGTTAGAAGTGTGTTCTGTAGGCTAATGGCCTTGTTCCACATTGAGTGACACCCAGTGGAGAGGCGTCCGCGTGGTTGGTCATTTCTCTTTCCAAGAGCCCAAGAATCCTCAGGATGGGCAGGAGTTAAAGGCCAGAGGGGAGAGAATTTTTCAAAGAATGGAACTGGGCTAGGAAGAAAGTCTGGTGTTTTGTGGTTGGGACTAAGGATGATGATGATGATGGTGGTGGTGGTGATGGTGATGGTGATGGTGGTGGTGGTGGTGGTGGTGGTGGTGGTGGTGGTGATGATGATGGTGATGATGGTGATGATGATGATGATGATGATGATGATACATTGCTAGCAGTCATGCTCGGCTTGCTGAAGTCATTGGTGCTTCACCAGGAATATGAGAGTGGAGTGTTGCCGAGGTGGATGACAGGGAAATCTGAAGTGAACCTTAGGCAGGCTACTTGAGAAAGAGCATCTAGACACTGTCCTAACAGCAGTGGCTTCCTAGTGGAGCTTTCTGCTACCATACATGGAGAATCATATATTCAAATGGTTTAAGGCACAGAGTGGGTTGGAAAAGCATGTACCAAAAGCTGGCACTGAACTAAGAGAAATGTGTGGTCACCATTATAGAGGCTGGTATCTGCAACTGTACCAGCAGCAGGACCACGGTCCCTCTGGTAGAATCCTTCAGAGCCTATTCCTGGCTTTTCTGCCCATTGCTAAGAAGGCCTGTAACTACATCACTCCATTCTCTGCCCAGGTCGTTGCCAGACTCCTTCTCGGGTATCTGCTTCCCCTTCCTGTCATTGGGCCAGGGTGCACAAGGGTGTCTTCATTGTGGCTTGATGAAATCAAAGGCATCTTAGTTTCTTTTCTTGTTTTTGTTTTTGTTTGGTTTTTTGAGACAGGGTTTCTCTGTGTAGTCCTGGCTGTCCTGGAACTCACTCTGTAGACCAGGCTGGCCTGGAACTCAGAAATCCGCCTGCCTCTGCCTCCCAAGTGCTGGGATTAAAGGCGTGCAGCACCACTGCCTGGCAGCATCTTAGTTTCAAGCTGATGTTTGCAGGTTAGGACTTCTGCATACATGTTTACGGATGCCATTCAATTCCCAGCAGAGGGACAAGAAGGGAAAGAAGTGCTCACTCCAGAGGATGCCCCAGTGTCTCTTCTGGAAATATCGAGACTATCAGTCCTAGAGGTGGGCACAGAGGGCTGGAAGGTCCCAGAGGAGCCTGGGAATTAAAAGTGGAGCTGAGCATGGGGGAGGTGTGGAGAATGAACAGGTAGCAGTGTTTAGTTGACTTAGGGGATTCTGGAAAAGGGATGCTTTGTGAGGAAATGAGCTAAAAGGGTCAATTTTGGTTAAGTTGAATCTAAGTTGACAGTGATATAAGAGGAAATAAAGGTTATCTGGAGACATTCATAGGAAAAAGCCAATAGCTGGCCCTTCCTGTTTGAAGCACATTTTTTACTGTGTGTGTGTGTGTGTGTGTGTGTGTGTGTGTGTGCATCTGTCTGTCTGTCTGTCTGTCTGTCTGTCATGTGTCTGTGTGTGCCCTACCATCCCCAGAGGGCCTTTTCATGCCTAAGCATCCATGTGGAGTCAGAGGACGGCTTTCAGAAATGGGTTCTCCCAGTTTAACACATGGGTCCTACTGATAAGCGCAGGTCGTCAGACTCTGCACCTTTGCCTGCTGAGTCATCTCATTGGCCTCTTAAGCATTTTAAGAAATTAAATAGTAAAGAGCCGTTAGGTTGAAAACATAAAATTGTGCTTCCCCGGTACCACATAATGATTCTATGGCTGTGCATTGCACAGTGGTCAAACGAGGGCAGACTTCCAGCACCTCAACCTGTTAGCATTTCTTTATGGTGAAAACATCCAATATCCTTTCTTTTAGAGCAGAAAGGCCCTTGCGCCCCCAGATCTCCAGAGAAACCAGGAATGTTAACTACACAGGATTGTCTTTTGGATGGAAAAGATGTAAAACCTGTTTTTCCATCCAGCAATCTGGGAATTGACTAACAGCCTGGGGACCTGCGTCATCTGTTGGGCCAGGTATATCATGCAACCAGGACCTGAGATACCTAATAGTCTAAATGATGCTTATATTATCTGTACAGCCAGCAGCTCCCCCAAGCTCCCCCAACCAGGACCAGACATGGCTAACAGCCCAAAATGGCCTCTACACTATCTGTATGACTGAGACTACCCCAGATCCTTCCCTAGACCCTTAAGCTGGTATAAGGACCACATCTCCACAATCCATCCATCATTTTGGAAGAAATGACATGAACCCTGAGTTGAGCTTTGATGGAAGTATGTTTCCTTGGGGACTGTATTACACAAGGAAACTTCCCCCAAAATTATGTTGCATTTAAGTATGTTGGCAATAAATTACGTAGCGTCAGACTCCCAAAGTTTGATCCAGGTTGACAAAGTCAGTCTGAACTGAGTTAACTCTTCGCAGTTTCCATGCCTGCTGTGACACCTGCAGGGTCGCCCTCATTCCATCTGTCTTAAATACTCTTAAATGCTTCCCATACTATACATTAAAACCACTGTGGTCTGCATGACTGTGAGGATTCCATATACACAGTTGTGTGCAATTACGCACCACACAGACGAGATTCAGACTCGGGGAGGTTAAACCACTTGCAGCTATTGAAGGAAGGGACAGGGTTGGAGCTCAGGCCTGACACACAGCTATGTGTCAGGGTTCCTCAGTGTTGTCTTCTCTGTGCAGAGAAGGCAGCCATCACTAGTTAAAAGTGGCAATTTAAACTTCACTTAAGTCTAATTTAAGATTCAATTCCACACGTGCAAGTATTCAGTGAGACCCGCACGACCAGTGGCTGCCACACTGTAAAGTAGAGGCCTGAATAGCCCATCCCCAGGGTGCCCTCCAACTGCCCATTTAGAGCCCAGAAGCTAGGTACAGATGGAAGGTCACAGAACCTGTGCAGAAATGTCTCCTGGGACTTTAGAATGCTGATTTCTAGGCCCCCAAATCCTCCTTGAATACAAGTGTATGTTAAAATTTTAAATATTCGGACTAGGGCTGTAACTTGGTTGGTAGAGTGCTTACTTAGCACACACAAAGTCAAGAGTTCAAACCCCAGTGTCATATTAGCTGGGCATGATGGTCTCGACAGTTGATGCCTAGCATTGTGTAGGGGAGGATTAGAAGTTTGAGGCCATCATTGGCTATGTAGCAAGACTGAGCCAGCTTAGGCTACGTGTTTGTGTGTGTGTGTGTGAGAGAGAGAGAAAGAGGGGGGAGGGGAGGGGAGAGAGAGAGAGAGAGAGAGAGAGAGAGAGAGAGAGAACACAAGCATTTTCAGAAGGATTTTTCAGAAGGAACATTTTCTATTTGGGGCCTTAATTCTTTATTCTCTCTCTCTCTCTCTCTCTCTCTCTCTCTCTCTCTCTCTCTCTCT
>JANHMN010000002.1:235883938-235894151 GCA_030674055.1 Rhabdomys pumilio
TCTCTCTCTCTCTCTCTCTCTCTCTCTCTCTCTCTCTCTCTCTCTCTACCTCCCTCCCTCTCCCCATCTAATTTATTTTAGGAGTTTTTTTTTTTTTTTCTCAAAAAACTATCATGCTTTCCACCAGGTAAGCTTGGATGGTACCAATGGCTCAAATCCAGTCTCACCTGTGAAAGGGCAGGCAGGCTGGAGGGGAAAGAGCTTGCCTGCCTGCCACTCCACTAAAACAGCCTGAGGTAGGCTACAGCTGGGGAAGCCAGCCTGAGGACAGTCCTAGCAGCACTGCAGAGAGCATTATGCAAATTGCTGTGAATGGTGTCCTTTTGGGAGGAACTGCCTCAATTGTCCAGGATGGGGGTGTAATAAGCGCTCTTACAGAGTCATTTTGGCAGCGGGAACAATTTCCAGTCCTTCTGCATCATGCAGATGAGCCATTCTGAGGCTGCATAAGAGAAAAAAAAAGCAGACAGGAGCTGCAATGTGGGCTTCAGGTACCTCTCTGGCAAAGTGTAAACCTTTCTGCCTTAATGCTTTTTGAGGACGCAATTGGCTTTACCTGCCTGTTGACTGGGCACATTTGCGCTATTAGGACAGAATGAATCTGCAGAGCTGGAGTTTGAGGTAGTCACTTAAAGACTCCACCTTAGACTGAGAGACTTGAGAGGGATAGACAGACTTCTCTAGACAGATGACTTCTTACAGTCCTCACCGATGCCCCAAAGTCTGGGACAGAAACAAAATCAATCTCTGCATTCATTTTCAAGAATTGTAATTTTGTCTTTAAATTTTTTTTAGGCCGGGCAGTGGTGGTGCATGCCTTTAATCCCAGCACTTGGGAAGCAGAGGCAGGTGGATTTCTGAGTTCGAGGCCAGCCTGGTCTACCGAGTGAGTTCCAGGACAGCCAGGGCTACACAGAGAAACTCTGTCTCGAAAAACAAACAAACAAACAAACAAACAAAAAAAAAATTTAGAATTATTTTTATTTTATGTGTATGGGTGCTTTGCCTAGATGTCTGTGTACCACCCATGCTTGTGCTGATGAAGGTCAGTAGGTGTTGGATTCCCTGGAACCAGAGTTATAGATGTGAGCCACCATGTGGCTGCTGAGAACTGAAACCAGGTCCTCTGGAAGAGCACCCAGTGCTTATGATTGCTGAGCCATCTCTGCAGCCCTGAGGCCCTATATTTAAATCTCTCGATATTAATCAATAAACACTCAATGTCTGAATATACTGATTTAAGGGTTGGAAATTCAGAGACTTTGAAACTTCTTTCCTTGGGGCTAGAGGCATCCTGCAGTTGCTGGTGAAGTTGCTGTGAATGGTGTCCTTTTGAGAGGACAACGTCTGGACATACCTGAGGACTTGAGTTCCATATAGAGCACACCTGTCCTCCCAGGGCTGGGGAAAAACACAGGAGGATCCCACGGCTGCACATACATATCCATGAATACATACATGCACACCCCCCCACACACAAATACATACATTCATGCACACATACATGAATACAAACACGAACACAGAATACATAATGCACACACATGAATACATACTTGCATGAACACAGACAACTCTTTCCCTTTAGGCAAATAGTTAGAAATAGAAATATAGTCTGTTGTGAGCAACAAATGTCATTGTTTGTTTTGACAGAAACACAACAACCTGAAAATACCAAGCACCGCTGTGAGGGTGGCTGGCTGCACCTGGACACATGCAGAGTGTGTCTTCATTTCCTGTGAAACTTCAAAGCCCATTGTGGTCCTGAGTTAAGACAGATCACAGGCAGGCAGTGATGGTTCACACCTTTAGTTCCAGCACTCAGGAGGCAGAGGCAGGTGGACCTCTCTGAGTTCCAGGCCAGCCAGGACTACACAGAGAAACCCTCACTCAAAAAAAAAAAAAAAAATCTGAATGTGCGACTCCATGGTCACACTTAGTCACTTGGTGGTGACCTGGTGGACGGGACTTATGATATCAGTTCATAGCCCACAGACTCTGACTGTATGAGTTGTGTTTACTGATAACATGTTAGAAATAAAAGTGGGCAAATCTTAACCATGTTTAATTCACTAAAGAGAACAATAACCCCATCACACACAAATATGAACAACAGAGATTTACTCAAAATAACCCGTACTTTTCAGATTCTGCGTAACGAGAGGAGCAGTGCCGTTTGGTGCTTTGTCGAGTTGTTAGAGTGTCTGGCTTCATGGGAGACAGCTGGGTTCTCCTCTCTGCATTTGTGTTTAATCAGTTGTGAATGCTGTTCAGTTGAAGAACGTGCAGAGAGTCTGGCTTCCCATGTGTTTGCACTTGAAAAGATCTGAACACTTTGAATTCTGGGTTTTCTCTTTTGAGACTATATCCAAATTCTATAGAGTCAGTGTCCCAGCCATTACCAATGATATGGTATGTGAATATACTTGAATGAGCTTCCATTGATACGGGTATCCTGGTAGCTTTCCCAGGATACCCGCAGAGATGCTTTCTCCTTAGTTGAAGAGGCAGAAACAGAACCCAACCAAGGCCAGCTCAGTGCACCTATGAACTTACTGGAGTCCTTACAGGAACAATGTGAGGGAGTGATTACCCTCAGGAGCGTGGGTGACTCTTGGGCAGCTGTATCACCAGTAAGCCTTACCCCAGCCTGAGTGACAGCTTACTAAAGCTGTATTACTGCTGTTCCCTGTGGGACTGGCCATCAGCTCCACAGATGTGTCCCCTGCTCTGAACCTTTTGCATGTGTTCTGGGTCTACACCCTCAGCCCTTGGTTCATCTTGTGAGTTTTGTGACTGTTTATATGTGCACTGTTTGTATGTGCATGCGTATGTGTGTGCACATGTGCATGTGTGCGTGTGTGCATGCATGCCTGTGCGTGTGTGCAGTGGGTGTGTGCATTGCGTGTGTGTGTGTGTGTGTGTGTGTGTGTGTGTGTGTGTGTAGCTTTCTGTTGCTTCGATGAACACCACAGACTGCACTGCAAGCTCCTTTACACTCTGAGCCATCTCACTGACCTATCAAAATACCCTTTATGAAAATTCATCAATTGTTAATTTTTTTGCCCTATTTGCTTTATCATATGTTTCCAATGTGTTCACCTTTGCTGCCTCTATCTTTTCCTCTTAAATACACACACTCTGGCTTACTATAGCTTTGGACCCTATTACAGTACCTGTCCTTGTGTTTCCACAGTCTTGTGTATGGATTTTTTTTTTGAGAGAGAGAGAGAGAGAGAGAGAGAGAGAGAGAGAGAGAGAGAGAGGAGGATGGCGAGGCTGTTGGAATATAGATCACACAATAGGAAATTCTCAGTGAAATGCCAAGTTCTATTATTTTACCAATTACTGTAAATAAAGGAACAGAAGCAGAGACAGAAAAGAATCCCAGTTAAGCCACCATCATTGGCTGACATTTGGTGTTAACTCTTGTGCAAGCATGTCAACCTTTGTGCTGACCCTGGGTAGATGAGGTTAGCTCTATCTCCTTCGGTGGTTCAGCATCCCTTCCATTGGCAGTGACACGCCAGAGTCTTTCTGTTCATTTCCTTGTGGTTAGGGACACGGAAATTGAGATGCAGTTAGCAGGACATCATAGCTACTGACACTACACACAGGGGCTAGGACATGGCTCAGCAGGGGAGTACTTACCTAGCACCCAGGAGGAGCCTCTGGGCTCCATTCCTAGAGCCATAAAACAGGAATCTAAATGCAGAGGTGCTTTCTGGGTATTTGTGCTACTTCCAGGAGTTGCTATAGGATGCTAATAAGGGCATTAGTTAATGACACTAATTAATTAGTGTCATTTTTTTTTTTTTGCTTTAAGGTCAGAGTCATTAACAGCTTCCAAGAGGAAGTTGATGGTTGTCTTAATCACCCAGGTGGGTTTGAGAGTCAATTCTAATGAAAGAGGCCAAAGTCTGCTCTTTGCCCATAAGTAGTGAGGCTGGGTTCTTCGGTGCCTTGCGCATGGTTGCTTTGTAGAGCATAGAATTGTAGACAGACGTGGTCTTTAACACCCGCCAGGTGCTGACAATGAGCCCCAAGGATACCTTCATGTCTAACTAGAGTAACCTGGGAGGATCAGAAAGCAGCCAACAGTGCAAGCCTGCAGGATTGGACAACACATCCTTGTTTATTGCATTAAAATGCCCTGGTTCTGATCCCTTCAGGTTTCAGGGTGGGCAATGTGATACCCACCACTGTGAACATTACCCTTCCTCTCATGTTGCCTGAGAATGCTTAGTGTTTTTATTCTCACTTTATAAGTAAGTCATTCCAAAAAGCTTAGTGTTATTGCAGATAAAGATAAATAGGACAAAAGTTAGTGTGGGCAGAATCCGTCATAGGACATATAGGTAGATGGTCGTTGTGTAATGGATTTAATGAGAAATAAACCATTGGGTTAGATTCTATACAGATTCCCTTGCCTGGCAAATATCTGCGTTCACAGTCTAAACCTAATACTGTCTGTCTGAGTTCCATTAACTTTTCTTGGAGAGATGTGGCAAATGTCTGAGGGTATCAGTGATTGGACAAACAAACAAACAAACCAACAAAACCCATTTCTACCCAAGTCTGGCTTGTGAGCCAGTTAGCTTATTGGGCTAACTGTCAGGGATGTAGTTTATCCACCCGTGATTGTGTCACTGGGAAGTTCTCCTACCCTAGCACGGATAGCAACCTCTCCATAGCAGCGTGGATGGAGTCGTAGTTAAACTTCTACCCTCTAAATCAGTGGTTCTCAACCTTCCTAATGCTCTGACCCTTTAATACACTTCCTCACGCTATATTGACCCAGAACCATAAAATTGTCTTTGTTGTTACTTCACAACCGTAATTTTGCTGCTGCTATTAATCACAATGTAAATATTTTTTGGAGATAGAGGTTTGCCAAAGTGGTTGCAACAGGTTGAGAGCCACTGCTCTAAATACTATAGCTCCCCCAAAGGCTGTATTCATCTAGGAAAGGGTTACATGCTGGGGGAACAGATAAGAGGGACTGGAATCTCTGGTGAGGATCTGAAGATGCCCATCTTCCTTCTGTCAAGAAAGACCAACAGGGCTGATCTAGTTGAGGCTCTCTGCTGGGTATCTAGAATTGTTCGTATTAAGATGATCCTGGCTGGGGTTTGTGCATTTGTTTGTTTGTTTTAGGATTGAATTCCCGTGTGTGTGTGTGTGTGTGTGTGTGTGTGTGTGTGTGTGTGTGTTGTTTAGCCTTCCTTACTGCTTATATACCTTGAGATAAGCAGGGATGAGGGCCTTGTGCCAGCAAAATTAAGTTTTACCTTCAACCACTTAATTCCCAGAAGTAAAGACTGAGACTAATTATTTATGAATAAATGCCTAGGTTACAAGTTTAGACTTGTTTCCTGACTAGGTTATAACTTATATAGCTCATTTATTCTATTATATGTCTACCACAAGGCTAGTTCTTCTCCTCAGTTTCATACATCTTTGTCCTCAGAGTTCAGGGTGAAATTTCCCCTCTATTCTAACATGAGTTCAGCTTCATGGCTGGTTTATGTCTGTCTCCTCACCATTCTGGAGCAATTCTCTCATATCTCTGATTATTTCTCAGAATTTTTTTTCTAGCCCTGCTGGATGTCTCACCCCCTATTTCCTGCCTCAGCTCATGGGCCATAAGCCTTTTATATTGGCAGGTGATACTATTAAGAGATTATCTCTTTACAGTGTATCCTGTAAATTTCAATTATTTCCTGAGACTTGTGAGTTGTTTGTTTCCTAAGTTTAATGAGTTTCCTTCCAGGATGGAGTGTTTCAATTCAGAGGCTCATGTCTATGTATGTACATGTTTGTTAAAAGGGAAACTAGTAGATATTAACATTAAAAAGTCAAATGGAGATTTTCTTGTCAATGATTTCAGGAGTACTGAGATACTAACAAAGTAACTGCTTTTCTTTTCATTAGGCTATTTGCTTATTGTTATAGGTCACACAGTTATACCTGATAGACAATAATCTTTAATGCCATTTTTGCAAAGTTCTAAAACCATCTCATTAACCTTGTGAAATAAGTGGACAGCCTGTGCCTTACCCTTAGGAATGATAGCACCTGTTAAGAGGACAGACACTTGCAATGCCCAGACTCAGATGCTAGCTCTGGGTGCAAAACAAAAAAAAAAAAACAAAAAACCAGAACATGCATGCTCTGTCAGCTCATAGTACCCAGCTATGAAGCTCAGACACACAGATCCAGGCTGTTAAGCTCATCACTCTCCTTACTGACACTGTCATCCTGTGCCCTGCAGGGACAGAGCCACCAACCTTTACAGCGATTCAAGAGAAGATGGGTTCTCACTACTCTGGAAATGCAGGAGGAAGACCCAGGGCCCTTTCCTAAACTGGTAGGGGAGGTAAGGATATACTTAACCTCTGTGGACAGAATGTCTTTTCTGGAGAGGACTCCTTGAAAGGATTTCTGCTGGCATTTGTGGATTATCTCTTTAGGGAAAGAAGCCAGAATCATACCACTTGTTTTTAAAAGGGATTTAACAGAGTCATTGCTATGTACCTGCCTGACTTAGGGTCCAATGAAGTTGGTGGGGGGGGGGGACATGGATGGGACTCTGGATGCCTGATTTCTACAGTCTATACTTCTGCCTGAGAATGCACCTTTACACTGTGGCTTCTCCCTGTAGCTGTGAGGAAATTAACTCCTAACATGCAGATCTGTTTCACTGACCCATGCAAGCATTCACTTTTTTTGTTGTTTTTAAAAAACATTCTTAACTATAGAGAAAGATCATTAAAATGCTTGCTTTGCCACAGGTATATTGGCACTAAGCCTGGCAACCTGAATGTGAACCCAAAGACCATGTAGAAGAAAGAGAAACTAACTCCTGGTAGTTGTTCTCCAACCTCCACTGGCATGTACACACACAGACACACACACACACACACACAGAGACACACACACACAGATACACACACAGACACACACACAGACAGACACACACACACACACACACACACACACTAAATCACACTCACAAATGAAGATGTTGATGTAATCATTTATTTAAGAAAGAATAAGAAGGGTGAGGACAGTGCTTCTCTTCCTAAAATGTTACATGTGTGGCTGTGTTCTTTCTCGTTCTCTCAAGACGAAGCCCACATGAACACACTGGTATGTGTTCTTCCAGATACTTCCGTGCAGTTTAGGAATGTGAACGTGCACACACCATCCTGTGACTTGCCTTTCTCATTTAAGGGTGTGGCTGCCAGACTCTCCTGACGGGGCTCATTGTCAGTCTTCCTTAGGACAGCAGAATATCCGAGGCCATGGAATGGGCAGCCCAGTGTGTGGTTCTTTCTGATCACACAAACGTCTGTGCTATCTCCAGTTCCTCTATTCTAGTCCACATGGCAACCCATATCTTTATTTTATTGTTTAAAAAGTTTTATTCTTATTTTTTAAATGGGTGTACGTATCAGTGCAGGTGTCTGTGGAAGCCAGAGGACTAGGGTCTCACTGAAATTGGAGTTATAGGTCCTGAAACAGGCACTGGCACCCACACTCTAGGCTTTTTCGAGAACAGAAAAGTGAGCACTCTTAACCACTTGAGCCAGCTCTGCAGTCTCAGATTTTATTTTTATTGTTTGTAGTGCCGTGTTTATGTGTACGCCCTTGTATAGGCTTGTGGACATGAGTGCAGTTGTCCACAGAGGCCAGAGGCATCATATCTCCAGAGCTAGAGTTACAGGCAATTGTGTGGGTACTGGAAATGAAACTCTTGTTTTCTGAAGAACACTGAGCACTCTTAAACACTGAGCCAGCCCTGCAGTTCCCTGACTCAGGATCTTTGTTCCCATAGATCTGCTGAGCCTTGTGCTTCCTTAGCAACCCCTCAGAAGTGTGATAGCTTGTGTCTATTCCTGAAACATCTCTTGGTTCTTAGCTTTGCTTTTTGAAGATCACTGTGGTTTATTCTCAGATTCCTTTAATTTTTTTTTCTGTTTTCCTCCTTCCAGCTCTTCAATAATATGTCAAAGAATGTGTCGCTGATGTATTTAATCAGAGGACCTGGCGTGGATGAATTCCCAGAGATTGGTTTATTCTCTATAGAAGATCACCAGAGTGGAAAAATATATGTTCACCGCCCTGTCGATCGAGAAGTGACACCGTCTTTTATGGTATCTAAAATGGGGTATAGTTTAAGTTTGTGTTCAGTGCAAAGCTCTTGTACGGTATTGAACTTGGTAAGCATTTGTTGGCTAACTCTGTTAGGATCCAGGAAGTTAGTACATTTCTCAGTGTGTCAAGTTGTAGAGGTCCATGTGGGACATAGCGAATCCTGGAGTCATCTTTAGACTTCACTACAATGGGTGTAAGGGGCCGTCAACAGCTGTGTCTGACCACTGTCCCACTGGGATTAAGGGATCATCTGTAAAATACTGTGACTTGGTTTCTGGCAGGTGACATCTGGAGTATGGAGAGCAGCTACGCATAGACCCTGGGTGGCAGCTGCTGAGGAAAGGTTTGCTGACCAGTTATCGAGGCCCATGTGGACTCAGGGATTTTATCACTCTGGGGACTTCTATGCAGTTGAAATTCAGGTTTCAAACCAGGAAAGAAAATTACAAAGAAAAAGGCCTCAAATCATGGTATATCATGTTCCCAACTCCCCCTGGGACATAGGTTGTCATCCTTTGTTCTTGTGAACTTGTGGAGCAGGGCTTGGCTGGGATTTACAGAGCTAGTATAAGAGGGATGCTGAAGGAGCTTTTCAGTTCTTAGTAAATAACACCTGAGGATCATGATGAAATGCAGATTTGGGGCTGGGGAGGTGACTTGATAGACAGAGTGCTTGCTGTCCAAGCATGAGGCCCCGAGTATGCTTCCCAGAACCCAGGTCAAAAGCTGCAAATTGTGTGTAACTGTCTCATCAGAGGTAGGGACACAGAGACAGGAGGATCCTTGCTGGCCAGCCAGTCTGGAGATTGCTGAGCTCCAACTGATTGAGAGACACTCGTTCTCTGAGACACTGGGGCAGACACCTGACATAGGTCTCTGGCCTCTGCACACAGGTGCACACATGCATTCACTGTGTAGATTGCTTTGTTCATTTGAATAAGGCCAGACAGTCAGTATGTCTAACGAGCCCTGAAGTGATGCTGGGGGACTGTTCTGCTGCTGTGCTGACAGGAATGGGCCAGTGCACAGCAGCAGCAGGAGGTTTAACAAGATTGAACCAAATGTTTAGCCTCAGCGTGGTTGGCCTAGCTTGTTTGCTCTAAATGCTTTGAATGACATGATCAGAGCTGGCATGAAAGTCACAGGCTTGACAAGATGTCTGGTCCCTAGGAGCTTTTTCTGAAACTTGGGGTTGAGACGGATGCACTGTTCAAGTCACAGATAGTTCCCAGGTACCATTTAGAACAAAAAGGTGTAGTATGTTAGGGACATGCATCACACCCTAGGGGCCGGATGTGAGGTAATCTCCAGAGCAGACCATATGGGCACAGATTTAAGCCAATAGGAAGTCTTTATTAGCCGGCCGGAAACTACACTGGAGCTTGGAACCCTAGTGTAGTCCTGAGACTTTCTTGGAGTGGGTTTTTAAGCACAAGTGATATCCCACGTTGAAACTCCACGGTTGTCAAGAATAGTTAGCCAGATGCTAAGCTACAGAAGCCTAAAAGCAAGATTAGTACATTCAGGGACTTTCCAAGGGCAATGGTCTTTGATGAGTCAGGTCTTTACTCTTTCTGCATGCTGGGTCCCAAGACCCTAGTGGTACTTTCATTATGTGCTAAGTCTGGGGGCCTGTTATACCATGGCATCAAGATAACATGTCTCTTTACATTTACTTTGTGTGGTGGTTTGAGTATGCTTGGCCCAGGGAGTGGCACTATTAGGAAGTATGGCCTTGTTGGAGTAGGTGTGGCCTCTGTGGGGTTGGGCAATGAGAGCCTCCTCCTAGCCACCTGGAAGACAGTCTTCTGTGTGCCTTCTGAACAAGATGTGGAACTTTCAGTTCCTCCTGCACTGTGCCTGCCTGGATGCAGCCATGCTTTCATCTTGATGATAATGGACCGAACCTGTAAACCTCTGAACCTGTAACCCAGCCCTACTTAAATGTCCCTTATAAGAGTTGCCCTGGTCATAGTGTCTGTTTGCAACATGAAACCCTAACTAAACCACACTGTGTGTGTGTGTGTGTGTGTGTGTGTGTGTGTGTGTGTGT
>JANHMN010000002.1:235903945-235918724 GCA_030674055.1 Rhabdomys pumilio
TTTCTGCTCTCCTCCTCTCACTTCCTGCACTCCTTCTCTCACTTCCTGCTCTCCTCCTCTCACTTCCTGTTTTCTTCCTCTCACTTCCTGCACTCCTCCTCTCATTTCCTCCTCTCCTCCTCTCACTTCCTCCGCTCCTCCTCTCACTTCCTGAACTCCTCTTGCTTTCTGCTCTCCTCCTCTTACTTCCTGCACTCCTCCTCTCACTTCCTGCACTTCTCCTCTCACTTCCTGCACTCCTCCTCTCACTTCCTGCTCTCTTCCTCTCACTTCCTGCTCTCCATCTCCATGGTGTGTCTCTGTGCCCATGACATGGAAATGATGATTATTTCTTCCAGTATGAGATTCAGATTTCTGAAGGTCAAGTGGAACAGGACGTGTTATATCTCCCTGTTCAAGATGGAGATTCTCCATTTACACCAGCGTGGAGAACACAATTCAACATATGGGATGGCAACGAGGAGGGGCATTTTGACATCGTGACTGACCCTGAGACTAACCAAGGGTTATTAAGTATTATCAAGGTAAAGTCAAGACCAGGTGGTGGTGGGTGTTGTGGTCCCTGTCTGGAGGACAAGCCATAATGCGTGAGGGACTGGTACCTGCTAAACACTCACTGCATGCAGAGCACATATTGTGCCCTGTGCAACCCTTAAAAGAATGCAGGAACCGCTGAGCCCTTTGTCTAGGGGCTAAGGGCTCCTCCTGCAGAAAAGATAATAATCAACTTTTTAGAATCTTATTGGATTCTTTGATGTTGCTGTTGGAGAGAAAATTTAGTATGTTCACAAGAGTCCTGGAAGTTGGATGTTATTTTTTTCCCCTGATGTGATGAAAACGAACTCAAAAGTTTATTTATTTTCTTGGTAAAGGGTTTCAAATATTGCAGACTGGCCTTGAGCTCACTATGTATTAGAAGATTCCCTTAAATCTCTGATCTTGTCTTTAACCCTGGAGTGCTGGGATTGTGGGTGTGCACAGCCATGCTTGCTTTGTGTGATGTTGGGGATCAAGCACAGAGCTTTGTGTGTGATAGGAAGGGGCAGTACTGGGTGAGCCACATCCCCATTTCTTTTAAACATGCTTCTCCAACTAAAAGTTCTTCTTTTAATCTCCTGGGTTTAAAACATTTTAAACGTCTGAAAGTGTGAACGTTGGGACATTTGTGCAGGTTGTCACATGTGATTAGCTCAAGGATCTATCCACTCTGTGTGATGGAGTAGCTGGCCTTGGAGGAAAATATTTTTACCATATTGTATAGGTGAGGAAATTAAAGATCAGATGAATGCCTTTATATAAAGTCGCATAGCTGAGAGGGTGGATTCTGACAGGGCAGGCAGACTCTAGTGCTCTAAGTGTTTATGACTCTCAAGGAGACCTTTCTCACAGTACAGCTAAGTCAATTGGAAGAACTAGCTAGAGTCAATACATCTGGGTAGAGTCGAGAGATTCTGCTTGTTAGTTGAACAAGCTTCAGGAAATACCAAGAAGCAACGGTCCACACTCTGCATAGCAGGGTTCCTGACAGCCTTCTGCTCAGTTGCCTGCCTCTCAGTTCCTTGTCAGAAGCCATCTAGAAAAGACTAAGACATGCAAGTATCTTTTCTGGAGATGGCCTATCATTTTTGTGTGGCCTTCAATTGGTGAGCTGTGAGATGCAAGGTCACCAAAGACTTCATCCTGGGATTGCTTCTCGCTGCTTATATACCTTTCCTGTCACTATTACATAGTCTAAGGATTCCTCGGCATCAGCCCACCTTATTGGGCAAATTTCCTGCAGATCAATATGAAGATGTACTCTCATGTAGTAAAGCTATATAGATGACTTCATGATTTCTCTAATGATTTTACAGAACTCTTAAATTGATACAAGTAATTTCACCCTCCCCCGCCCCCATAGAATGAAGTTACAAACTGAGCTCTGAAAACCATCATGTGTCACAGGCTAATTGCACTGGGGTAAGAAAGCGGGTTTGCAACAGATTTATGATGGAGGAAAAACACTCATTCTAGGTCAGGCCCAAGGATGAAGCCACAGATGTGCACTGTGATAAAGCGAGGCCATGTGAAACTGCTGCTTCGAACTTATACTGAGCTTACAGAACTGCTTTGAACTTAATATACACATCCTTCTGTAACTCCCCTTTTGTGTAACGCTTTATCTGTGAGGTAATTTTATGAAGAACTTTTGTCTAAGAAGGAATAAACTGCCAAAAATAAGAAATACAATGTGACATTTGGGGCTCAGCCCCCTCCACCAAATGTATATATGTACACGTATGTTTGTATGTCTATATGTATGTATATACATATGTGTATAGATAAATATATGTGTATGTAAGTATGCATGAACATTTGTGGAATTGTTGAGACAGGTGGTCGGGCCTGGCCAAACCAAAGTGTGTGTGTCTGTGTGTGTCTGTGTGAGAGTGTGTGTGTGTGTGTGTGTGTGTGTGTGTGTGTGTGTGTGTGTGAATTCTTCCTTCCTTCCTTCTTTTCTCTTTAGCGCACAAAGAGTTAAAGAGTTCCAAGCCTCTCACCTGGCCAGTAAGCCCTTGAGCCAGAGAGAAACTAAGCCTTTTTTTTCCAGCTTCCCCTGATGCTATCAGCTGGAATCAAATTACCAGAAGCCAGTGGCTTTTGTCCTTAGAATAGCAAAGAGTTAAAGGAGGAGAAAAATTAGCAAAAGAAAGTAACTTTTGGCCACAGAATAGCAAAGAGTTAAAGACAGAAGAATCACCAAAGAGAATGGAGCTTTGGCCACTACTGACTCCAAAACCCCTTCCCTGCCATCCTTGGGAAACTGGGTGTTAGGATAATCCCCTTCACTCCCCCACAGTTCTTCAAACCTCCTGACTCTCAGCCCTTCCATGTCCCTGGCCACTTTGTACCCTGAGTAACTATGATCATTAGTATCCATATTTCTCCAAGTTCCTCTGATTTTTTTTTCCTGTGGTGTGGTTAACACTTTAAATGTTTCATGAGTTCTGGGGTTTGTTGCATTTTTCATCACTGTCTGATGGATGGAGGCTCTGCGCAGCCAGGAGAGGAGGAGGAAAGAGTGAGCCCCATAAGTGATTTGAAAGGAATCTGAAGACTGGCTTTTGATCATTTCCATCCTCTGTTGGATTCCCGATGACTCTGTGGAGCTTCCTCCAGCCAGGGGAGCAGTGGGCACTAATCAAGCCCTCTCTTACCTTGGCAGCCTTTGGATTATGAAACTCAAGTAACCCACAGCCTCATCATTGTTGTGGAGAATCAAGAGCAGCTCTTCGCTTGTAAGGAGGGCCAGCTGCAGCCGTTGAGGAAGGCGATGGCCAGCACCACGGTGAGCGTGCAGGTGCTGGACACCAATGACCCACCAGCCTTACACCCTAGGACCTTTATCGTCAGTGAGGAGGACGGAGCCTGGCCTGCCATCCAACTGGGATATTTCAATGCTACAGACCCAGACAGGGCTGACAACCAGATAAGGTGGGCACAGAGGATCAGGAAGTATGGCTGGCTCTGAGGAGGCAGGGAGGGGACTGTTGGCCACCTGGCTGCTACAGAATGTTGCTAAGACTGGTTCAGTCCAAGGAGTAAAAGGGTAAGAAGCTACCTTATGAATGCCCATTGGCTGGGTGAATCCAACTCATTCTGCAGCTCCTGGCTGGGTTAGCCTAACTTCCGTTACCACTCATTAGCCCAACTCAGTCCTGCCTCACCTGCAGTTCCCTCCTGGAGCCCCCCTACTTATTCCCTTTGACCATTCATAACCTATTAATATATATATATATTATATGTGTGTGTGTATATATACATGTATATATATATATGACTTATCATATATATGATTCATTATGGTTCTGTATCTTTATAGATGTTATGGCTTCTAGGTAAATAATTATATTAATATGTAATATTTTAAATGAAATATTTAATCATCAAGTATTTTTGACTTTAAGAGTTCTGTCTGTGGCACTGAATGAATTCACACACCACCCAGAACATCTTTTGTTTACCCAGAAGGAAGTTCTGTGCCCAGCAAACACCAGCTCCCCAAGCCCCATCCCAGTTCCTTTTCCAAGTCCCCAGGACATCTTTTCTCTTTCCCAGATCCCTTTTCCCAACTCCTTCCCTAATTCCCCTTTCCAGTCCACTTCCTTGGTCCCTTTCCCCAGGCTCCTGACAACTACCACTCTACTTGTGGTCTATGTCTTGACCACTCCAACGATGAAATACTATAGCATGGTGTCTGCCAGGGTGTTGGTTTGAGTGTCTTCTATGATAGGGTAGAAGTGTCCAGAGAGCAGAGTTTTACTTTGTATTGTTTATTGTACATTGGTTGTAGTTAGTTATCTTTTGATGACCAAATTTGCCTTGAGGGCATTTTGGGGCTAAGATAATCTATGTCTGAACTCTTGAGTTTCTGCCCTTGGCTTGAAAACATTATAAAACCACAGGAACTACTGGAATCTTCCCTAATTGATAAAGTTGTGCATAAGACAAGAGCTATGGCCCATTGACTATCAAGAGGGATCGTGGTGAACCCTGTTGGAAGCATTTTCCTAGATGAAGAAGACAAAGCCCAGAGAGATGCTGCCGTTATTTGGCCCTTTCTTTGCCTGAGCTTTGCTGCTGCTGCTGCTAGCTGAGTACACAAATTCCATAATGTGGTCCCTCCAGAGGCATAGTGGTTAGCAACCAGACATGCTTCCAATGGATACCATCTGATGGCAGCCACTCCCAGAAATCCTAGAGTCTCTGTGTACTGCTTAAAATGGTTTCATGTTCACAAGATGAGAAGTAGGAAGCTGATCCTCAGGTGAGGAAGATCCCCTTGGATCTGCTTCAAAGCAGACAGAGGAGTCGAGACCTGTGTGTCTGTGGTGTGCTGTACTGAACAGGAAGCCACCACCTACTGATACCTTAAGACTGATTCTGCTCCTGCACCAGGTATTTCCCAAGGCACACCTCCTAGGAGAAGGACACTTATTTTAGTGACCCTGGGCTTGTTGAAGTCTTCACTGTCATCCCTGAGCCTTCAAGCTTAGAGCAATTGGATGAGCATTTGGATGTCAACTGTCTTTGAATTCCCAAATTACTTAGTTATTTGTAGTTATCTTAGTTAGGGTTTCTATTACTGTGGAGAGATGCCATTACCACGGCAACTCTTGAAAAGGAAAACATTCAATCGGGGCTTGCTTGCAGTTTCTGAGGTTTGTCTATTATTATAATAGCAGGAAACAGACAGACAGACATAGAGCTGGACAAGTAGCCGAAAGTTCTTTATTCAGATCCACAGGCAGCAAGAAGAGCAAAGCATCTGGCCTGGCTTGGGCTTGTGAAACCTCAAACTTACTCCCAGTGACAGACTTTCTCCAGTAAAGCCACACCTCCTAATCCTTTCAAATAGTGTTACTGCATGGTGACCAAGCCTACAGGAGCCATTCTTATTCAAACCACCACAGAAGTTCTATAATATATTTTGATTTGTTATTAAAAATATTTTTTGAGGCAAGGTCTCGAATCCTCTTTGTACCTGAAGATGGTCTTGAACTCATGGTCACTTGACTGCATATCCCAAGTACTGGGGTGACAAGCATGTACCACCATGCCTATGATTGGTTTTGTGGTAAAACGTTCTAGGTTTTTTTTTTTGTTTGTTTTTTTGTTTTTTTAATGTGTGTGTGTGTGTGTGTGTGTGTGTGTGTGTGTGTGTGTGTGTTCTTTCTACAAGATACAAACTGGTTCATGATCCAGCAAATTGGGTGACTGTGGATGAGAAATCAGGAGTGGTCACCACCAAGAGGCAAATAGACCGGGAGTCCCCTCATGTGAATGACAGCTTCTATACAATCATCGTCCATGCAGTTGACAATGGTGAGTGCTGAGGCAAGGCTGGGAATGAACAGTGCTGGCTCTGGCCTCCTGAGGGAGGCCATTTTTAGCATCACTGAGGAAAGTATAAAATAAACATGGTTTTCACTTTGCCTCTATGCTAGAGATTATTTTTGATAATAACTCTCATAATGGCAAACCAGGGACAGATACTGCTGAAAGAGGGGCAGTGTTCACTCAGCAGAGACAATTAAGCCAGGGAAGAAGTCTGCCATCACGCCTACCCGTCTCATCTGCCCGTAAGATAATGCAGTAGCTCTTTGTCAAGCCCAACGATGTGTGATAAATATTTAGCAGTTTCCTGTACCTGGGACGGCTCGTAAGCGCCAGCAAATGTGACTGAGTGGAACACATTTGTCATAAGCCAGGACGAGTGATTTTAAAAACATGTCTTAGCACATTTCTCAATATTCCCACAAGGCTGGAGTTAAACGCATCCAAATATAAAGCTGCACGTGTGAACATTTTCAAGTAACATTAAGAATTGTACTTAAAGAAGTCTGGGGATGAAAGCCCAAGCACCGTGGACCTGCCCAGCCTATTTGCATAATTACCTGGTAGGATGTCAGGGAAGGGCGATGCTAACTGATGTTCAGGAATGTAAGCTGGCCAATTGGCACTCAAGGGTCCATGATTCTGTTAAGGATGGCTTCATGATTCCTGGAGCGCAGAGACAAGTGAGTTTATTAAAGAGGAAAGTGGGCACCTGAAGGAATGAGAGTGGACAGTGGCCGTAGAGTCCACTGAGGAGGAAAGCAACTTACAGGGTGAGGAGCATGGCCAGAGAGGTCAGAGACCGCCACTAGCTTTCATTGTTAGTCAGGCCTCATTGTCAGCTCCTTAAAGCCAGCAGGTCCAGGTGAGAGAAGAGAGAGAGGTCCTGGTCCTGCCGGGTCTCTCTGGAGCTCAGTGGGATGGTGAGTGTCGTTGGCCCAAAGAAACACACCCGGCTGGGAGTCTTGTCGAAGCAGGAACTCAACTTTAATGTAACAACCTCTTGCTCATATAAACTTGGAACATTGGGAGGAGGGGTTTTGGTAGGGTGAGATGACATAGGGGACGGGGAAGGGTGACAGACAGGACCAATGGCAAAGCTCTACATCAGCAGCAGCTGAGCAGAGGCAGGGCCAAACAGGTCCTGTTGTGTCACTCCGGGACTGAAGTGACTAAGACAGGTCTCAAAACTCCAGCCAGGCTCGGGTTTGTCCTCAAGGCCCAAAGCAGGGCCAAAATGGGGCCCAACACCTCATACTCTTCTACAAGTCTCTAAACCAGGACCTTCCCCCAGGGGCATTTCCCTTCCCAATCTCGGTCAGGTCTTTGTTCTTCACCAGAAAATCTTTAGTGGGTGGCAATGATCAACCGACAGTCTGACTGATTGCCATGTCTCCACCTGGGGCCAGAGTCCTGCATTTCTGTCCCTGTTTTTACCAGCTGCTGATCACAAGGAACGATTCATCCTCCATGACCTGCAAGCTGTTAATGCCTGACCAGCCAGCCTCCTAGTAGATTCACATGTGGTTTTAACAACACAGCCCTCTTCTTATCCCAGCTTTCCCCAGTGCACTTTATAAAATGGTGTAGTCTGCCATTATTGTCATCATGACAATACCCCCAGCAGGCCGGAGCTGACCTCATCTTCCCTAGGGATTCCCCCATGCTCCCCCTTTACAGGTGCTCACTTCCTTCCCAGCCCGCTGCAGCATGTACCATGAATGACCGACAGGACATGTGATCCTACACCCCACCTCGTCTTGTAAAACCCATCAGAAACAATTTGTGCTGCCCAATACTCCAATACTCCCATGAGTGTGTGTGTGTGTGTGTGTGTGTGTGTGTGTGTGTGTGTACTTGCACTAGAGATGTCTACCAAGCAGAACCACACCCTGAGAGACAGGCTGTCACAGGCAACCCCCAACTTCAGGAGCCACTAATGCTCCTGTTCTGTAAGTTCATGTTTACCCTCTGTCTTCAGTACCCTAATCTCTATTGCCTGGGTTCTGTCCTCTCCAAGGCCTCCCCCCGCTGACTGGCACAGGCACTCTGATGCTTTTCCTGTCTGATGTCAACGACAATGCTCCAAGTCTCCAGCCCCATTCCCGACACTTGGAGGTCTGTGAGTCGGCTGGGAGCAAACCCCTGCTGTTAGAAGCTGAGGATGCAGACCTGGACCCCTATGCTGACCCCTTTACTTTTGATTTGGACACTGCCCAGGGAGATGTGAAAGAGATTTGGATGCTGAGGACAAAGCAGGGGGAAGGTTTGTATGGGTTCGGGGCTAACCTAGACTGGAACAAGGTGGGATTTAGGGTACAGACACTGAGTCATACAGTCTCAAGTGACACTTGGAGAACCTAAAGACTGGACTGTGTTTTGTGGGAAGCCAGCCCAGCTTACTTACCAAGTTCCAGAAAGGACTCTGGGCACAAGGGCTGGGCTGAGCTTGCCTTGATGGAGTATTACATGCCTGCTGTCACTCCTGGCTTTCTTGACACCATGGAGGAAGATGACTGCACATTCAGGTATCTGTCTGTTCTCTCTCCTAATTTTCATCTGGGTCCTTGTCCTTGTAGTGAACAGCAGCCATAGATTTAACAATGTAAACAGTATCCTTTGAGTCCTAGAGCATGTCACCGCATGACTTTTTGTGGGGAAGATGTAGAGAAATGTCTATTTATCTGAGCTAGAGAGACTGACAGGCCAAAAGGAGGTATCCTGCCCAGCTTGACAAGATGAGGGTTCTTACAGGAGCATGGGTGAGTCAAAGGTAGGATCCTGTGGGTGTAGGCAGGATCCTGTGGGTGTAGGCAGGATCCTGTGAGTGTATGCAGGATCTCGTGTGTCTAGGCAGGATCCTGTGGGTGTAGGCAGGATCCCATGTATCTAGGTAGGATTCTGTGGTTGTAGGCAGGATCCCGTGTGTCTAGGTAGGATCCTGTGGGTGTAGGCAGGATTCTATGGGTGTAGGCAGAATTCTGTAGGTGTAGGTTGGGTCCTCTGTGTAGAAGCAGGATCCTGTGAGTATGGGCAGAATACCGTGGCTCTAGGTAGGATCCTGTGGGTCTAAGTTGGGTCATGTGGGTACTGAAAAGATCCTGTGTGTATAGGCAGGTATGGGTAGTACCCTGTGACAGTGTAGGTCAGATCCTGGAACTTTTCTAAGATGATTGTTTAGATAGTATAATTTACAGTAAGGTTTGAAGATTACGGACATTTCTTCTATGTTGTAACATAGGTTCATGAGGAGTGTTGCTTATATTCAGAAATAAGGAATGCTAAAAGCTCAGGGCTGTGGATCATTTTGGCCCAGGTTAGCACCGTTTATCTGGCATCCTCATTTGAGGTGTGGTTAGGAAAACACACGCTGTCCTCACCAAAGGCAATTCTGAATGTATCAATGGATGTCCAACAGGAAAGGCTCTCCAGATCCTGGAACAAGGGGCCTCTTTCCTTTCCTACCTGCTCCTTGCTTTCTGAGTTTCTGTCTTGTTCCACTTTGAGAGCCGCAGCCCTGCACAGTAGCAAGGAGATGCACATAGGCCAGTGAGCCTACTCATGTGGTTCTGCTTTTACAGGCCTCTCTGCTGAACTCATAATGCTAAGAAGCCTCCCGCCCGGGGAATACTTGGTGCCACTCTTCATAGGAGACAGACAGGGCCTTGCCCAGAAGCAGACAGTGCACGTGAAGATTTGCTCCTGCCCCAGTGGATCTGAATGTGAGGAGCATTCAGACACAGGGCTCCTGTGGTGGGCCCTGTTCCCAGTCTGTGCAGCACTTATGGCTCTGTCAGGTAAGTGCTTCCTGGGAGCTCAGCCCCTTTCGCTGGCCGTAGGACAACAAGAATTGCTCTGCCTGAGTGGGAGAAAAAGACAAACTCCAGACTTCTTCAGGTCAGAGGTTGCCAGACACTCTAATTAACCGAAATTCAGTTTCCATGCTCAGGCAATTATGTAAACAATGGAATCCGCAGAGGAACGCAGTCCAAAGGTGAGCATATGTTTGCAGTAACCATGGCTACAGAGGTACACAGGTGTCTAGGTGCCTGGGCATGGCTAAGGTTAGTAAGGGCACTGGATAATCCAAGAAACAATAGCATATTCTTGGCCAGTAAATACCAAGCAGTGAATTCAATAAAAGTGTTGGCATCTGTCTGAGCCCCCCACATACTGGTAAGCCACGCAGTCCTGAGATGGTTTAGATGGAACCAGACTCTGTCAGGTAGCAGTTGAGTGGAAGTGAACAGAGGTTGGCCCTTGAAGCCTCCTGCAGAGCTGAGCTTGCACAATTCTTTCTGTTTTATCATAGTTGCTTTCCTTTGCCTGCTGCGGTGCTCCTGCGTATTTGGACCCAAGAGGCTCAGAGGTTTCATCCCAAGTGACAGTGGCCACCAGACACTGATTGTGTATAATGAGGAAAGCAAAGCCCTTCCAGCCCAGGTAGCAACTGCTGAGCAACGTGGCACAGCAGCAGTGTAATGGCACAGATCCGTAGAGCACAGCCTTCATAGAGTTACTCGTTTTAGGTGTATGTGTGAGTGCTTGTATGTATGTCTGTCCTCTGGGCGTGTGCAATACCTGTAGAGGCCAGAGAGAGTATCAGATTCCCTGCAACTGGACTTGCGAATTGTAAAGATCGTGAGCTGCCTTGAGGGTGCTGAGAACTGGTAACCACAGAGCCATCTCTCTAGACTCTCATTTCGTTACTCTGAATTCATGTTTGAGTGACGCACAGGAAAGCATTCTTCCAAAACTGCACAGCACAGGCAGATGCATTTGTGTTTTCTATCAGTGTTTCTCAGCCACACTCAGTTTTGCCCCTGGGGGGACACTTAGCAATGCCCAGAGGCATGTCTGATAGCTGAAATTAGGAGATGCTATGGGTTTCTAGTGGGCTGAGTTCAGGGCTATAGTCAAATATCACCCAACACAGAATTATCTGGCCTAGTGTCCCCAGTGCTAGCTTGAGAAACCAAGCTTAGGAGAAAATGATTCTGTCGGGTTGAGGTTCTCTGGGTGGCATTGCGTTGCTCCCCAGTAAGGGGTCTGAGTTGGCTTTTCTGTCACAGTCAGTCATCCTGAGCCAGAACCTCTACCCCATCCTCCTGCAACACAGAGGGTGAGAATCGACCTCCCTGGCTTTGCAGGAACAAGACAGTTTCTGACTCACATCTTCCCAGCTTTATGTAGCTGAGCCAGCCATGCACCACCCAAGCTCACATTCTCTTCCATGGCCTGGAGCGATGGAGTTAGCTCTCTAGAAAACGGATTGAGGACAATGCCTAAGAAACCACCTGACACAGCTCAACCTGCATGAATTCAGGACCAGCAATGGCTGGATCTTCCCACCTGCTACCTCCAGAGAAGAGCTTTGTCTCGACCTTGTAGCTACTTTGGGCTGGGTCAGATGGGCCACGATTGTGTTATGAACACCCCTGCCTGTCTTCCCCTGAAACTAGAAGTGACTGATCTAAGAAAATGTCAAAATGAAATTCTGTCTTTTCTGGCCATTAGACATACACTTTCTCTTTGTGGATATCAAAGACAAGCTGCTCTTTCTTTCTTTCTTTCTTTCTTTCTTTCTTTCTTTCTTTCTTTCTTTCTATTCCTTGACTCATGGTTCAGGAGATATAAGCCATCAAAATAAGGAAGGGAGTGGGGGCTAGAGGGAGTAGAGGCATGGGGGAAGGAGTATCTAGGATGCCTTCTATTACTGTACAAGAGCTCAGGCCAGACCCGGAGTCATACTGTGACCCTCAGGAGCCCACTCCAGTGACCCACCTCCACCTACCATGCCTCCCTCCCTGTCGATTCCACAAGCTCCTCTAATAGCAGCTAAAAACTAAGTGTTCTGTCCCAGCATCTCTAGTATTCTGAGAGTCGAGAGCCAGTCAACCTGAGTTTCTATTCCATGTTGGTGAGCAGCACTTAGGTTATCTTACTGGCCCTGGGCTTTTGTGTATAAAATGATATCAGTGTTTCCACTCCCCTGTAGTTTAATGGATTTTGTAGTTAATTAAATCAAAGTCATGTCACAGACTGATAAGCATGCAGCCTGTGCTGGCAGCTGACCTCATTCCAACATGTTCATGCCTATTTGTCTGGCCATCTCATGTGACCATGCCAGCCAAGACAGTCCCTACACCAGGGATACTCTGTTCTTTGGGGACGACTCCATCTAAGATGCTATCTACCCACGTTGTCACATTAAGCTGCTAGGATGATCCCCAGAACCATGTGGATGTCCGCTCTGCCTGTGAGGAGGCTAGTGGGCCCCACTGAGGCACCCATCAATGTTGGAATCCCTTGGGGATGATTTCTGCTGAGTAAGGATAGGAAGAAATCTGAGGGTCATTGCAGATACCTTAAGAGAGGGTCTGGGGTCTCCTGATAGGATTAACATAGAACTCTGCACAGTAGGGAATTCAGCCTCCCCACCAGCTACTGCAAATAACAATCTACAGTAAAGCATCTCCTCTTGCAAATGCACCATCTGGGTGTGCGGGGCAGATGTGTCCTTCCTGATGTCATTGCTGTGATAGGTTAGGTTAGGTTGATGGCACACAGGAAGCATAGGGGGGTGTGGAAGTGGGGATGTAAACTCTCAAAGCCAGCCCCCCAGGTGGCTTGCTGATTTTTATAGTTGCCTTCAGTAACTCTGACCTCCGTCATATTTCTTTCTCTGGTTTTTACAGATGCAGCCATCTGGGGAAGACCAGATGCCCACTCTGTCCTTCAACAGAGATGTGACCAGTGCCAAGACTGAGGTGAAGGTAACACATCTCTGTAGCCTCCATCTGGTTTTAATTATTCAGGAGAAACACCCTGGTAGCTTCCCAGGCCCACATGTGATGAGGCTTCTGGACAAGGACCTGGAGAGGGAAGGTTTTTCTTCCTGTGCAGTTCTGTGTAGTTTAGGACTATTTACAAACTCGCCCAGCATTCCTTTCTCTAAGCAGTAGCTGTCCCCATTTTGAAAGCCAAAAATTGAACCTAAACTTTCAAATAAATGGCATGGCCAAGGTCTCTGCTTACCCTGTTCATCCAGGCATGCTAGCTAGGGAAGTCTGCCTTGTGTTCATAATTACAACCATGATGTATTGGCTGGCATTGCTTTCTTTTTCCTTCTCTAGTTTGGAAGTTTCTGGAGCCCAGGGCATTACTGAGGTGTGACTCATTTGGCAATCCTGAGTTGTGCTGTGCACGCCCAGTCCCACTGAGTTCACACTAGAACAGGGGAGGGAATAGTGTGTATTAGCTGCTTTTCTGTGATAAAACACCATGAGCAAAAGCAACTGACAGAGGAAGGGCTCACTCGGGCTTCAGGTTCCAGAAGGGGAGTCTGTTACAGAGAAACATGGCAGTGAGCAGCAGAGGCAGGAGCCAAGAGTACATCTTGATGGCACAGAGGAAGCAGAGGAGGAAATGGAAGTGGGGTGAGAGTATAATCTCTCAAAGCCCACCCCCAATGACACACTTCCTCCTGACCAGTTCCTTCCTAAAGGAGCCACAACCTCTTCAGTCAGACAGCAGCACTAGCAGGGAGCCAAGTGTTCAAAACACGAAATCTCTGGAGGACATTTTCAGTCAAACACTCCCAGGGATGTCCTTACTTTACAGGGGAGAAAACTGAGGCATTTTGGCCTCTCTGGGTTTTCTTCCTGGGGTCCTGCATGAAATTAGCACATTCATGGTTAAATACACATAGCATTTAGAATGGCCTCTGTTCACACTTTCTCAAAGCTAAGGAGCAACTTAAGATCTATTGCTAGTTCAGTGCTTTAGACTCTGCTGCAAAGAAGGCAACATCTCCAAGCCATTGTCCAGCTTTACTGCCAGCTGCATTTCCTTTATGGTGTGCATGTGTTGGCAGGGGGTGGTGGTCCAAGTGCATGTGTGTGCATGTGCGTGTATGTGTGCATGTATATGTATGTGTGTATGCATGTGTGTATATGTGTATGTGTGTGTATGTATGTGTGTGTAAGTATGTGTGTGTGTGTGTGTGTGTGTGTGTGTGTGTGTATGTATGTATGTGTGATACATGCCTGTGTGCTTGAGGGTGCACATATGTACATTTGTACCATGTGCTTAGAGACCAGAGGTCAGACTCAGGTGTTCTTTAGGTGCCATCTCTTATATATATTGCTATTATTTGTTTGCTATTGGTTTGCTACTTGGTTGCTGCTATTTGTTTGTTGTTTTTGAGTCCTAGGGTCTCCCTGGGACTTGGGCCTTACTGATTAGGCTCAATTGGCTGGAGAGCAAGCTTCAGGATCCTCTGGTCTCCACGACCTGGGGACTGGGAGTGCAGACAGATGCCATTACTCCCAGCTTTTTACTTAATGTGGGTGCAGGAACTGAACTCAGGTCCTCAGGCTTGTGCAGCAGGTGTTTTGCCAACTGAGGTATTTGTCCAGGCCACCAGCTTGATCTTCTTTGAAAATTTGCTTTATTACTGATTGACAAGTCTAAATTAAAACAAAGAGGTTGTTTTAATTAGGATTTTATTGCTGTGAAGAGGCACCATGACCATGACAATCTTATAAGGGAAAACATTTCATTGGAGCTGGCATACAGTTCAGAGGTTTAGTCTATTATCAACCTGACAGGAAGCATGATGGCATGCAGGCAGACACGGTGCTGGACAAGTAGCTGAGTGTTCTATATCATCAATGGGCAGCAGGAAGAGAGAGACACACTGAGCCTGGTTTGAGCCTGTGACACATTTTCTACTCCAACGAGGCCACACCTCCTAATAGTGCCACTCCCTGTGAGCCAATGGGGGCTATTTTCATTCAAATCACCACAGAGATATTATGCAAACATGGCCTGCTATCAGGTCTCTTAAATCTAAACCATTCCATTTGCCAACATCTCTCCTAGACCTCCTGTGTGCTCA
>JANHMN010000002.1:235923724-235935980 GCA_030674055.1 Rhabdomys pumilio
GCCTAGACCTTACCGTCTTTATGTCGTTTGGGACTAGACATTTCTAAACTCAAGATGACTGTAAGTCAGCTTAGCCTCAAAGTGCTGTGAGTGCTTTATAGGGAGAGGTCAGGATGCCACTCACACTTCGTGGTCCCCAGCAGCTTGTCATTCCCCTGAGACACCCTCCTCCCTTGTTCCTCCCCCTCCTTTGTGCCACTTTTTGAGGTCTCCTTCTCCAACCACATAAGAACCCATCAACCCTCCTCCTGGCTTGGAGCCTTTACTGCTCTTCCGCCTGAAAAATGCTTTCTGGCCTGACCCCCATGCCCGAACACCCTCCAAGTCCTATGGCCCCTCTCCCCTGACCCTGCTGTGTGGACCCTCTTCCCCTCACCCCGCCCTGTGGCCTCTACATCCCCTCCCCGTTGCCCCCCCCCACCCCCCACCCCCCCCCCCCCCCCAGGCCCTTCTACTTCCTTCTTATGGTTCTTGTCCTGAGAGGTCTTTCTGGCTCCAGCTGGGTACAAGACTCTCTTATCCCTTTATGTCATTCATGGCTCTTCATGTTCCTGTCACTCTTAGGTGCTAGCCTACCACATGCACCATGTGAACTGAGAGTAAAGTTGCTTGACAGCCATGTCCCCAGCAATTGGCTGCCCTCCATACAGGACTTGGCATGGGGTTGAGCTGGGGAACCACCAGGTTCATGTTTAGCCGCTCCTTACCATTGTACACTTGCTCTTTGGACAGCCCCTAGAGGTCAGATAGATGCATTAGCATAGTGAACACCTGTGCGCCCACCTCAGAGAGTGACCTGTGCTCGCTGTGAGCAAGGCCAAGAGGAATCACAAGAAGGGGTTTGGGAGAACACAACCATACACGGAGATTCCCCCAAGGGATGGGGTTCGTGGAAAGGACCCTGATACTGCTGCTCTATGGACTCCAGCCTCCTTCCCCGAAAGAGTGTTTCTACCTCAGTGAGATCCAGCAATGGCCCTTGCTGGACCTCCCCCCCCTCCCAGCACAGAGGGAAGTATGATCTTTTGTTTTTGGTCTGATTCTACCTCAGTGTTAAATTTCTGTGGACTGGAAACACGGGTACAGGAGCTGTGTGGTGGGTGCCCCTCAGGCTAGAGGCTGCTGGTTCATTTTGCAGGTCTATCTGGATCGCATAGTGCCCAGACGGCCCCTGCAGCTGATGGAAGGAAGGGTGATGGAGATGTGGAGAAAGGTAGGTGTTCTTCTCATCCTTACAGTGTCTGTCATCCCTTTTTTTTGTCTGACTGGGGATGCTCTCTCCTAAATTACTGTATGGTACGGGTCACCAAAGGCTGCCATAACACCGTGTTATAGGCTGGTGGCTTCTACCACAGACATTTATTATTGCAGACTTCATCAGAGCCTCTCATCTAAGGATTCTGTCTCGTGAATCCTTGTGGTGCCCTGGGCCTTGGGGTGCTTTTCAGAGCCTCTGAGCTGAGTTTATGGGATCTTGTCTTATGAACCCCCATGATGTCCTGGCATCTCCATCTCTGGTGCCAGAGTGAACAAGGGACAGGACAGCAGGCCACCATGACCCAAGGCAGTGAGTCTGACTGTAGGTCACAGAGGTGTAGGGCTTCTGCCAGGGTCTCCCAGTGTTGATTCCTCTGTATCTCTCCACTATCCCCTGGTAGGCACTGCATCCCTGTATTTTCCCCTTACATTCCTACGTCTGGGTCCTGCAGTGTGGACAGTGCCTGGTGGCTGGTGTTTCACGACGCAAAGCAGATCCACCAGGCTCCTGAGGGGAAGATTTTCTGTCCATATCTGAGCTGGAAGATCATTTCTCAGGCCCTGATCATCACTGAGAGGGAGATCCTTTAGGAGCCGTGATATCTCTGTCTCTCTCCTCTCTTTCCTCTCTCTATGTCTCTCTGTTTCTTTCATTCAGCCACGTGGAACTTCTATGAGGTAATCCTGTATCTGTACTTACAATGTGCCACATTTCCGTCTCTGGCAAAGAAGCTGACAGGGAAACACACACGCACGCACGCACGCAAGCACGCACGCACACACACACACACACACACACACACACACACACACACACACATGCCAGCAAGAAAACGTGAGGGGGAGGCGGGGAAGGGTGTATTTTGACTCTGTTTTGGAGTCCTCAGCCCGTGTTGGCTGTCCCCACTGCTGTGAGCCTGTGGTTTGAACTCTTGAACATCATGGTGGTGGGGAATGATCATGGCACAGCAAAGGTGCCCAACTCACGGCTGCCAGGATGAAGTGAGGAGCAATAAGAGGAGCTGGGGCATCAGAGAGCCTGCAATGACACAACCCAGTGACGCACTTCCTCCAATCAGGTCCTGTCTTCCGTCATTCCCTCATTTCCTATTGGTGAAGGCGAGTCCTCAAGGTCCAATCACAGTCAAGAGCCCCTCCAATAGCCCCACCCCTGACATTCCTTCAGAGCTCTTCAGGTCCGAGGAGAATAATCAATGGAAAATTAAGTATGCATTTGTTACAAGAGTCCAGGAGAAAGGTCGGCCTGAAAACCAAGGGCTAGGGTTAAGCTATGAGGACAAGCTGGGGCTTGGCATGGGCCACCGCTCCTCCCTCAGATTGTAGAGTTAGGAGGGCAGAATTGTGTCTGAGCATAGGCCGCTGTCTCTTCCTTTGTGGGGCTTCCTGTGTGGAAGGACGGTTGGACAGTTATTTCTACCCCATTGCCAGAGACTCTGCACACATGAAGCCACACACAATCTCACGACCATCACACGTGGTACCCATTTTCACGTGTGCAGGTACCTAGCTGAAGCCCAGCAGGAAGTACAAACAGGACCACAAGTCCCGGTGCATCTAGGCAGGAGAAGGTTGCATTCCCATAGAGGAGCCCCTCCCCCTTCCCCATGCCAGCCAGACAAGCAGCTTTGTGCAGTACAACTTAAGCCCCGAGTTCCATGGTGTGAAGAGAAAAGAAAAGGGAAACTCAAAGCTCAGATGAGAAGAGCAGTTCTCTCCCTCGCAAGCCTTCAAACTTAGTCGGTGGTTTGTGATGAATTATTGATCTTAGGGGACGCTGGAATTGCTGAGTCAGGGTGCGGAACCCCTGCTGCTTGGCCGCCAGCCTTAGGGGTTTGAAGTTGAATTCTTGAGGCGCAGCCCCTGCTGCTGATTCAGTTTTGCTCTGCACATAGCAGGTCTGTCATGAATTATCTATTTAGCTTTGCCCAGCGGACGTGACTGGACTCCTAACGTCTGGGCTAGGTCTGGAGTTCACCTCTCTCGGCTGAGCCAGCTCCCTTTCCTCTGTACCACGGAGAGAGAGTAGACAGCAGCAGGGTGGTGGCCACAACCCTCAGGTAACAGGCCCAGCAGGTGTGTGAGATCCACTCCTGTCTGTGGGCACGGACTCCATGCATAGCGGAGGTTGAGTTTCTGCTCTGTGGAGGGACCAGGGCTCTTGTGACACAGAGGGAACTAGAGAGCAGCTGGCCGCTAGCCGTGAGTGCCATTGATGATTGGCATTAGGAGAACATGTGCATTGGGTCCTTGGGGCTCCCAGCTTGCCTTTCCCAGACCCTACCCCACCTCCCCTGTCATGCTCTGAGCCTCAGTTCCCACTGATTTCACCTCCATTCAAGGTATCTGGAGTCCTTCTTAGCTAGGGGAGGTTAGAAAGGCTCACTGGATCCATTGTCAGTATAACTGACAGATGTGACTCAGTTTCAGATCGTGCCATCCTAGAAACAGGTTGAAGTTTCTCTTCTACCCCACATCTCTTTGCTATTTATCTATCTACCCCTCTCTCTTTGCCTTTCATCCATCTACCCATCTATCCATCCACCCACCCATCTATCCATCTACCCATCCATCCACCCACCCATCTATCCATTCACCCATCTATCCATCTACCCATCTATCCATCCACCCATCCATCCATCTACCCACCCACCCATCTATCCATCCATCTACCCACCCACCCATCCATCATCCATCCATCCACCCAATTCATTCATTCATTCATTTATTCATTCATTCTTCTGTGCATTCTTCTTTACTCTCCCTCCCTCTCTCCCTCCTTCTCTTTCTCCCTCCCTCCCTCCCTCCCTCCCTCCCTCCATTTCTCTACTAACTTTCTCTCTAATATCCATCCATTCATCCATCTATCCATATCTCTGCCCATCTCTCCATCTTTCTACCTGCCCACCTACCCATTAAACACTTAAGTGACTCAGGACAAAAAAAACAAAACAAAAACAAAAAACAAAAAACAAAAAACAAAACACAAAACACAAAACAAAACAAAAAAACAGGAAATGCTGCCAGAGAGATATCTGGGCCATGAACACTGAGCTAGAGCTTGCAGACAGGAAGTTGGCATCAGGGACCCTCATTCATGGAGAAGAGCAGCAGAGGCCAGGAGAAGAGGGAGCCAGTGACTCAGCATGCCTAAAGCCCTACGTGTGAGGGATGGGTCTGTACATACAGCTTTCGAGATAGGGTAGGAAGACAGGTCTGGTCAGGTGGGAGAGCTGCCTTACTTGAGATTTGACTATTGCTAGGGATTTAAAGGCCAAGAAATGCTATTGAGGAGCTTAAGGGGGAATCCAATTAGGTCAGAGGCTGGAAAATTCAGAGTGTGGTCAAAAGTATGGGGACCAGAGAGAGGCTGAGATGTATAGAGAAGAGGAGGAAGGCTCAAAGTGGCCTGCTTCCTGTCAGAGTGACTTAATAGAAAGACATCCTCTGCCCCTCCCCCCTTCTTGCTCACATCACAGTTGGGAGGCATCCGAAGGAAGCTTTTCAAATGGGATGCAGGGCCCAATATCTCTGATTCATGTGTAATTGTACCACCCAGGAGGAACCCAAGGATGGATATGTGACTAGGATGGAGGATCACCAGAAGCCTTGTGGCCAAGTGACTGACTATTCCTGATGCCTGTCATCCATAAGTTCTCAGCCACTGTGTATATCCAGAAGGCAGGAAATGAGACCCCTCAGGTGCCCACTAGGAACAGGAGTGGATTAATGGACTCCTTGTATTCTCTATTGCAGTAACTGGAGAGAGGAAAGGGCCTGAGGTAGTGACTAAGACATTGGAGAAGAGGGGACAGAATCATGTATGTGAAAAAGTAGTGGGTGGGGACCCGGGAGCAATGCAAGGATTCTGTACACAGCTAGAGATGCCATGGTGTGAGCTGTGTTAAAACTTCACATGTGTAGGGCTCACACAGCCTTCCCAGAATGCCTCACCCAGTCACTATTATTCAGAATATACTTTGGTTAACTTTTGGTGGTACTGTGAGCCAGCCAACCAATCGTGTTAAAGAAATCATGGACATAAAACATAATCTTATTATGTTTTATGTTCACAAAAGTAGGTACCTGTAGAGATAAATATATCTCAGTAGCTTCTAGGATCATGTGTTGTGGTCTGTCTGTTAACCAACTTCCTGTAAAGATCCAGAGGAAATACTTTAGGACTGGAAGGCCGAGTCCAACAGCTGTGTATGGCCAAAGCTATACACGACTGCCGTATTGGCTTGGAAGCTTGGCTGTATTGCAACAAAACTTTATTTTCAACAAGTGTTGAGTTGGGTTTGTCCCCAGGATTGTCATGTGTCAGCCTCTGTGATCTGATGCTTAGGAATTCTGGTGGACAAGGTGCTTGGCGGGCAAGAGGAGGCACTCTCAGGGATGTTTAGCATGAAGTCTGTGTGTCTGTTCCTGTGCAACAGCCCAGGCAAAGTAAGGTAGAGTCTTTGGTTCTGGATGTGATGATATCAAGTGTCCTGGACTGAAACTGATCACCCATCACCTTTGTGAGGGAATGGGTGACAACATATGGCTTGTGCACACATATGGGAGATCAGAATGCGGTGGGAGTAGACAGAATGGTGTTTAAGGGCAGACTGAGTGGGGACCACCCTTTCCAGGAGACAGTGAAGGATGAGCAGACTGGAAAGGCATTTGTGCGTTAGGAAGGGTCCTCAAACAAGAAACATGATAAGGGTGGAAAAAGAGAGGACACTGGCCCAAGTGAAGATCCAGGTGAGCTATAAGCAGGAAGTGTCCAGGATATGGGAAGTTCAGGACTGTACCCAGGATGAGTGCACAAGGCAGCAAGAAGGGTGAGATGGGAGTGTCTATCAGCACCTTGGCTGCTCACCATCATTGTTGGAATAGTGAAGAAGCAGATAATACCTCATGCTTCAGCTTAGCTACTGCAGCTGAGTATGTAGGGCCAAAGCCTTCCTCTCACATGCACTTCAGAAACTTTCTAGCCAAGAGGACACTGATGCCATCTGGGAGCCTGTAACTGTGAATGTCTCCTTCCCTGGCTTTCTCCACAGAAGCTCCAGGGTGTTGATGTTCTGGAAGGTGACAGTGGCGACCTGCCTCATGTTTACAGAGAGGAGGGAGAGTGTGAAGGAGCTGAGACCCTCAGCTCTCTGACCTTCTTGGAACAGGACCTCTCCCCCGAGTTGATGGGCTCAGGCTCAAAATCTGTTCCATCTGAAGCAGTGTGTTTTACGTCAAGAGTTCCTTCGTAAAGGTGTATGAGGGGCATGATTTAGGAGAATGATCACTATTTATGGACCTCTCTGTTTGTTCTTTATTCTTAGTCACTTCCTAGTCTGCAGTGGTTTGTGTTACAATCACCTGGGAAACACCTGGGAGATGTACCTATGGCATGTCAGTGGGGGGTTATCTTGTTTGCACAAAAAGAGATGGAAAGAGGTGCCCACTGTGGGTGGCACCATTCCCTAGACTGTGGGTGCTGCCATTCCCTGGCTGGGATCATGGACTGTGTATGTGGAGAAAGCAAGCTGAGCATCAGCGTTCACCACTCTCTGCTTCCTGATCTCAGACGAACGTGACTGGCTGATTTAGACTCCTTCAACCTTGCTTCCTGCCATGATGAACTGTACCCCTGAACTGTGAGCCAGAATAAACCCTTCCTTCTCTAGGTTGCTTTTGTCAGTGTGTTTTATCACAGCAGCAGGAAGGAAACTAAGACAGGGTCCTAGGATGAGGATCAACTATGGATCCAAAAACAATGTGGAATGGTGGGTTGTGTGCTTTACAAATGTGACCTGTCATATTTTCTGGAAAAACTTAAGTCGAACGATATATTCTTTGCATCTGTTCCTGTCCCAGCTCTGATGGTAAGTAGAAATCCAACCCATGGATCAGCTGGCTGTTTGACCAGCAGTAGTTGATTCTGGGAGGAAATGAAAATGGGCTTTGAAAAGATTATTTACATTTCTGTAATTGTCACTCTGCTTCATTTTAAGCAGAGAAGGCTAATAGACTGGAAAGCGCTTCCTAGAGTATTTGTAATAAGTACTTTCAGTGATTTTTTAAAAAAGATAACAGTCCCTTTCCACGATTTGATTAGCTAAGCTAGCTGTGTTATTTTGAGAAAAAAAAATAATTAAGCTTAGAATCGTGTAAACAGAACGTGCTTTGAAAATCTAAGACGCACTGTGATTTAACTTCCTCCTATCATTATAGTAAAAGAATTTAAAAAACTTTGAAGAAATATGCTCTGATTAGATTTTTATTTAAACAAGACCATAATGTTTTCCTGGATCTTTGTTTTCCACCTGGTATTCATACACATTGTATGCTAGGCGTGGGGTGGGTGGGGCAGGGTGGGAGCATTCTTTTAAAACGTATACACATGGACATGTGCCCTTTTAAAAGTCTAAGCAGTTAGTAAGTACTGACTCAACAAAATTTGTCCTCTGACTCAAACATGTGTACCATGGCATGTGTATTCGTGCACATACATCATGCGTGCACGCACAAAATAATTAAACAAAGGATACTTTGAGTCTTAGTTGTTGGCTAGGGTTAATAAATGGTCATCAGGTCTTTGTAGATACAAGCCCAGAGAAAGAAAACGACCACCATGGAGAAATCAGGCCCATTGTCTGTTCTTGTAAATAAAGTTTTATTGACATACAGCCATGCTAGTGGCACCAAGCAGCTCCGGGCTCTGATAGCTACAACAGACCACAACACTGGCTTCCAGGCTCTTCTGAGGAACCCAAGGTTGGTACCTTCCCTTAAGCATTCTTCTTGGAAACCCCAGCTCACAGCAAACACATTATGATGCCTGCATGCCCCATGCTAGGACAAACACATTACCAGATGCTCCTGAGAGGTTTTAAGTAAGTGAGTCTCCAGTGGTAGCTCATCTGGCTTTCCTCTGGTCTTGTGGTACACATTTGCAAATTGTAAGACGCTCTCCAGCACATTGTTTCCAAAAGTAATAAAACACTCATGCGATATTCATGAACGCAGATTCAGCAATTAACAAGGAGAGCAAAGCGTTACATCGTGTAGATATTTAATAAGACGCGTGTTGATACTGATCTTGCCAACCTTCTTAGATATTTGCCACCACATCCCCATGTCATCAAATTATGGTCATTTTTTTTCCCAGAACCTTGGGGTTCTGACATCCAGCGCAAAGAACAGCCCTGCTGCTGTCTTCATGGAAATGTCACAAGAGTGACATGGAAGGCCACCAACTCCCCTGTTTAGATGCCAGTTGGATTCTGTCCCTTTCCCCTGCTGTTGTCTGCAGGAGACATTCCTTAGTATTATCTGGCTGGTTCTTCCTTCAGGTTCATGTTCAAAATGAGGGCTGCAGATACGGCTCCATGACAGAGTGGCCCTTGGTTCAATCCCCAGGACCACAGAGCTCTGAAATGATCAAATCTACCCACACCCTCGCGATGGTTTCAATCAGAGATTCGGCTGTGAGGTTCCCTGAAAATCGCCTCCAGTGGTGACCTATACGACCTCGAGAATGAAACGGGTTCTTGCTAGTGGCAATACAGTATAGAATAAAACAACAGTGGTAAATATGTTCAGGGAAATGTGCTTTTATTAAGAACCTTAGCTTCCACATGGCTTGCTAATCCAAAGTCAGCTGTAGTCACTGGTGTTAAAAATTCATTATGGGCTTCATTTAATTAAATTAATCTATGTATTTTTGCATGCTATAACAACCTGGGTTGCTGAACTCCCTGACTCAAGCGTGTGCTTTGCTGGCTCTTAGGATGCATGCAGAAGACCTTATAGTTGGCAAACTCTCCTTTTATTGTCATGGTGGGGGAGTGCACCTGTGATCCCAGCCCTTAGAGGGAGGGCTTTTGGGAGCAGGGGTTCAAGACACCCTGGGCTGCAGAGTGAGAACTGGTCTGAAACACAAATAAGTAACTATGAAAGCAAACATGTACACATGCGGAGACCCTCAGCAAATGGCCAGGGAGACCTCATTCATGTTCTGTGAGGCAGTGACCAGCCAGTGGTCAAGAGCCAGGGCAGCAGTGTGTGTGTCTGTAGGGGAAGATTTGTGAAATCAAAGCCGCTGTCTATACCATTGTCCACAAACCTGCCTCTCCATGGTCTCCTCTGCCATAACGAAGAAGTAGTAAGAATTCTGGAGACTTAGCTCCAAAGCCTCAGGCTCTTCATCTAGAGGCTGCAGAAGGCCAGACACCCCTAAATGCACCATCACAGGCCACCTCTTCTTGCTCAGGGAAAGAACCCAGCATCCCACCATGGGAGGCGGCGGGCTGTCCATTCACGAAGCAACATTTCCCATCCTCCAGGCAGAGGCAGACATGTGACTTCATTCTGATTAAAGGAAGGCCATTTCCAGAAAGTACTTCGTAGGGTGGGGAAAAGCCGTCTATCCCATCTTCTCTTCCCTGAGGGAGTGAGAGCAACTGAAGTTGGGGTGGCGGTTCCATGCATAGATTCCAATGGCCACAGGATGGATGGGAGAAATTCCTTGTCCCCAAGGGTCCCATCCTTACACCCTCACCACCTCATTCCCACACCACTTTGAGTCTCAAAAAGAAGAATTAAATATTCCTTTTTTTTTAAGCTATTGGTGTTTTATAAATTCCAGCATTTGGGGCCAAGCTGAGTCTTAGCTGACACAAAATACAGAACAGAGTGAAGTGGGCCATGAGTAGCAGAACTTAAGCCTGTGGTGTTGGCTTAATGGAAGTGTCCAAGTGGCAGGGACTCAAACACTGAGAGAGAGAGAGAGAGAGAGAGAGAGAGAGAGAGAGAGAGAGAAGAGAGAGAGAGAGAGAGAGTTGGTGACCCTCGCTCTACAGAAACATAGCCTGGATAACACTGGTCCTTGACTGTCCTTTGAAAAGCTGCCTGTGTTCTGAACAGGAGTGTAACAGGAAGCAGTGTGGAAACATTCATGATGTGGGGCACATTAGTGGCTGCTTTTAGCACCATGCTAAGAGAGGGACAGGGACTTTGGCTAATGCTGGCCAGGAGACAAGCAGGATTGAAAGACCCACAGCTGTGCTAATGGGGCTGCTATGGACAGCTCTGCAATCTGTATCCACCAAGAGCTGGGCAATTTGGGGATTGAAAGGGCTGAACACAGGGACTGCTGTGCCTTTCAAAGGACATCTGTCATCAAAGTAGTGTCTGCAGCTCAGTACACTTAGCAGAAAATAAAACCAGTGCCCCATCCCAGCGGCTGAGGACACAGTGAGAATCACCTTAAGGATGCCTCCTCCCCAGCTGTGCCATCACTCAGACTGTCTCAGGGTAAGTGGCAGGATGTAGAGTGGAGACAGGCCTGTCTACAACCCTCTTCTCCTTCAGGAGAACTAGGGGTGGCCATGGTTTGAGGACTCATGTGGAGTCATATCAGACAGTGCAGAGACCCTGCAACCCTTACTCTATTGCCCTCCATGATAATACCTGGACAAGGACACTGTGTGAACATTCGTTCTCTTTGTATTTATAGGTAGCACCTGTACACACCCATCCTTTGTCACTTCATCACTCACAGATGCATCTTCACCCTCACAGACTTGGATGGGCTAAGGGCCAAGCAGAGCCTGAAGCAGGCAGCTGACTGTCTTGTTTCCCACACACCGCCCTCCCTCTCAGTCTCTTGGTGGCCACTATTCAAGCCTAAGTTTCTAAAGTTTCTTTATTTATAAAGTTTTGTATATGAGGCTGTCAGCCCAGGAGTAGTTGTTTGGGGTAGTGTGCTTGTGCTTCTGGCTGAGAGGTGTGGCTGGCAAGGAGAAGACTGTAGAGACAGGCAAAGGGCAGAGACAGTGTAGACAGGGTCATGCTGTTCCCAATACCCTGGCTCCAGGCCTTTTGCTTTTGCTTTCTTTTTCTGGTTTGTTGTTGTTGTTGTTGTTGTTGTTGTTTGTTTGTTTGTTTCCCTGCAGCTTTTATCCTCATTTGGAAAACCAAGTCTGCCACGGTATTTGTCAATCAAGACTTCGGGAGCTATGGCCTCTATTGGTCCTGATGGTGTTGGTGACAAGGACTGTCTTTGTCCAACTGCTTTAATGACAGCTAACAGTGAGTTTATTAGAAGACAAACAAGTAAGCCTCATGTAGGACAATCCAGAAACTGTAATTAAATGGACAGCCTCGAAGGTCTGATTGCTATGAGGACAGAAGTCAGTGCTGTTGAGTCTGACTACTCAGGGCAGCCACCACCCATGGCTATAACAGACAGGGCTCACAGGGCCTCACACCCCAGAAAGTGTTTGCCTCTCTGACAGCAGTGGGTTAGGACTTTGTCCACTGACAGTAGACACTCCTGTATTTGCACTCCTGTATTCCTATGATATGGTCAAAAATAAGGAGGTCCCTTGGTCATTGTCTTATTTTCGGGGAGGCTGGGTGGGACCACCTGCACACTAAAGACTTGCCATGTGGCCCCCTCACCACCAAAGATGGATTCTACCCTTGTGTTTGCTGAGTTGATTGAGACTCTGATCATGACGAGCTGCCATGAATGTAACTGTCACACATGTTTCCTTGTGTTCTACAGACAGACAGTACAGGGAACATGCCTGGGTAAGAGCTTACAGTGTCAGCTTTGGGAGCTGGGGCTTTAAATTGATTCATTAAAAATATATATGTGGCCAGGTGTGGTGGTGCACTCCTCTAATCCAGCACTCGAGAGGCCGAGATAGGTGGAGCTCTATGAGTTCAAGGCCAGTCTGGTCTACGTAGTAAGATTTAGAGCAGCCAGAGTTGTTTCACAATAAGAAATCTCTCTCTCCTCTCTCTCTCTCTCTCTCTCTCTCTCTCTCTCTCTCTCTAACAACACACACACACATACACACACACACACACACACACACACACACACACACACACAATGTACATACATACATACATACATACATACATACATACATACTTACATCTGTCCAGGCAAAACATCCAAGCATGTAATAAATACATCTTA
>JANHMN010000002.1:235936243-235954561 GCA_030674055.1 Rhabdomys pumilio
TGTGTGTGTGTGTGTGTGTGTGTGTGTGTGTGTGTGTGTGTGTGTGTTGTATGAATGCTGTATGTTCATACGGGGATGTGCAGGTGAGTGCATACTTGTGAGAGGTCAGAGGTTAGTCCTGAGTGTCTTCTACAGCTACCCTTCATCTTACGGTCTTTTGAGACAGGGTTTCTCACTAAACCTGGGTGTTGCATTGAGTAGCCATCTCACCTGCATTGAGTAGCCATCAAGCCCCAGGGATCTGCCTGTCCCCATTGCTGCCCATCCCTGCCACCCTAGACAGTTCTGATATTGCAGATGGGCCACGCTGTGCTGGCTTTTGTGTGGGTTCATGTGTGTGCCAGGGACCCAAACTCAGGTGCTCATGCTTGGGAAGCAAATGCTTTGAGCACTGAGCCATTTCCTTTGCCCCTGTATTTGAAATTTAGCCCAAACATGTAACCATTGAAGGTGACTGGTGTGTGACATTTGTGACTGTACATTTGATAACTTCACCTGAGAAGGGAAACATGAATAAACCTCTCTTCAGCCCAGACAGGGCACAAACGACAGACCTAAGAATGGATTCTTTCAGAGCACAGCTTGGGAGTGGGTGATTTATTGGGATGACTTACAAGAACATGGGTAAGGGGTTACTTACAGGAGTGTGGGCTGCTGTAGTTGGCTACACAATGCTGGGGAAAAGCCCTTCCCCCTCTGCCACAGGCTTTAGTGTTAGGCAGCTCAGATACGAAAATTTCATTTAAGCTATATATGTATATTTATTCACACAATTAAGTGTATTATAGTGTATTTAGATAAATAATTAATAGTGTGACTCCTCCTTATGACTTTTTCCTTCCTGTTCCTAATCCTCCTTGGGGAGGGGCTTCTTCTGCAGCAGGGAACGTTAGAGGAAGGGCTTCATGTCCTGAGGGTCTTTTCTGAGTAATCACAGCTTTCCTGATTTCAAGACCTCACTGGCTTTGCCTTGCTCTGAGGGTGGAGAGCATTCAGCAGCAGAATCCCTTAAGGTATAACCCATATATACACCGATTAGGAAAGGAATCTATGGAGCTAGAGGGAATCAAAGCCAACAATACAGAAAAGCCCAGGACAGTAGCAGTCTGGGTGCCCAGGACAAAGAGTCTTCACTGGGCACTGTTGCCTTCCAGGCTGTGTGTGACCTGCTCTGCAGGCCTATAAAACCAGCAGTGTCTGAGTGGAGGCAGCCTGTGTCCCAACCCCCACCACACTGCAGATCAGTGCTGGAAGTATCAGCAGCTGTAAGGCTAGGCTACTCCCGGGACTCCAAGGGAGGATCCTGTGCCTGTGCTCTGGGGGAAAGGTCATGAGGCAAAGGGTCACAGGGGTAGCCAGGAAAGTTTTAAATTAGCCGTGGGAACAGACCCAGAGCAGGGAGCAGAGTGCAGGAATGTTCTGACCCTGTTCTGGCCTGACATCTGTGCTGAGCCTCACAGCCTGGCTGACAGTGGCTAAAAATACCTGAGCTGGGCCTGGAGATCTCACACTGGAAGCTGCTATCCAGAGTAGTGTCCGCAGAGTCGGTGACAGCAGGGCCCTGGTTGGACAGGACACCTGAACCACTGTTGCAAAGCTTGGCCAGGTCAAACCGTGTCCACAGGGCTGTCTCTGCCAGGACCTCTCCAGCTAGCACTTAGGTCCAGATGACACTTGACCTGAACCATCAGGCAGAAGCTATGGAGCACAGGCCTCTCTCTGCTCCACTATCTCATTGGAAGGTGTTTTGGGCAAGCTTACAATAGAGAACCACAAAAGCACAGCAGACTGGCTTTAATAAACACCTTCTGAGCCCCTGAGCCATCTCCACTGGAATCTGACATAGCCCTTGCTCTCTGTCCCTGCCTCTGTGAAGCAGGTGCAGACAGAAGGGAGTTATCTGGTACAGAAGGAGCAAGAGGAGGAGGGGATGCTGAAGGTAGGAAGAAAGAAGTCCTTGACTCAGGGTTCAGAATTAGGGTACACACTAGCCTGGAGAGCCCTGGGACTGTCATAAGTCAGCCTGCCCTTTACGAGGACAGGAAATTACTGGAGCATGCAGCATCTCTTTAGTGCCACAATGGCTGCTTCGTAAGTTCTGGGCACTGAGCACAGAGCTGCTCTGCTCACGGACCGGTGGTGGGCACACTTGCACGAGCCAACACTTCCCATTCTGATCAGATGCAATGAGCAGCTTCCACTCAAACAGCTGTTCAGCCAGCAGAAAGTGGATCTGGGACCTGGTTCTTTGTCACTTGCCTTGGTTAACTCTCTGGGGCCTGCAACATGGCTCTTGTCCAGTGGCCCTTGAGTGTGAGCTATTTCTCCAGGTTGGGGTGGGGTGGAGCTGGCTGGGGTCCTTGATGCACTTGCCTGAGCTGAGTTTCCAACCCAGTCCCCTGTTAGTGAAGTTGTTTGGGAAGAACTAAGAGGTGTGACTTATTGGAGGAGGCATGTCCTTGGGGATGAGCAGTCTCACTCTCTCTTAGCTTCATGCTTGTGGTTATAGGTGTGAGCAAGTTCTCGACTACTGTTCCAGAATCAGTGGTCGTGAATTCATTTGCTGAAACTATAAGCCTCAAACTGTAGCTGTCTTTTGCTACTTTGTGGGTTCTTTCTTCCACCCTTCTAACACTAGATAAGATAGAAAAATAAAGAATAGAGAGGAAAGAGATCCCTACATTAAGTCAGGGGTCGAAAAGAGGTCGACTTTATCATCAGACTACTTCCTGCTGATTAGGGGCTGTGAGGAGCCGACAGAAGGCGGCTATCATACTTGCAGCCATCTTGAACCATATACCCTGACAAGAGACTTGTTTTCAACAGCCTACAACAGCTGAGCACACTCTGATAACATCTTGTTTTATATACCCAGGATTTTCCCTTGGGTGTGTGTGACTTAAAGGCGTGACCTAAGAAGTGAGACTTATAAAAGGTGAGAGGCAGACAGAAGACTGAACTGGAAAACTTGGAACTTGGAGGCACTAGGGACTAGGAACTAGGGACTAGAAACTTGAGACTTGGGACTTGGACTAGGATCAAGAAATTTGGAAAGAGAGAAGAAAAGAGACTTGAGAATAAACGGGACTGAATCACACTCTGTCTGGTCTCCATTCTTCGAGTCTGCCTTCACTCTCTCTCTTGCTGAACCCTGACCCACGAACCGGAGCAGCAGTGTGGGCTCTGACAATTTAGCCCCCAAAGCTTGGGGCAGTGCGGTCCTTGACAAGGGGTGTCCACTTCCTTGGGGCAACTTTGATCTTCACTTTCAAATATCTAACGTCTTCTTGTTGTTTCTTCTTTGTTCAGGACTACTTAATAAACCTATGACCAACAGCAACTGATAACCACCACCAACAACCAACAACAATCAACAACAACCAACACCCCTCCCTGAACCACCACCACCACCACTACCCCAATTGGGGCTCTAGCATTTATATTCCTTCTGAAAAATTCCCAGATTCCAAACATCACACAACCGTAGAAACTACCTGCAGCTGGCAAAAATTACACCCTCTCTAGAGCACTAATCAAATCCCAGCCAGTTTCTACTGTGCAGCAGCCCTCATATTCCACACCTACTATTAAAATGAAAACATTCTTATAACTGTTTTTTTTTTTTCAGAAACAAAAATTCCATATATCTCACTAAGCCAAATAAGCACTTCCTTCTGTAAGTTGCCTTGGTCTTGGTGTCTTATCATGGTGATACAAAGTAACTAAGCCAGGGCTTACTGCCATTATCCCTCAGGTGAATGAGCTGAAGGAGTGGCAGAGCTAGATTCTGAGTAGCGAGAGGTGTTGACCTTGCTGGTGTTTTGGGACACTGTCCTGGTGATACAGTGACAACCACTGAAAGGCATGCTTCTCTCCTAAAGGTGATCATCACAGAGACAGCTTTGAGACAGAGACCAGCTTGGTTTTAGGGAGCTCTTCAACACAGGTCAGCTGAGAGCAAGAGTATTTGGAGACTCCACTATGCCTTAGGACACTATTCTTTTGGGAATGCACATGTATGTACAGGTACACGAGCCTGTTCACGTGTGAATGTATGTAGACTTCACGAGCCAACGTTGGGCATCATTCCTCAGGAGCTGGCACTTTATTCTGTGAGAAAGGGTCTCTCACAGGCTCTCTAAGCTCTGGGGCATCACTGACTAGGCTAGGCTAGCTAATGAGCCCCAGGAATCCTCTTGCTGGGGATCTCCCCAGTGCTGAGACTGCAGGCATATACCCACCATGCTTGGCCTTTTATGTAGATGCCAGTGGTTGAACACAAGTCATCCTAGGCAAGCATTTTACCGACTCTGCCATCATCCAGCTTCAGACCCTCAACTGCACAGAGATCTGGGGTCAAGGCTAAATAGCAACCTGTTTTTTGTTTGTTTCCACTGTAGGAGAGAAAGTCAAAATAACACAAACGCTATAGCTTCAGAGATTCAGGAGCCTTGTTCACGTTCCATTTACTCAGAAATCATTACAGGGCAGAGATGTTGTTAGCTAATAATTCAGGCTCGGTAACCTTCACTCAGCCATGATTAAGGAACTTGTGCTGAGTGTCGTGGGGCTAGCACGGGGTTTTGAACACTGATAGCGAGATCTGCTAACACCATCCATCTCTCCCTTGCTATGGTGCCCTTAACTAATAATTCTATGTGGACAGACTTCAAATGGAGCGTTGGGGCGGAGGATTGGGGATAGGATCGGGCAAACTCCTGATGGCTATAAAAATGATTTTATTGCAAACTGTCTTCAGATGGGTGGTGGTCATTTAATTTTAAAGTACAGGCATTATTCAGTGTGTCCAAGAGCATCTCAACTTGCACCAGGGCAGTTCACACCTGCTGTGCCAGAGACCAGGGCAAGTGTGAGTTTTATGGCTGCATCCCTTTCCAGTGCCTTCAGGATGGAAGGCCAGACTCCCAGCCTGGCAGTACCACTGAAGATCTATGTTGCCAGAGTACCTCACACGTCCCCTCCTGGTGCCTAGTGGAAGTACAGCTCAGATCAACAAACTTCCCCATAGTTTCTTTGGGGACAAGCCAAATTGGCCTGTTGCATCTGATGAAGCAGAAACTTCACCAGAGGATGCTGAGCTCAGGGGGAACCAGCAAAGCTTTCTGCCATGCTGATGAAGGAGGATGGCTGCATCAGAGTTGCTTGAAAGATTCTCAGAAATACAAACCTTATGCCCCCCATTGGAACCAGGAGTGGACACCAGCCATCAGTGCTTCCTGGCCCTTCTTGATGCAAGATCTGACAGTCTGAAGATGGGGAGACTCAGGTTAGGTCACAGAAGACAGTAAGAAGAAGATGTTCTGGGGGTGGTTTCCAGCCTCTCTCTGGGTCTTCAGAGACTAGGGCAGTCTCCACTGGAGGAGTCCAGCGCATAGGGGCTGAGAAAATATGAAGAATCAGCAGGCTGAGTTTTCAGAACCAAAGGGAAGCTAGAATTTTCTGTGAGCCACTAGGAAGCCCAACTTCTGGCTGAGGGAGTTGTTGGAAGGGCAGCTGGCAGCACCATTAGAAACAAGAACTGGGAGATGTGCTGCACAGCCAGACCTGTGATGGTACCTCAGAAAACCATATCCCATTCTAGCAGAAGTCAAATGAGACTGACACCCATCTGACTTCATCCTACAGCACAGGGCCTGGGATCACAGGCCTTTTGTGTGGTGGAAACCTGCTCTACACTGTAGGGAAGCCACACACACCCCTTCTAGAGCAGGGCAGACTAGCTTACCCAACCCCAGAAGTGAATATATCTTTCAGCCTCTTTCTTTCACTGACAGGTTGTAACTTACTATGTTAAGAGGACAGTCACATGAGCACTGTAGACAGTAGGTTCCCTGTGCAGACACGGATGAGCTTAAAGGGACGGATGTGTGAGTCAAATGTGAATGAGGGAAGAGAAAAGAAGCAAACTTGGGAGGAAGCTTGAACTTACCATGAAAAACCTAGGTTAGCTATTTAAGAACTTGAATTCTGAAGAGGCTCCCCACACCCACAAGGCCCCACACAGCAGCCAGGAAGTGGTTTTACAATTCAGCCGTGTTTGGGTGTCTGCCAAGAAGGAGGTGACACATTTGTGTCAAGGACCTAGTGGATTAGCAGCTTAGCAAGTAGCTTCCCAGAAGACAGGCCAGTCTAGCCCATGGAGTTGCTACACTGCAGGAGACAGCCCTGAGGCTGAGGGCTGCTGCTGCAAGTCTGACTCATGGTGCTATGGATTCCCCTCAATGTGTCCTTCCTATCCCATAATGACCTTGTGTGACCACCAAACCAGTGGGAACCTCACTGGGTGATGGGCTGAGGACAGAAGACAGAGCCACATTCACACCAAGGCCAAGACAGAACAGTGTGTGAACAACAGAGATGTGGACACGGAGATGTGGCATGAGGCAGCAAGAGAAGGGGACACAGGAGAGCACAAGCCACCCCACCCCCACTTAGTATCCATAGTAGCATTCTGGAGAGGAAGAGGTGTTCCAGAAAAGTCTCTGTGTTGTGTTGTATAAAAAGATAAGGACGAAGGAATATGTTTGGTGTTGTGTGGTAAGGTGTAGGGGAAAGAGGTGCCTCAGTAGACCCACGCTGAGGCATCCCTTCTCCCCTGAGGTACCAGCTACAGGATGGCATAGTATAGAATAGAGTTTATTCAGGGCATGGGAGGGGAGTTGATAGAGAAGCCAGGGGGGTGGGGGGGGAAGAAAGAGGTGGAGTAGAAGCTGGCCATGAGCAAAAGGAGAGAGAGGGGGGAAGGGAATGGGGAGAGAGGAGGAAGAGGGTAAGGGAGAAAGAGCAAGGGGAGAGAGTGAGAGAGAGGAGGAGGGAAGCAGCCCCTTTTATAGTGAGCCAGGCACACCTGGATATTGTCAGGTAACAGTGAGGCAGAGCCTAGAGGAAATGCCAACACTGTGGGTTACTTTGCTTGGATTCTGAAGGACAGCCTGATCAAGGGCTAGACTGCAGGTGAAGGCTGATCAGGGAGTCAGCCATAGCGCTGCTAAGAGAGAATAGTCTAACCTAATACTTGCTACCGTAGGCCAAAGGGCCATGATCCTGTGGGTCAGAGTAGCTGGGAGAGGCTGCATCACCACGAATAGAGACCTTGCAGGTGGACTACAGACAGTGCATCAAGGAGGGACAAAAGTGACCTCAGGATTCTATAGCTGGAAGTGTCTCTACTGTCACAATTTTCCGAATGTTAAAAGTAATGATGATGATTATGTTGTTGCTGGGGGTAAGGTATCAAGTGCTTTATTAAATTCATTTTAAGGATTTTTAAATGTGTACGCATGTGTGTGTGCCTGTCTATGTATCTGTATGTACACATGAGTGCAGTGCCAACACAGGCCAGAAGAGGGAGTCATACCTCCTGGAGCTGGAAATATAGATTGTTTTTGAGTTGCCCAACATAGGTGTTGGGAACTGAACTTGAGTTATTGACAAGAGCAGCAAGTGTCCCTAACCACTGAGCCATCTCTCTAGTACCTTGTTGTGTTTATCTTAACAGGGGTATGTGTTAGACGCTGCATGTCAAGGTTCTCTAGAGAAGCAGATAGCATATGCTCCAGCTACCCCAACAATAGCTGTCTCCTGATGGGGAAGGCCAAGAGTTCAATAACTAGCTGTTCAGTCCACAGGCTGAATATCTTAGCTGGTCTTCACTGTACATTGGAGTCCTGAGGATGTCGGCTCTGTTGCCAGTGAAGGAATAAACTAACCAGCAAGAGTGAGGCCAAGCAGGCAAAGAACCAGAGCTTCCTTCCTTCGTCCACGTCCAGAAGGTGTGCTCAGTTTTACAGCTGATCTTTTCACCTCCAAAGATCTGGAGTTAAGGTGTCTCTTCCCATTTCAAATAATCCAGATTTAGCATGGGTCTTCTCATCCTGAATGATCCAAACAAGAAAATTCCCTCACACATACATCCAGCTGCTTCAGTTAATTCCAGATGTAGTAGAGTTGACAACCAAGAATAGCTACCACCCTCACCAGGCTGACAGGAGCACGGGGCTCCCCAGTAATCTGGCACCAGCACTTGAAGTTTGATAACTATTTTAGGGACTAGTGTAGGTGTCAGAGGACACACTGCAGCCTCTCTGGCCAGTAGCACCCTCCCCTCATCGGTGTGACAAACTACAGATGTCTCCAAGGCACTAATAATGTTTCCCAGGGGGTAAAATTATCCTGTTGGGAGTCTGTGCTGAATGCCCTGTATATAATCCACCCATAAGCTCTCAGCAGCACGGTGACGTGATGCCATGCCCTCCCCTTCAGTGGCTCTCAGGACCTGTTTATGAGTAGCAAGGTCTATTTGCCATCACTCATGAAGCATGAGGGCATGAGAAGTATCCTATCCCGTGTACGCATGCTGCTGAGGAAGACACAGCTCCACCCTAGAAAGCTGAAGCCATATGCACCAAAGGAGCCTCTCTTACCAGTTTATTCTTACAGGCGCAACCTCTGTTTTGCCTTGTTTTGAATTCTCAATTTCACGCACTGACATCCCTTTGCTCCTCTTAAATTTAGTTTATGTTTTTGTTGTTGATAAGATCCTAGCCCGTTATTTTCCGCTTCCCTTCTTTCCTCTCTCCCTTTCCGTCTCACCTTCTCTTCCTCCCAGCATCCCGTCTCTCGCCATACCTAGCCCAGCTCACATTCTGCCCTCATTTCACAAGACTCACAAGATAGCTGACAGCTCATCTCAAGACTTGCAGGCAGAGAGTTCTGTACGCACAGTGACAGACAAAGACATGCTCCCAGTTTTGATCAGAGGATCTGACAACTTACTGCCCGAGTCCACCCTATGCCTCCTGTTGGCCGAGCCCACTCCTTTCCTTTTTGTGCACACATGCCATCACAGAACCATGCTGGTTTGCCTTTGCAGCAGTGTGTCTTGGCCTTGTCTCTGGTTTCTACCTGTGTCTGTCCTTGCTATGGGCCTCAGAGTCTATCTGACTGGGGCCAGCCTCACAATACCACAGATGGGGTGAGCATGGCTTTCACTGCTGGCCCTCTTTTGGGTCTGACACCACAGGAGTCCCTTGGGCAATCACAGGCATAGGATGTTGTTTGTCTCTGGATGTTGGAGCAGTGCTGTGTGTCTGTGGTGTGTGTGGATATTGTCTGGCTGGGATGGATGAGTCCTCTCTGTTTTGAACTATATGGGGCACTTTCTTGCCTCTGGGAACTGGTCCACACTGCAGCTTTGATGGGCTCAATCAGTAGTGTTCATTCTGGAGTCACCAGGCCAGTGGCCTGGATCCTAGTAATATCCCCACACCCACCTTGGTTGGCCTTTGTAAGTGGATGCTCACACATAGTCACTGGGTTTGCCCAAGGCCTTGTTGATCACACTGTGAAACCCAAGATTATGTTATATACTGAAAAACAAACAAATAAAAACCTGTTTTTAGTTATAATGTGGCTCACCCTTAGCACACACCTTTAATCCCAAACAATGAAGGTAAAGTTAGTTTGTAGACAGAAAGACCCATGTTTGAAAGTGATGTCTAATTGAGTGGCAGACAAAGTGATGAATCAGAGAAAAATTTGACAGAATAGGACATGCCCAACTTTCAAGAAGAGAGAGAAAAGGGAAGCTACTTAAGGGGGGAGGGAAAGAGAGAGAGAGAGAGAGAGAGAGAGAGAGAGAGAGAGAGAAAGAGAAAGAAGAAGAAGAGGAGGAGGAGGAGGAGGAAGAAGAGGAGGAGGAGGAAGGGGGAGGAAGGAAGAAGAGGAAGAGGAGGAAGTTTTACCAGAACAGTAATACAGAGATAGTTTGAAGAGCAGACAACCTAGATGACATAGGTGAAGACAGAATGAGCCAGAGAATGAGAATAAGTCAGAAGATTAGATCATACCGCCAAAGTTATTATGAGGCCAAGCAGGGCAATTCAGTCAGAGAAAGAAGCCAGATTGAATCAGTCAGCTTGGAGAGGAGCTTAGAGTCAGAACAACTGAGTTGAACCATCCAGTCAGAGATCAGAAAGAACTAGAAAGGGTGAGCTTATTCAGCAGCAAGTCTCAGGCTGAATACATCCTAGGCCTAGGTTAGACTGTACTGAGGCTAGAAGCCTCCAGGACTAGGCCTGGGTTAGCAGACAGGCAGTTAGTCTCAGAGACAACAACTGGAGTAGGACAATACAATATACTTTTACAAGGCCTGCTGCCTGTCTAATAACAGTAATGACTGCATCTGTGATTGACAGAGCACAGAGACCTGCCCTGTCTCCAGAGCTCTGCACCCTCCTCTCCTGTCTCCTTCCAACCCATGCAGCAACTGCAAGGACCTGTCTGTATCAGTGCAATGCAAATACTGTTAGTCCCTCATTTATTCTTGAAAAATTACTTCTTCTTTAAATAAAAATATTTATTTATTTATGTGGTACTAGAGGTACAAGGACTATGGACATGGCAGGTAAATACGGTGCCACTGAGCTGCTCAGTGTTCTCCAATCCCATTTTTAAACGATTATTTTTGACTTTATTTTTATTGTATATCTATGGGTGTTTTACTTGCATGTGTACCTCATGAACTAGGCTGCCAGAAGAAATGCCTGATCCCTGGAACTGGAGCTATAGATGGCTGTAAGCTATCATGTAGGTGCTGGGAGCCAAACCTGGGTCCTCCAGAAGGCTCCTTTGGATCTTTCTATTTTGAAACAGAATTCCACTAAGTTGTCCTAATGGTGCCATCCTCCTGCCTCAGCCTCCTTCTTAGTTTGGATTACAGGTCTGCACCACCAGGCTCAGCTGGAAAAGGCAGCTTTATTAGGCAGACCTCCCAATCTCTTCTCAACCAAAGCACCGGCTACAATCTGGAAGGCTCTACAGTCCCTCCCCCTCACCAAACCCCAGCACCACAGCTGAGGACCAAGTAAGTGTTCAAACACACAAGCCCGTGGGGAACATTTCACAACCAAACTATAACCGCTAACAATAAAAACATCAGGGGAATATGAGAATATATTTTTATAGGTTTCTAGTTTTGTCGAAGCCTAAAACGTCTGTATAAATGCTGAGAAGTTCCGTAAAACATGTACGGTGGGTGCCGTTCCTCAGTGCTTGGATTCCCTTCATGACCTTCTATAATTCTCCACTTTGCAAGTCCTCCGAGAATATGTGCCATCATCGGAACCTTCAAGAAAGTTATGTGAGACCCAGACTTGCTCAGACATGCCAGAATCACAGTGTATGTACCACAGCACCCCACACTCATCACACACTGGTCTGCAGGCCATGGGAAGACTTAGGAGTCTGTCCCCTGTGGCTTCTCTGGTTTCTCTCTGGGATCGACAGTGGGAAGTCAGTTTGGTGCCCACTTCCCTCTTCAGAAGTATTTTGCTAATAAACCATTGTAAACAAGTTTCCATTAAAAAACCAAAACAACAACAACAACCACATTATGGTAATGCAGGCCTGTCAGCCCAGCTACTTGGGTGATTGAGGGAGAAGGATTATAAGTTCAAGGCCAAGCTGGGCCACTTAGTAAGACACTGTCTCACTATTTTTTAAAGTAATTTTCATGTGTGTAGGTGTTTTGAATGAGTGTATGTCTGTGAAGCACTCATGTATGTCTGTGCCTGGTTCCTGTAGAGCCTAAAGAGGCTGTCAGATCCCTGGGACTAGAGTCAGAAGTCGTGTTGAGCCACCATGTGGGTGCTGGGAATTGGTGCTTCTCTGTGTGCAAGAGACCCTCAGTTCAATGCAATACACTGGATCAGGCATAGAATGTGGGGTCAGTGCTCTGCCTGCACGTGGGGCCCTTCATCCTGCTACAGCAGCTGCTGAGGCAGCTGAGGGACCTGGGCAGGGACCTGATGGACCCCTGGCATCATGGCTAATGTATGTGAAAGCTGTATGCACTCGTTTGGCCCTGCAGAGTTTGCCTCCTTGTTGACAGGCTCTGTGACCAACAGGACAAGACAACTCCTCATCTTTAAAGCTGCTGCTTCTGGTCACAGTCCTGGTCAAGAGGTATAGCCCAGACTTACCTTTAACATCTATGTCCACAGCCACTCAAAAGCAGGGACTTATTTGTCCTGCTCTGGACTCTTTCCCCAGAGCTATTTCCTTGCTATGTGGCTTTGAGCAAGTTACTCAGCCTCTCTGTGTCCTGGAGTTCTCATTTATAATGTGAGAATGGTACTTGAAGGGTGTGCCTCAGCCACACAGAGGTCTCATGGGAGTTTGAGCTTGCAGCGGACAGATCAACTAAGCCCCATCCAGCTGTTTCCCTTGGCTGTTGAAATGATTGTGGTTGGAGGCCAATGTCTCCACCTCCCATACATGGACCCTACTAAGTCCTGGCTTCTCAATGGCTTTCCTCCCTCGAACTTTACACTCTCCTTCTGCCTGCTGATCTGGCTCTGCCATGAGGTCCTCTGTCAGCCACCCCTCCATGGCTCACTTCCTCCTGATCACTCTGTGGCCCTGGGAGGTGGGCGGCTGGTTTCCTCACCTTCAGGCTGACCCAGCAGGAAGCCGTGGTCTCCGTTCACATCCGGCCTGACTGTCAGCTACACAGCATTGCTGCACCCTATGTCTTGTGAAATGGAAGTGGACTTTAGCACCCAGTGCTACCAAGTCGGCTTAGGCTCCTCAGTTCCCCCACATTGACACAGTGGGGTCAAGTCTCTTCAGACCCTGGAAGCATGAGTCTGCTCTACAAACAAGCAGACAGATGTTGACATTGTAATGTGATGCAGAAGCCATTTAATACCTTTTAAAAAATGGGAAATGGAGTTTTCGTGTCTGCTGGTGCTGAAAATGGAGGATAATGGCAGAATTATTTAAAACTGTCTTCTCTCCCTCAGACTAATTGCTTATGGTCCGTGAGGCTAATTCCAGAATCCAGATGAGAGGTGCTGGATCCCAGGCCTGGGAGACAGGTGTCGGATGTCTCAAAGTCAGAACCACAGATTTGTGGGACCTGGAGCAGAGAGCCACGAGCTCCAGGCAAGACATCATAGGTTCTGGCTGGACCCTGTTCTTGGTGGGTCAGAGGTCACATCTGCAGGAAAGCCTGGCTGGTGATAGCCCTGGAATTTGAAGACAGATCTGTGAGGCCCAAGATGGCTCCCACAGTCATGTGGGTGGATACGCTGAGGAAAGGAAGTGGGTTTGTCTCTTGCAGGACTTCTTCAGAGCCTTGAGTAAGATAGTGATGAGTGTTTGTATCAAACAGTGATGGGAGCTTTCCCTCGGTGTACATATGAGAAGGGGAAATTGAGGCTCAGAGACAGCTCAGTCAGAGGGTCCAGAGGCATCAGATCTTCACCCCGGCCCATGTGCTCCCTACACTATTCTCTGACAGCTTAGGGAGGCCCCAGAAGAACCCAAGCCCCAGCCTCTTGGATGTGAAAGATGGAAGCTCTGGATGGCAGAGTTGTTGCCAGTGCTCAAAGATTGCTGAAGTGTCCTCTGTTTGTCTGGTGGAGTCGCAGGCTGGGGAGAATAGGGCCCTTCACCAGTTGTGAGGCTATGGGTAAAGTGTGCCCCCAAATTCCCCCATTGCAGAGGCTCAAAGGTCAGCTGCATCACTCTGTAGTTGTGTGATTTTGGAAATTTTATTCAAACTTTCTGTGTCTAAATCATCCAGACTCAGGTTTGATACTGAGTATAATCCCACTTAATAAAGTACGGGGAAAATCTTAAGACTTTGAGTCAAGTTATAAATATCTCTACTGCACATGAGTAGAGTTTAGAGTCTGTTCCACTTCATCTTGATTGAGGGGACCCTGTTGTACTCGAGAGAGGATAGTGAGTGGTAGTGAGCTTCTCCAGTGCAATTAAACTAGTGACCAGAAGATGGCAGAAGCAAGCCAGAAACCGAGCCTGGCCCTGCCCAGCTGGTTAGAGAAATTCTGTCTGGAGCTTTGTGGAGGTTAGCTTTGTCAACTTGATACATCTTAGAATCACCAGGGAAGGCAGTCCCAAAGAGGAATTGTCTGGATCAGGCTGGACTGTGAACACGTCTGTCGGGGATTATCTTGGTTATATTAATTGCTGTGGGAAGACCCACCCAGTATAGGCTGCACCTCTCCAGGCAGGGGCTCTGGGACCAAGAGTAAAGAAGGATAAAGCATTAACAGACATTTCTCTCTGATCATGCCCGTGGATCTGATGTGACCAGGTGCTTCTGCCTTGACTTCCCCACAACAAGTGGATGTAACCTGAAATTGTGAGCTAAAATTAACACATTCCCCCGCAAGCTGCTTTAAAAAGATGTACTTATTTTATCTGTATGGCTGTTTTGCCTGCACGTATGGCTGTGCATCGTGAGTTTGCCTGGGGCCTGAGGCCAGAAGAGGGATCTTGATTCCCCGGGACCTGAGTTATAGATGTTACAGATAAAAGCCTTCAAGTGGATGCTGGGAGTTGAACCCAAGTACCCCAGAAAAACAGCCAGTGTTGTTAAACACTAAGCCATTTCTTTAACCCCCACCTCAACTTGCTTTTTTGTCAGTAGCTTTATCACAGCAACAGAAATTAAATGAGAACTATTATACAAAGACCTCCCATATAAGATATCTTTCATTTGGAAAGGGGCCTGGTCTGGAGGGTATGTTGCCGCCGGCACTGATACCACATTTGTCAGATTGCTCTGTGTAAGACTGGAGTTCCCTCTCTGGGCTCTGAATATGGGCATGTATTTGGTTTATGCCTCATGGCCAGGGATGGGGGTGGGGCCAGCATGTGTCTGTCAAGTGTAGTGTTCCTGAATCCAAACGTCCAGTGCGCAGCTAGCTGCCAGGCACCTTGTTCTCTTCCAAGAGACCACAGCATAAGGGTCACTGGGGTTTGCATTGCAACCAGTCAGAAAGAAAACAACCAATAGGTGGTTACGCAAGACAAGGTAGAGCGGACAGGTGTCTGGCGCAAGAAAACAAATATGGAGAGACTGTGGGTGAGCGTCTGTAGGAGCAGGGAGGGCTGAAGCCTGGCTTCTGGAGGGGCTGTGGAGAGCATCACAAGCAGAGGAGGACCTGGGCTCACACCAGACAGCTGGAGCCCCTCACATTGATGAACTAGTGTAGAGGACAGGTAGCTGATCAGAAAATCTGGCCTAGGAGGAGCAAGAGGGTGTGAGTGTCGGTCTCTCCTGTAAGCAGGTCAGGTAGGGGAGTCCTACCAGGAGAGAATGGGAGTCACACAGTACTCAGACAGAGCCATTTCACACTGCTCGGTCTGGTTCATGCAGGTTTGGCTCTGAAGACCTCTGCATTCAATGGCCTCTTGTAGGAAGATTGCATTCCCTAGGGTGGCTGGGAATACACAGGGGACTTCATGGCTTCCACTGACACCACTGTTCCCTGCACATGCCTGGCCCTTGTGAAGTTGTACACCTGACTCCAGGGTCTCCCAGGGAAGCTGGGTGCAGACAGAGTTGCCAGCATCTCCATCTCCCCACCTCCAGCTTGTTCTGGCTCCTCCCTGGGGCAGGTTTGAAAGCCCAGACACGTCCTCCACATCCAAGCAAATAGTCACACTGACAATTCCTCCTGGGCTCAGGTTCAAGTCCTCATTAAGCTGTTAAGTGGGTGGGGATTTCACTGCCTTCTAGTGGCCCCCGCGTCGTGCCTTGGAACTTGGAGCAGCTGTTGAAGCTCACGGCAGCTGTCAGCAGTTCCGAGCTGAGGCCTCGTCTCGGGTGGAAGTGGGGAGGAGGCATGAGGAAAAGGAGCCATGGCAGGAATGAAGTGGGGTGAGGCCAGGGGAGGCTAGAGCAGAAGACTGGACATGGCCAGTGCACAGGGACCGAGTGTGCAAATAAGGAATTGCCACAGACATTAGTTTCCTGCTTGGGTGACTCTTTCAGGCCATTACACACACATACACACACTCACACCCACCCACACACATACATACACATGCACACACATAGACATGTATCCAAGCATACACATCAAGGTACACATGTATATACACATATATGCACGTGCATATACATATGTATACACATATATCTGCATGTATATCTGCATGTGTGCATATGCACACAACACACACATATACACATACATGTGTGCGTAGGTACATGCTGATGTCACATATGCATACTCATGCATACATACACACAGATACAAGGCTGGAGCCATTGCTCAGTGTTACAATGCTTATTTGTCTCACATCTGTAAGGCCTCGGGTTCCATCTCCAGCACTAAAAACAAACCCACATGTATGATCATGTATATCTTGTCTACAGCTATGCTTGCTACATACATGTGTGTGCACACATCTCTGTGTGTGTATGCATACTCATAGACCTATCACATGTTCTCATCTACCTCTGCACCATACTGTATACAATTACATAGCACAGACTTGGCACTCATGCAGTGTGCATGCACACTACTCTACAGATCCATAAAGATACATTACGCATGTGGATATGCAGGCTTTAGTACACGCGTTTACATGCGCGCACACACATTTACTGCTGCGACATGTGTACTCACACACGTGCACACACACACATGCTCATGCACACATTCTCATATACACATCTGAAAATGTACATATACCCACATGTGTACACGTATACACACTCCTGTGCATACAGTCACAGATATACACATACGTGCACACATATCTCCTGTTTACCATCCTCATGTATTTGCTGATGGCTACGTGTGTAGTAGATGTGTGTTTACCCTCTCATTGTAGCCCCAAAGTAGATACTGGGATGAGGACTTAAGGGCAAGTGGTAAATATAGGTTGTGGCCCTGGAAGTGTAGGGAAAGACAGAACACATGAGAATCAGCAGACCCAGAGTTCAGTTCCTTGAGGGGCAATGGATTGAAAGTGGCTGCATCCACACACACAGGATCAATGGATCAATGCCTGAGGACAGGGAACTGATGCTTACTTGATCAGTGCCACTCTGGGCTAGGGTATCCCTGGTACTTCTAAATTTCCCAGCATGAGACATTGTGCACCAGCAGACAGAAGGCTAGGATCTCTGTGGGCTGCTGGTGACTGCAGGTAGGCACAGGGGTGGCCTCCTTTATCATTCTACAGTCCTTTAGAAGAGAAAGGAGTGAGGTTTGGGCTGGCGTAGAGGCATGTATGATCTCACATGTGAAGACTAGGCAGAGCCGGGTTGGAATGACTAAAAGTTGAACCTCAGCCAGCCATGGGGGTGTAGGCCTGCGATTTCAGCTACCAGGAAGGCTGGGGCAAAGGCATGGTGAGTTTCAAATCAAAGTCATAAAGTGGGCTGGGGATATAGTTCAGTGACCAAGCAGGTGGCCCTAAATTCAGTTCCCAGTACTGATAAATGAATAAAATACAGTAAAAAGCAAGTCTCACTGAAGTCCTGAATTTATGAGCTCTATCTAGGCAGGGCCTAAGCAGTCGGATGTGGTGATGGGAGGCGGTTAGGACCTGCTGCAGGCACACAGGGCATTCATTAGGTGACAGCTAGGGTAAAGACCTGGGCAATAGAGCAGATCCACCCTGTCCCAAGAATGCACAGGGATTCCACCAGCTCCCTCTGGCTTTATTACTAGTCGGCACTGAAAAGACAGGCAGGAAACTCATTCACTACAGGAGCTAGCAATCCCTCTCCAAGCTAAGATCTGGCTGTGAACCACCTGAGGGAGCACTTGAGGGAGCACGTGAGGGGCAGGTGAGAAGGGAGCTGCTCTGGTGACTTGTGTGTGCTGACACTCTGCTTCCTGGTGTCTGTGGCATGCCTTGCAAACCTGGGCTGCCTAGGGGTCCAGGTGCCATCCTGGTCCTTTCTGACATGACCTACTCCTGGGTCTCTGACCCTATTTATGCCAAGGAAGCACAATCTAGCCACTATGAGTGACTCCGAGTGACTGCTTCATTCAGACACCTCAGTCCCCTCCTCCTTTCTTGTTCAGACATTCATGATATCCAGGACTGTTCCTGGGAGGTGCAAAGATACAGGAGACACTCCCAAACTGGATCTAGCCTGCTCCTATTTAAACCTGTGTCTCGTTTGTGTACAGGAAAAGCATGATTCGCACCAAATTCCATTCTGTGTAGTTATGTCCTGCACATTAAGACACTCCCATCCCCTGTGAATTTGCTTGATGCAGACAGAGGGCATTTCAAAGGTTTTCATTACACAAAACTCCTCCGCGAGTCACCTGCAAGCATCCCAGTATGCTTTGGTGATGGGAGTCTCTTTGTTCTTTGGATAGCCTGGGAAAAGCCTGACTGTGGGAGAAGCCTGGCTGTGGTTCTTCAAATGGCCTGGGAGGAGCCTGGCTGTGGGAGGAGCCTCGTTATAGGTCTTAGGATGGTCTGGGAGAAGTCTGGCTGTGGGAGGAGCCT
>JANHMN010000002.1:235954571-235980860 GCA_030674055.1 Rhabdomys pumilio
TGGGAGGAGCCTGACTGTGGGAGGAGCCTGACTGTGGGAGGAGCCTGACTGTGGGTCTTCAGACAGCTTGGGACAGCATCATCTCCTCGTTCTACCACTTTGCAAAAGAGTCAGCTCTCTGGTGTCTGAGAATTTGCTCTCTGAAGAGTTTCTAGGAATTGCAATGTTTATGTAACAAAGGTGTCTTTGTCTTGCTAGCAGCCCTAAATTTTCATATGATCTAAGAATCCAGAAGAATCTAGAACCACAAACCTTTGCCATCTCCAGTCACTACAAGGAGCAGGTTAGAAAGGTCCCAGGATGCAGTCCAGTGTGTCCAGTGATTGGATGGAAAAGACCCTGTCTGGGAGCTACAGGATGCAGCACTCTGCCCGTTGAGTGGTACAACTTGTGATTAATTAGAGTCATACTGATGGGTTTCTCGGGGCTGGTACTGGAGCCACGCCCGGGAGGCCTGTGATTTGTCTTGCCAGCGTGCTGGCTGGCCTGTATGGGTTTCTCTGCAGCCTTTCTGAAGCGGAGCAGGCGGAGTGTACCACTCATCTTCTGTCCAACTCCACAAAGCGGAACCTGCCAGCCTCAGCCCTCATTCTGCCAGAAGATGGGAGGATGCTTAGATGCTTCTGGCCGGAACACAGTGTGTGTGCTCTCTGTGCTGAGCCACAGCTTCCGATCTGGCAGAATCAAGGCAAACACAATCTGCTGGCTGCCTCCTCGGTGGTCCTCCTTAGGCCTGCCCCGCGCAGCTGCCAAGAGAGTAGCTCCGTGAGGCTGTTAATTAAAACCATGGCGCTCTGGGCAGGGAAAAGTTTAAAACTCTGAAATCATTTTCCCTAATAGAAATTGTGTTTTGTAGGTACTCAGCAAGGTCAGGCCAACCAGGAAAACCCACAAACCACAAATGAGCTCAAATAGGTTTATTTAATTTGTTTAACTTTGTGCCTGAAGGCAGGGTGGGAGCAGGCCATGGACTGGGGCAGCTGTCCTCGTCTCCTGGGCCCGCCCAGGGGTTGGGGAGAGGGATCTGGGCTCTCAGAGAAACATCTGGAACTGCTGAACAGATGTGTTGAGACTTGCTGAGCAGACAAGGATGAACATAACTTTGTGGGCCATCACCTTATCAATCTATCTATAGTCCCATGTCTATTTTGGGTTGGCAATGAATTTTAAATCGGTGATAGTATGGGGGCGGGGGTGGGGGTGGGGTGCCCCTGAAATCCCATCAGTCACAGAACATTCCCTTCCTCCCATTGGCTTTCTGGTCCGAGCTGCTTTTGAATGGTGAATGTTGACTCTTGGGCCACCCTGTGCAGACCCCCAGAGACAAGGTGGAGGGACTAAGGTGGAATGGATGCCAGGGTGTCAGTAAGGCTCCAAGTGGGGGTGGGGGTGGGTGCACACCTGTGAGGGCACAAGCTGGTCCGCTGCACTGAGGGTTCCAGGATATGGGGATGCTGACTCTCTAGGGGATCTGAGCCGATCTGTAAAACTATAGCTTCCCAAGGAGCTGAGAGTGGGAGTCTGGGAGTCCTGTAATTCCTTGGATTGTGGTCCTACTTTGTGTAATCAGAATTGTATCCTTTCTCCTTCAGTGACCAACTGGAAGCCTGAGAGGGGAGGGGAGGAGAGGAGAGGAGAGGAGAGGAGAGGAGAGGAGAGGAGAGGAGAGGAGAGGAGAGGAGAGGAGAGGAGAGGAGAGGAGAGGAGAGGAGAGGCATGGAGGGCCTGCAGTGACTGGGAAGACAGGCTGCCTTGATCCTGCTATGCTGCTATAATGGTTAACATTAATATCAACCCACAGGATCAGGAGGGAGTGGCTTTGGAGATGAATCTCTCAGCATGTCTGTGGTGGACTGTCTAGATTAGGCCAACTGAAGTGGGAAGACCAGCTTTAAATGTGGATGGCGCCATTCTTTGAACTGAGATCCCAGACTGGAAAGAAAGGGAGCCAGTGAGCTGAGTACCAACATTCATCTCTCTGCTTCCTGACTGTGGATGTGTGACCAGCTGCCTTACACCCCTGATGCCTAGATTCCCCCCAACCTTTGGCCAAATGGATGCCTTCCTTGCTTATACTGCTGCCTGTCAGGTAATGGTCATAGTATCGAGACATGAAGGAATGCCCCAGTGTCATGGGTTTGGCGTAGACCTCATTTTCTATTCTGGTGCAAGCCCTGGGTTTGGAGTAGATCTGCTGTCTATTGCCAGTTCAAGCCCTGTGTTCTGCTCCTCTGCCTTTGATCTCATGCATTCCCTTGTCCTGAAATCAAGTGGAGTACAGCCTGCCCTATAGAGACTAGAAGTACCTGGGCACTCTGTTGTCATGTAAACACAACTCTCCTGGACACACATTTCTCTCCTAGACTGTCCACTAGTCCTCCTCCAATTCAATTCCCATTGTATCCATATTGACTCTGATTTACGGGTGGAATCTTGGACCTCTGTTCAGCAGGGAGGGTTCTCAAATGCCTGGTATACTTTGTATCTAGAATGCCCCCCCTGCCATCACTGTCTATTGGGTCCTACTTTTATACTTTCTCCAAATATCACGTGTCCTCTCACTGGTCAGCATCAATAAAACATCACATGAGTTCATATCACGTGGTACAACCACAAGTTTCCTCTTCACACGGGGAGTGTGGAGCTTATAGCCGGATGATCTGGGATCCCAAAGTCGAGATCAGTGTCTGAAGAAAGAGGACTTTCATGAAGGCCTTGGCCCGGCTGTAGCTCTTGAGCTAATCGCCTGGCTTCTGACATGACAAGATGGCAACCTGAGCAACATGTGAGGGAGAGGTAGGTAGCACCTTTGCCTGCTTGCATACCCACTCTGGGTATGTCCTCTATGCTGCAGGGTCAGGTTGGGGACCCTAGAAACAAGAGATGCTGGACCTTTCCTGAGATGCTCCAATGCCAGGGACCTGGGGTTGGTCCTTTCCTTCCCTTCCTCACACCCCTCTTCTTCCTATTCCCTTCTATCCTTCTCCCTCTCCTTTCCCCTTCTTCGTACCCTTTTCCCCTCCCCCTTTTCCCCCCCCGTCCCCCTTCCCCCCCCTCCCCACCCCCTCCCCTTCCCTTCCCTCCCCACTTCTCTCCTTACTTCCTCCCCTCCCCCATTTCTTCCCCTCCCCCATTTCCTCCTCCCATTTCCTCCCCTCCCCTCCCTTTCCTCTTGGTGGCTTTGGGGACTGAACCTAGTAGCTCCTGCAGGCTAAGTGAGCACTCCACCCCTAAGCTACATTCCCACTCACATTTTTATTTTGAGACAGGTTGGCACTGGGTTGCCCAGGCTAGTCTTAAATGTCCTCTGCAGCTGAGGCAAGCTTTGAACTGGCAAGCCTTGTCTCAGCCTCTCAAGTTACTGTGATTCTAGGCTTGTGCCTCCTGGCTCAGTAGGCTTCTGTATTTACACAGAACAGATCTGAGGAAGAATCATGTTTGAGGTGCACTTCCTCCTAAAACCAAACATGCAGCCTAGGTAGAGAAAATTGGGCAAAGAGAGAAGAGGCAGGATATTTACAGTGTCCATAGGCAAGGGGCAGAGAACCCACAGGAAGGAGCCTGGAATCTGGGGAGATTTACCAATAAAGGAATTGTGTGGCTTCTCCTCAGGCTGGGAGAGCCTGGGAACTAACTCAGAGGGGGACATCAAGCATAAGCTGCTAATTACTCAGGCACCATGCAGGGGAGGGGAAAAGCTGCAGCTCTGAAAACACACTAAACAGAGTCTTTGCTCCTCCCGTGTTGTCTGGGAACCCAGATGTTACTTCCACAGCGATCCAATAAACAGTCCCGGCTGCAGGGCAGGGACTGGCTTCTCTAATTGTTCCCACAAGGGTTGTCCTGGGCTAGGACTGTTACTGCAGCCCTTTTGGGTCAGCAGAGGGCAGGTGACAGGAACTTAGAGGAAGCTTGGGCTCTTGGAAATTCCCGGTAGGAAGGTGACTTGCCATGGGTCTGTAGAAACCTTTGCCTGAGGACTTCTTGTCCCATCAAGGGTCTCCTTGGTCCTGGAGGCCTTGAGAGCAAGAGGTGACGATATGAAGAGGTTGAAATGTTGATCCCCACATATTTAGCTGCTGCAATGATACTCAGACCCATCAACATGAATAGTAAGCCAGCTACTGTTTGCTGAGGGCTCACAGGCTGAACCAGCCCTGAGATGGGTCATTTCATGGACCAGGATACAAAGATGGGCAGGAGGTTTCTCAGAGTCTTCTGAAGCATGTGGTACTGCAGCCCACATGGTGTGAGCGCTCGGCACAGCCCCCAACCCTGCTTCTGGTGGGGACTCAAAGACAGTAGGGCCTCTAGCAGATAGATGGATAGATGTATAACAGAGTTGGTTACTCCAGTTTCTGGATCTGCCTGTGGTGTCTGATTGCTGGTCACTGCCCTCTGAGAGCCTTCTCTACTTGTTCTCATGGATGTTTCTTCATCACAGCCATGGCTCCCCACAGAAATGCCCTCCCCACAGACATGACTTTCCCATAGGCAAGCCCTCCTCACAGACATGCCTCCCCACAGACAAGCCCTCCCCACAGACATGCCTCTCCACAGACATGCCTTCTCATAGACATGCCTCCCCACAGACATGCCTCCCCATAGTCATACTCCTCTCCACAGACATGCCCTCTTCACAGGTAATCCTCTCCACAGACATGCCTCCCCACAGACATACTCTCCCCACAGACATGCCTCTTCACAGACATGCCTCCCCACAGACATGCCCTCCCCACAGCTGTGCCCTCCCATACCATGTTGGACTCAGATCTCTGTGAAACCTTGAGCCAAGTCAAGCCTTCCTTTCTCCTCAACAACTTCTGTGAGGTAATCAGACATGGCAAAAGCATAGTCTCCATCTGGAAATGCCTGTTCACTGTATCATTCATAGTTTAGGCTGGCCTTTCTTCTTCAACTCATTTAAACTCAGTTTTGAAAAACAAAGTTGCTTTTGAGTTTCAGCTCCTAACAAGGTTTCAGTGTTCATTCTTTTTACTTAAAAATGGCTACAGGCTTATTTCTCCAATGGTCTCATTGTCCTTCCATTGTCTTTCCAGAGAAGGCTCCCCGGAGTACTGCTTTTTAAGACTGTATATTTTTCAAGCAGGCATTTATATACCAGGCATGAATTTTGAACTTGGTCGAAGAAACACTCTTATAGGATGATACTGCTTGCCTGCTTACAACACTTCAAGCAACGCAAAGAATGAAGATAAATTAGAGATCATCCCACTAATCTCAGCGTTCGTGGGAACGTCTCTGATTGCTGTCCCTTGAGACAGAGCGTCCTAGTGATGCTTAGGCATGGAGAGCTTGGAAACTCTTGGAAAATGACTTAGTCACAGGTCTCATTGCTGTAACGAAAACCCCAAGGGAAGCAAGTTAATGGAGGAAGGGTTTAGTTTGGCTTACAGTTTGAGGATGCTGTCTATCAGGTTGAAGCAGGCATGAAGGCAAGACATGAGGCAGCCAACCACAGCACACACAGTCAGGATGCAGAGAGAGATGAAGGTTTATGCCCAGCTCACTGTCTCCGTTTTATTGAGTTCGGGATCCCAGCCTTTGAGACGGTGTCACTCACAGTGAAGAAGGACCTTCCCACCTCAGTGAAGGATCTAGAATCCTCAACCCTGTGCCCAGCAGGTTATCTCCATGGTGATTCCAGGTCCTATCCAGGTGACCATGAAATGTGCACTTGGGTATTTCAGTTCCGAGGGCCTGTGTCCACGGAGTCCCTTAGCTAGATGCTGACCTGCATTTCTCCAATGGTCTCATTGTCCTTCCATTGTCTTTCCAGAGAAGGCTCCTTGGAGTACTGCTTTTTAAGACTGTATATTTTTTCAAGCAGGCATTTATTTACCAGGCATGAATTTTGAACTTGGTCGAAGAAACACTCTTGATCAAGGGTGAAGATCCTGGTGACAGTCATCAGGAAAGGAGATAGGCCCATGTGACCTCTTCAGGAGAGCGCCCATGGCAGGGAGACTGAGTCAGCTAAATATACCTGTGGGCTAGGCTGGCTTTGGGAAGTCTAAATTGAAACCCCTGATATACAATGATAAAGGTGTCCATGTATAATTTTACATCTTTGTGATGGTTGCCAAGGGAACCTGAATAAACCCTCCAGCTTCGTTTGCTCTGAGCTGACTCAAAGGTCACCTTATGGGAGGTCACACAACGGGCAGTAACTCGTTAGCTCCTCACTGGCTTTGCTGTGGAGGAAGCCTCTGTCACTGGGTTATGTTAACAGTTGCCTAGGGTATTTTCTGGGCTCTGACTTTTCCTTTGTGACTTCAAGTGTGGCCTGGCATCTGTCTTCACACCGTGTCCCCTCTGCTGCCTTGCTCGTCCTGTGACCTGATACTCATCTCTGCATATAGATGAGGCCTCATTTGGGAATCATTTGTCCCAGGCCCCACACCGGGTTCACACAGCCCAGCTGCCTATCAGAGCAGAGGCACTCCCCTTAAGCCCTGCTCTCTCTCTTAAGCAGCTACAGAAGGTCACATCCTTCACCTTGTCACCAAGCTCAGACCAGACCCTAAGCACATTGTGTTTGTGCGGGATTGCTCAGCAGTTCCTGGGACAAGCTGGCCAACTGCCTAAGTGACCCACCTGTTACTTAAGAAGCAAAGCATCTTTCAAAACTGAGCCCTCAGTCTGTGGAAAATGAGCAAACTTTGGCCCAGACAAGTCCATTAAGGCATGCCCCAGTGGGTAGAGCAGCAGGGTTTCTGCCTTCTGCCTCCTCCTGGTTCCTAGCTGGAGATGGGCCACCAGGACCAAACTCCCAATAAAGCATCGCCTGTATTCACAGCACTTGACTCTGTCTTGTTAATTTTTAGCCAACTGGTCAGGAAGAAAATATTCAGTTTTGAGATACTTGATAGATCTTATGTTGGAAGATGGCCATTGTCTTTCATGGTCTGTCTTTTGCGAAATGGCTGTTCGGAACCGTTACTAGTTACCATTCACTTTGTTGACATATTATATTCTCATTCATTTATAAAAACTTTTTTTTTGTATATTGAAGACATTAATTCTTTGCAATAGAAGTATGAAATTGTGATTTTTTGACTCTCTGAATAGCATTTAATGGCATTCAGCGGAGAATTTTATATTGCTGTGTCCATAGCGTTTGTGCCTTCTAAATCCCGTGTGCTCAAAACAGTCAATGAATCTCACTGGGTAACAGTGTAGATATTCTATATTTTCTTTTACTAGTTCTTATGCTTTTTCTCTTCGTGTAAATCTTTAGATATTCACTATGTGGTGAGAAATGGATTTGCATCCAACTTCATATTTTAGACAGCTATATTTAGACAACTTTATATTTTAGACATTTCAAGTGCTTACTAACTAGGAATGCCCACTGTATGGTACACTAAAATCTCTGTCTGGGGACTAATCCCAGCCAGCGTGATTTCTTTTTCCTCTGGGCTATGTTTTGATTATTTTATCAAACCATACTGCTTTACTGAACTGTTACCAACTATTGCATTTTTAATGTTGGGCAAGACAAGTTCTTCACAACCACCGATCAAAGAATTGTCTTGGCTCTGATCAGTGGTTTCTTTCTCACCTAAATTAAAAGTTACTTGAATTACATTGGTTTGTGCGCGTGCGTGTGTGTGTGTGTGTGTGTGTGTGTGTGTGTGTGTATGTGTGTGTAGGTGTGTGCTGGGATTTGAACTCAGATCTTCATGCTTGCCCAGCAAGGACTCTACCCACTGAGCTACCCAGCCTGTAGATTTCATTCAGACTAATCTTTGGCTTCATACACGTCCTGAGTTTTATTGTTCAATTTATTGCCAGGTGTTTTAGTGTTTTAGGACTTTATCTATTACAAATGATTTTCAAAACTATGTGTTTCCCACCTTCTTATATTTTATGTATGAGAAAGCCACTGATTGTTACGTATTACTTAAAACTGATTATGCTTCTGTGTATTTATTGTTTTAATACTTTTCTGTTATTTTGGTTTTCTCTGGGAATACAACCTTATTATCTATAAATTATGATTGTTCCATCTCTTCCCATATTCTCAGCAGCTTTTATAGTCTTGTCTAATTGCTTCCCTCTGTATTTTATTTTACAGTGGTGGTAAGAAGTGCTCTTAAACTGTTTCTAATGGGATGCCTCTAGTATTTTTACAATTAATTATGAAGGTAATTTTTGGATGGAAATGTGTATTTTTTTTTTAAATCCTGTAAGGAGGTAACCACCCATTTGCAAGCATCAGAAGTGGATATTAAATTTTTATTAAATGTCTTTATGGCCTATAAAAAAGACTTAATGGCATGTCTCTCCTTCTCTCCTCCCATGGATGCTGTGAAGGTGTTTTTAGATCCCAGGCTGGAGCTCTTAAGCATGTGAGTTTGGACTCCTCATCATCCATCTCGGTGTGAATTGGCTTCTAGCTGCCAGCACTGTACTCAGGCATTTGCATAAACCTCTTCTCTAATTATCTTTTCCAGGGACCTGTCAGGCGCTGGCATCTGGTTTGCCGTTGACATCCTAAGAACAGTCAAGAGCCTTTTGTCTTTTTTGCCTTAGTAAAGTTGCTTCTATTAGTGGTACAGGATTGATCCGTGCCTTGAAGACTCCAGAAAATAGACTCTGGCATGCCTGGCTCTCAGGCGCTGGAAATCTCCGGAAGCCCCGCCCACCTGCTGCAGGAGGGAGTGCGAGGCATTTCAGCCATGTTGGAAAATGAAATGCTAATAGCTAGTTAGGACCAAATGTTTGGTTCCTGCTGTGTTTCTGCCTCCAGACTCAGTGTTTGAGAAGAGAACACTTCTTCCTTCTGAAGAGGGGAGAGGGTGGATGCAGGAGCCTCACCGGAACTGAAAAGCTTTCAAGAGGATGCTCGGATCTCACTTAGAACAGGGAATACAATAGTCGTAGAGACAGAGGGATTCCCTCCCTGGGTGAGAGAGGGGATAGAGAGGGGAAGGGAGGGGTCAGGATCAAGTATGGAGAGGGACGGGGGGGGGGGGGGGGGGGGGGGGCCCAGAGAAGGAAGGGAAATCCCCAGCTGGTGGGGGTGGGGAGGTGGAGAGCATCTCTAGAATGCCCAAGAATCAATGGGAGTTACTCACAGCACTGGGGATATGGAGCCTGAAGAACCCACCTCCTGTAGCCAGGCAGGAACCACAGTTGAGTAATAGGAATACCAACCCACAAACAAAACTGTCAACCCAAAATTTATTCTGTCTACAAGAAATGCAGGGACAGGGGATGGACCATAGACTGAGGGAATGGCCAACTAATAATCGGCCCAATTTGAGACCCATCCCTTGGGCAAGCAATAATCCTTAACACTATTAATGACACTCTGTTAAGCTTGTAGACAGGAATATAGCATAACTGCCCTCTGAGAAGTTCCACCCAGCAGCTAACTCAGACAGATGCAGACACCCACAGTCAAACAGTGAATGGAGCTTGGGGACTCTTATGGAAGAGCTGGGGGAAGGACTGAGGGCCCCAGAGGGGATAGGGACTCTACAGAAAGATCAACAGAGTCAACTAACCTGGACCCTCCAGGCTTTCAGGGTCTGAACCACCAACAAAAGAACATACATAGGCTGGACCTAGGCTCCCTATACATAATGTAGCTAATGTGCAGCTTGGTCTTCATTGGATCCCAAACAACTGGAGTGGGCGCTATCCCTAAAGATGTTGTCTGTATGTGGGAAATGTTTTACTAGCTCAGCTGCTTTGTCTGCCCTCGATGGGAGAGGATGAGGCTAGCCCCGCAGAGACTTGATGTGCCATGGTCAGGGAACACACAAGAGAGGTCCCACCCACTCAGAGAAGAAGGGGAGGGGGAAGGATTGTGGATGAGGTGACCAGGAAGGGGGCAGTGTGCATGATGTAAAGTGAATAAATAAAAAGATAAAAATAAATAAAAAACTCCAAAGAGATCAATAAGGGCTGTTTGTACATGGTGCTCTGCTCTACATATTAATGGCCATCAATCATTTCAATTTTACCATATAACTTGATATCACAATGAATTTAGTAATTTCCATATAGTGAATTAGTCCATGAACTATAGATTAAAATTGAATGGTTTATTGATGCCATCTCAAGAATCGATAAAGTGTTTTGTTTTTTTTTTTTAAATGTTAAAAAAAAAATAATAAGCTTGGTGATTCACCAAGCCAGACTCGGGTGGGATTTTTATTTTTTTTGGTCTCTTGCTACACTCTTTATCTGGGGGGAGAGTTTATGGCTCTTTATCACAAGAGACAGCTCAGGTCCAACTCCCTCACCCTCACCCCACTGGCCCTCTTCTCTGAATGTTCAAGGAAGTCTGGGCTAGAACTTTTACAATAACACTCATTTCATTGGTTAACAATCCAGAAAAGACCAGAATGTTCTTTAGTGGGGAAGGGATGAGGTGATTTATGTCTCTCAGTACTCTACCATCCCACTGTGTGGCCTAGTTAGCTTCAGCTGTCAACCTGACACAGCCTAGAGTTACTGAGGGAGCCTTAACAGGGGATTGCCTTGATTGGATTAGCCTGTTCCCTTGTCTAGGGAACATTTGCCAACTGACATAGGAGGGCCCAGACCAGTGTAGGTAGCACCATCCCCAGGCAGACAATCCTGGGCTGTATAATAAAAGGTTGACCCTGAACCTGGGAGCCAGCCAGTCAGCAATAACCCTTCATTGTTTCTGCTTCAAGCTCTTGCCTTGGCTTCTCTTGATGGTAGACTGTAACCTGTAAATCAAATAACCTTTTCTCCCCTAAATTCCTTTTGGCTGTCATGTCATGTTCATCACCACAAAGGATGACAAACTAGAACTCCCCATCCATCTGGAAAATTTCTAACGACTTAATATTGGGGAGATGATAAGACTTGCCTGCAAGATGGCTCAGCAGTGGAGGTGCTGCTGCCAACATCAAGGGCCCAAATTCAATCCCCAGAACGTGGTGGAAAGAGAACACAACACTGGTTCCTGCAAGTTACCCTCTATCCTCGACATATGCTCTGGGTTCCACCCTCCGTGCACACAGAGATGGATGGATGATGGATGGGTGATGGATGGATGAATGGATGGGTGGATGGATGGATGGATGGATGGGTGGATGAAGGATGGGTGATGGATGAATGATGGATGGGTGATGGATGGATGGATGGATGGATGGATGGATGGATGGATGGATGGATAAAATTAAATGTAAGGAAATAAAAGGAGGAAGGAAGAAAGAGAGAAAGACCTAAGACAGTGGGCAAATGTCCTCCTATAAACACAGGGAGGATGTGTCATCTTTAAAGCCCCTTTGTGGGGTGCAGGCTTTTCTTCAGCCAGTCATTCGTCATATCTACTGACTTATCATTCCTCTGCAGCTTTTATCTGAGTCCTCAATCAGCGGCTGAGTGGGGATCTTTGTTAGTCTTTTACTGTTTTTCTACCATGTCTGTTATCCTTAGTAGTGGAGGTAGAAGCTACACACTACCAACTGCTGTTCTTCCGTTCCTTGTCTCAGACAGCACAGTCTGGCACACAGCAGGTGGTCAGCAGGTGGTGGACAATGTGCTCACTATTGTTGACACTTGGGTGCCATTTGCCCCCTTTCAGTACCGTGTATCCTCTATCTTTGTATGAAACCATTTAGAGTGCAGCTGGTGATGGGATGGGAAAATCAACTCAAGAATTATGGCTCTGTGTATATATGTATGTGTGTGTCTGTCTGTGTGTGTCTGTGTGCATGTCTGTGTGTACATATGTCTGTCTTTGTATGTTATGCAAATGTGTGTGTCTGTGTGTGTGTTGCACATATGTGTGTGTATGCATGTGGATGTGTTTGTATATGTCTGTGTGCATGTGTGTCTGTGCAAGTGTATATGTATTGTGTGCATGTGTGTGTCTGTCTGTATATATGTGTGTGCACACATGTGTGTCTTTCCAGAGAATCTGGACTTGCTGATTGCCAAGCTAGGCCTTCTCTACATATTCAGTGGAAACTGCAGAGCTTTGAGTCTGCCCCCAGTCCTGTGCTTCCCCTGACTGGCTGACCTTTCACCTCTGTCTTCTCAAAGCCTGTGACCTGACCCCAGTCCTCACACCTTCTCTTCTCACGGAAGTTCTGCACTTTCATATGAAGCCTTTCCCTTTGACCCCGTTCTGGTGGCATCTGGAGAGTTACCGTCTGAACAGCACAACTGGCATGCTTGTCAGAACCCAAGTTTGACTGGTTGTTTTTAAGTTCTTCAGTGGTGATTCTACACCAGGTCATGTCGCATTCTAGGATCATTTGGAGACATTTGCTGTCATGCCTGGACCTGGCTAGAGAGAGAGAGGAGGCTGCTGATGGCTCTGTAGTGTAAATTGCAGCCTCCCCTCCTTCTGGAGTGGGGGAAGCTACACTGCCTTTTCATTCTGACATTTGTTAACATGTCCTATTGATTTCTCAGAATCAAGAGATGGGCGTGGGTCTTTGTCTTGATACCTTCATCTAAGCTTCATATTCAGCTGGTGTTTGCAGAGCATCTGCCATGAGCCAGAGAGGATGCCAGCTGCACCCGTCTGGGTCTCGTAGTCCACTCAGGAACCCAGTAAAGAAACGTATAAGTGAGCACCATGCGTGCGCACCATCCCGCTAGGTCTAGGAAATGGAATGGCGGACATGCCACCTGTCTGTAGCAAAAGGAAGGTCCCACAGTCAATGCCACAATGAAAGGAAGCCTTGAGGATGAAGCTGAGGAGTGAGGCCAGGAGCAGGAATAAAGGCAAAACCCAGAGATGTCAAACTTGTAGCTTCCAGACCATCAGGGTAAGCACTACCTGGGCACTTGCCTCAGATGCCTCCTGTGAGCCTGCAGCTGTGTGGACATTTCTACAGCCCACTCAAGCATCAGAACACTGTCTTGGACAAAATGTAAAGAGGAACAGAGGAGGGGAGATCAAACAGTGAGGTAGCTACGATGTCAACCTAAGATGGGTGTGCTAGGAATGTCCCAGAAAGCCTCTGTCGGTCGAGCCTTCTTAATCCTTGTGATGTGTCCGGCCTTGTCCTCTGAGGTTGTAGCCCCTGTACTGCAAGATACTCTGTGTCTAGCTAAGGCCAGATGACAACCTGAGGAACAAGTTGCCAAGAAAAGGACCCGTTAGGGAGAGGAGATTGCTAGCAGGATCTTCCAGTTAGCGTGTATCTGTGGCAGTGGTTAGCCTAGTCCTATCTCAAAAAGCAAGGTGAAGGTTGTGACCTTCTGAAGGCCATGTTTACAGAAGATCCAGGACAAGAGTCCTTCCCTGCATTTCCCTTCAGTGCTTGGGAGTCTGATTCAGAGCCTGGCCACTTTCTTAAAGGTGTATTGTCATGGGAGAAGGGCCTGAGGTGAATTATCTGGATCAGAACCCCCTGAAATGGCTCACCTGGGTCAGAGGGCCCTGAGGTTGGTCACCTGGGATAAGGATCACCATTCATAGATGGCCATTCTCTGTCACGTGATTATGTCCTGGAATGTTAAGGCCCTTCATTAGAACCCGAGAAGTCCTGGACTCCCTTAAGGAAAGGGCGTGGCCTCTGCAGAAGCCTCTTTTTTATTAGCCAGCGGCTTCTACCTAACTTCCTCTTTTTATTGTCTCCTCTCTCTGGAGGCATTGATGGCACTGGATGGTATGATAGCACGTTGGAAAAGCCTACCTGTGGCTGCATCAGCGGCCCTCACCTATTCAGGAGGCTGTACAGGTGACAGGCTTTTGATCAGCACATGACAAGGGTCTGACTTTTCCCCAGAATTATCACTTTTAGATCAATTTAACTAATCTGTCCCAATTTATTCCCTGTGCCTGCAGGTGCCTGTTTGTGTAAGGGAGGGGATAATATCCATATCTAGGGTGCAAAATCAAGAGCAAGCAAGAATGACCCAAGGGACCAGGTGGACTTGGCCTAAACGGCTGCCTCTGAAGGAGGCGCTCATTACACAGTCACCTCTGAGCGGCCCAGAGGTGTAATTGGCACAGTTGACTGCATATTTCTGGGGCCTTTCTAATATCTCTTCTGATGTGATAAAATTAGCTTCAACCACAAAAGAGAAATGAATAGACTTTTTAAGCAAATGCATAGAGAAAGCCCCTATTTGTCTGGATCAGTTAAAAGTGGTCCCATCTGAAGTCAAGGGTGCACGCTGGGTGACCTTTTAAGGCGGCACTCAGACTTAAAGATGTTTGATTGTCTCCCTTTAGATTGGAGGGAAAAAAAAAAGGAAGAAAGAAATAAAGACACTGGCACTTCAGAGTGAATTGAATACAAAGGCAGTAGGAGCAAGCGATCGGTGGAGGGGGAGAACAGAACTGTGCTCTGACCCATGGGCTCTGGGATTTGAGCTAAGATATCCGGAATGGGAGGGGCAAGTAAAAGGAGCGTGGTCCATGAGACACCCATTTTATCTCATGCATCACGCCTTCCTCATCCCCACCTGCGCACCACCGAGAGGCTCACCCAGGCTTCCACTGAGGTTCTTTGCTGCTTTATAGGGGAGAAAGTGACAGCCTGGGGTTCCTCAGGGTACAGGGGAAAGAGATCCCATTCTCACCCACAGCCCCATTCACTACCGGGACCACGAGGCTGGGGGATGTAGAGATTCGCTTGTATTTCCCTCCTTTATCAAAGAAAAGTCCCAAAGACCTAGGTGATATGAACTAAACTCGGCCCTTTGGAAGTAGCTGCCCTTTGAGAGTAGCCCTGGACTCTCTTTACCTGGTGTCAGTAGTGGTAGCACCGCCCACTTTTCACTTCTGGAGGTAGGTCCTGCCCTGACTGACAGGTGCGAGGCTTCTGTGGAAGGAGATGCTGAGAAGACCTAAGAGGACATGTTTATGGACCTCACTAATACCACAGAGCACCGAGGAGAGCACAGAGGTGAGGCGATGCTTAGGACTTGGCTGTTTCACACAGGAGCCACCACTGAAGGGGCAGATGGTACTGGAGTCTATCACCCAGAGCTCACAGAGTGGAAGACCTACCCATTTCCAGGGATTACACCACCCTTGGCCTCAGCTGCTCAACAATGAGGAAGCTGGCCTTTGGAACCCAGGGCCAGATGCTGGGTTCTTTCTTATTGAGGTGGGCTGACTGCTTGGTCACTTCAACTTCTGAGTTGAAGGTCTACTTTCCACACTTGGAAAACAATGGAAAACAAGAAATCAGGCCAGCGAGATGGCTCAGTGGGGATAGGTGCTTGCCACCAAGCCAGATGACTTCAGCTTGCTTTCTGGGACCCACATGGTGGAAGAAGAGAACAGAAGTCATCTTCTGACCTCTGCAGGGACACCACGGCATGCATTACATTAATTAATATTACAAGTAAATATTAAAACTGACATGTGCATGGTGACCCATCTGTGCTCTTCTATAACGAGGGGTTGGTTGGAAATGGAAACTGATTTGTCTGACAGAAGCTAGTCTGGGCAAGACACATCCAGGGGCTGTGGGAAGGGACTGCATTTCCCAACCCAAAAGCCTTTCCTCTACAGTCTATGGTCAGATTCCACCACTCCTACCATGAAGGAAGTGTGCAGAGGACTCTGTAGAGGACTGCAGCATTATGCAGTGTTAGTTTTCCTGTATCACTGTCGCTGACAGCAGCCACCTGAGCTGCAGTTTGGGAGACCGAGTGTGGCGGGTAGCATGTGTGCTTTTGGGTAGGACTCCTTCATTCACATTTACAGGTAGGAAATTGGGGAATGGCAGCCAGTACTTCAGGGTCATGGATACTTTAATGCAACCTGTCTGCTACAATCAGGAACTGGGGAGAAACTCTCTGGGTTCTTCAGCAAATTCACAGGGCTTGGAGCCTGGGTTTTAACAGTGAAGGGATGTTCTGTAACACAAAGGCAGATTGTGAATGACCACAGGGTCAAGGAAACTAAGATTTCCCAGGGCTGCAACCATGCCCATTCACAGCTGAAACCCTGGTGCCCTTTATAGGACCCAGCACACAGCAAGTGCCATGGTAGGAAGAGCAGCTGCCTGTGGTGCTGATTCCAGTAAAATGCTCTCAGGACTTCCACAGCTGGTGCATTGTGCCAGCCATGCCCAAAGTTTGAAATCCATTACCTGGGGCCATCAAAATGGCTCAGCAGGGAAAAGGAGCTTGCCACCAAGCCTGAAGACCCGAGTTCAATTCTTGGGACCCATATAGTGGGAGGAGAAAACTGATTCAAACACACATACTCTGAATAATAAACACAGGAACCAATGTAAAGTATTTTATATATTTTAATTTTTGAAGTGTGGTATGTGTGTTTGATGCATGTGAGTGCAGGTGTGTGTGGAGACAAGAAGAGGGTGGTGGATTCCTTGGAGTTACAGCTGGTTTTAAGAGCTGCCTAATGTGGGTGCTGGGGAACAACTCAGCATTAACCTATTTCTCCAGACATGGAAAAAGAGGATTTTAAAATTCCTATATCTGATAACCTCATACATATACACTTTGGATATCACACTAGTAGAACATGGTTACTAGAGACTTCTTACCAAGACTTTTCTTCTTGCAAAGCCCAGAGAATGGCCGACCAGGCTTTCAGTCAGCATAGCATCTTAGTCTCCTTCCAGACCCTCATGGTCCTTCACTGGCACACGCCTCCCCCAGTACCACCCTTTTGTCTCTTCACATTGTTGGGCCTGTCATCTCTCCATCTCTGCTGTCAACTTACCGGACACAGGAAGACCATGTTTCTGTCTACAGCTGTAACAGTCACCTAGTAGATCTGCTTCCCTTCCTGTAGGACAGTGGTACCGTTGGGGTGGGGAGAAAGGAAACCAGGGATCAGGAGGTAGCTTTCCGGGAGAACCTCATCAATAATTAACAACTAATAATAATTAATAGTTGTGGGCAGAGAGGACATTAGGGAGGCTTCTCTATGTGATCCAATGCCTGTGTGCAATAACAAACTACTTCCCATTATCTCTGGTTAAAAAATAAAATAAATAAAATAAAATAAAATAAAATAAAAAGTTTGTTTTGAGCCATAAAAGAGGCTGGTCACAAACAGCTGTGACAAGGACCAGCAATTCTGTTGTCAGGATGAGGATGACCAAAACCTAGCTAGCAGGTCAGGCCAAGCGAGTGGCCTTAATTGTCGCTTCTTGGCAGACATTCGGGAATCAGTTAGTAAGTCATGGTGTGCCCAAAGTTGGACTCACTATGAATATGTGCTCAGCACTAGGCTGCTTTTTCTTCTAGGACATGGCTCTCCCCTGGTGAGGCCACCCCTCAGCCATGGTATCAAGCCAGGCTGGAAGTCATTACATCATGTAAGTCAGAAATATGGAGCAAGTGTTTTCCTCTCCACCTTACAGCCTAGGATGCCAAGACCAATGCTCTTAAGTGAAATATTGGTGTTTGCTGCATTAGGAATTGAAGGAGGTGAGCCCTAGACCCTGCTTGTCCATGGGGCCCAGAGCCCGCTGGGTGCACTGCTGTGTCAGTTTCCTCTGGGACATCACCTGCCTTGTGATCTGCTGGGATTGGAGCCTAGTTGGGGTCATGGACTTGGGTGTTTGTCTCTGTGTGGGTAGGTAGGTGCTGAAGAGAGGGATCTGGGAAACCATGAGCTGTTGGGTCAGGCGTTCCAGGGCCAGAACTTGTCTCGTTGCTGGAGTAGTTAGGGTCAGAACCTGAGTTCTGGGATTTCTAATAAGCCAGGCCTGACTTATCTTTAACAGGTCAACTGAACAAACGAGTCATGGTGGAAGCCGATAAAGGAGCGTTATTCAATCTGTTCACATTACGAAGAAGAGTTGAGGCCCGGTGACCCCCACGTCAATCTTCGAGGTTTTCACAGAATGTTTAGGTTTAAAGGGTAAGAGGCACGCACAATTAAGCATTCCTGGTCCAGGTGTGTCCCACCTATCAGTGACTCATCATAGTCTCAGGTCCCGCCCATCCCTGACCCATCACTGACCCGACATTGTCTGGGCTTTACTATCTCCAGTAAGATGGGTCTGACAAGCCGTCAGAACTGTGTGGAGTCTCTTTCCAGGAGACAAGGTCCTTCTCTGGCTGGCACCAGGCTTCAATCTTTTCCTTCTCCTAGATGAGACTCCTAGAAAAATTCTAATTTATTTGAGATTCATTGCCTCAGTAGTCTGATAGTCCAAGGGTGGGCACAAGCCAGGACAGTGGCAGGCTCTCTATCTCTTGGCTGATTGTAGTCATGTGACTCCTATTCTCCAGGCCTCCTCATTAAAACAGTGAAGTCCGAAATCCTGACTCCAAGGTGTTAATTTCTCAGCCCCCAGCCCCCACTCACCACGGCCCCTCATTGCATCCTCCCTGGATCTTACCTCAGGCCCTTGGCACCTGTTGCTTTCTCCCTCTAAGCTGCCTTTCATGTCCAAGTGGTGGTTCTGAGACTCTCCATTTCCTTGGGGTCTCAGGGGAGGGTAGAGCTTAGTTGAGTCCCCTCACTTCCTGATACATCGCTTAAGGAGCTTAGGGAGGTGTGAGAGTTCCTGCCTATCTTCCTCTGGCCCCCAAGGTCTGGTTTGATGAGTGACACGGGGCACTAGCTTCTCCTCAGTGGCATCTCCCTGGTGCCATATGTAGAATAACACCTTGACATAGCATCTGTAACATCTGTCCCTGGTGTCAGCATCCCTGTAACTCACTATTGCTGGGAAGGAAACTTACTGCTTTTGGGTCACTTGTTTCAGGAAGAAGCACACATGGCCAGCAGTACCCGTGTGAAGCCAGCACAGGGAGCATGCCTGGTGATCTAAGGGAGGGAATGGAGAATGAAGCATGCGGATCCGTCTGATACTGGTGGTTCTCACTAGCTATCTTTTATAGAGTCTTTTATCTTCTATTTATAGGTTTATAGTTATTGCACAGAATTTTGCTGGTGATGAAGTTATATAGAGTTCCGAAACCTACCTTCAAATCCACTGTGTGTTTATAATTCTTCTGATGCTAAAAAGGTGGTGTTTATGGAAAATTTAGAAAATACGTTTTGTGTAATGAAAATAAGAATCACCTGTAACATCTATATTTTTAACATTTTCACTCACCTCATGTAAGATAGGCGATGTTTATATTTCTGGCCTCTAGTGTATATTTATCGACACGTAACATGGTATGCACTATCTCTGCGTACTTTAACTGCATCTAGATGGCATGAAGGACAGACAGCCTACTGTCAACTCAATGGTCTTGCCCCTCCTCCACCCTCTCACATTTTTACCGCAATAGAGAACACAGCAGCCTCCATGGAGGGAGGGGTATGTGTCCCCAGCTAACTTATGCCTTGGCCACAGCAAGATGAATCAGGAGGGGAGACTGGGCCAGCAGGGTGACTGGAGGGTCTTCTGGACACTTCTGTTGTAGAAGAAGCTGCCTTGCTTTGATGTCTCTATGCTTCAAGGGCCTGGCCTCAGGGTTCGCTCCTGTTTCTCTCTATTTGCACCCCCTCATCTATGTCTTTCCAGCAGAGCAGATGGCCCATGTGGGGACCAGTTGTGACTGCCCGAGAGCAGCCTGGGAATCTAATCTGGGTTGGAACGTGTCTGGTTAAACGTAAGGGTGAGGTTGATGCAGTGAATTTAGCACCACACTGGAGGGACACTGGGGACAACTCTGGGAGAATCAGGTTTCTGCCATCTGACCCCACCTAGTCAGGTCTGGGTTGGGAAGCAGGCTTGAAACAGCAGCTTTTCCAGTGAGTGGCCATCCCGTGTTGGCAAAGCCCTCTCCTCTCCACATCCTCTCTCATCTTCCTATAAGACTAAAAAGAATTCTTAATGGTGCCACCTAGCAGCACTGATACTAAACCTTGAGGCTTTTAGGGGTCCAAGGAGACCTTTCTGATGAGGTGGTATTCTCTCACTGAGGACAAGAAGGGGACAGCAGGGGAAAAGCCCAGGGGAGATGCTGCTGGAATAGACATAGGATGGAGAGTGAGGGGACAAATGCTAAAGTCAGAGTTCCATGTCACCCACCGGAGGGCATCCCTGGGACACCATTCATCCAGAATGGCCCAAAGTGGATCCAGATGTGCTGGGTAGGCAGTGGGTGCCAATGGAGGCTGTCCTGGCCCCCAGGTGACCAGCATGGCTTCCTGCGGTGCTAGCTGGAGACTTGTGCTTGCCTCTGCACTGCCACCACTCTTAGCAAAACAGCAGGAGCTCTTGGCCCTTTTACAGGAGGGGACACATGCTACATTTGTCTTTTTGCATCTCTCTTCTTTTGCTTACCGTGCCGCCTTCCAGTCACATCTGTTTTCTGGAAATGGCATGATTTTATTTTTTCTCTCTCTGGCTGAATAACACTCCATTGTGTATGTTTAACACGTTTGCTTTGTCTGTTCTGTACTTGAGTGGTTCAGCTGATCCTGTAACTTGGTGACTCAGTACCTGTGAGTATTGTTGCAATGAACAGGATGTACAGGTAGGGAGACTTCCATGGTGGATCATGGGCACAGGCAGAGGTGAGTCAAGTAAGAACTAACTCTGAACCCACAGCCGCACGCACAGACACAGGAGGCTTGCCAGCAGGGTCTGCAGATGAAATGAATGCGACGATTTCTGTCTTTTGTCCATCCGTTCTCTGAGCCATACTCCTTCAATCTGTGCCATCCGGACCCAGAGAGAGGCCCTGGCCTTAGGGGTGGGACATGGAGGAGACAGTTTGGTGCCAGGACTGACCGCCCCCCAAGGCATGGTGCCTAAGGAGTCACATTGCTACAGGACAGATGCCACGTTTTAGGAATGAATCTGTTCCTTGATAGACAGTTTTTTCTTTCTCAGTTCTTTTTCCAGTGTCGGTCGCCAGTCTGCCTGTTTATAAATTCTATCCAGATCTGTAAAGGGACAGATGCTGTGGCCAGTAGGTGTCCTCAGTATTTTTAGCTCTCTAGGTGTTCCTTGCAAGGTAGCCAGGTGGTGAGTAGGAAATGCTCTCAGAAGACATGGGCCAACATATTACACCTCACCTCAACAGTTTTTCAGGCAACAAATTCCTGCCCTTGGTTTCAGGAACCTAAACTGCCATCTGATGAGGAACACGGTGGAGGGGAGAGAGCTTGCTGGATCTCAGAAAGTCAGCTGGGTCTACAGGTTCCCAAGTCCTTTGCCGCCCTGAGTACATGGTCCAAGAGATATGAAGGGCTCCTGTGGGTTTAAGAACACTTCACAAATACACTCCTGCTGAGGTGGCGTGGTGGGCCCAAGGGTGTCACTTCACCTTCTCAAGACAGAAACTATTACAACCACGACTGGAAGTTTCTCCACCTTGTCAGGCCTCCTTGGTGTGAGGCTATGTGGGTCCTGGACCATGGCTATGGTAGCAGATGGGCCATAAGTGGTAGAACACGTGTAACCCATGGTGCAAACACTGCTGTTCCAGCATTCAAAGGTTTGTTTGTTTGTTTGTTTGTTTGTTTTAATAGAAGATGGGCCCTGTTAGCAACAAGATATATGATCAAATTTGAAAGCCTCTTTGCTACCAGTTCTTCTGTCATCCCTCAGGAGACAAGTGAGGGAGGTTCGAAATCCAAACAGGGACAAGAACAGCCACTGTGAAGGAATGGATACAAAGCTGGCAGTGTGCTTTGGGATGGGGTTTAAGCCTCTTCCTCCCCAGCAGCCCCTCAGTTCTAGGGAAACAGTGCCAGTCCCGTTGGTCCTGGCTGTGGAGAGGGTCAGTAGCTCAGTTTTCCTTTAATGATAATTTTGGCCTGAGCTGTGGAAGTGTTCTGGAACCTTCTGACCTATGCTTAGTTTCCATGAGATGAAGAAAGGCTGGGCCTGGTTGCTGTTGTGTCTGCTCTAGGGGAGCTCAGGACCCAGCCACACCACATTCTGTCATCCTGGTGTTCATAGACCGACTCTCAGAACCATTTCCCTCTTCCTGCTGGCACCATTGTTCTAAGAGTTGCATTTCCCAGCCTGCCTTGCAACTAGCTGTGGCCAAAGGGCTGAGGCAGTGGGAAGAAGAGGAAGAAAGGACAGAAACCGGATGTTTAATTCCTTCTCACCTAAAGGGAGGCCTTCTGCACCAGGCGTGCATGCTCCCATGATGCTGTGGGCTCTCCAGTTCTTCTCAGTTGAAGCTGGCACACCCCATCCATGGATCATTCTCCAGGAGCACAGTCTTAGCCACTCACCTCCTCATGTACTGCATGAGTGATGGGGGTACAAAGGGGGGACCAGGACGGAGGGATAGTGGATCAGCTCGGAGTTTGTAAGTACAGAAGATGAGTCTGTCTTCAGGACTCACCTGACCCAGGAGAGTAACAGCTCCTCATTGTCTCATTGTCCCTATGGATCAAACACCAGGTACCTAGTTAGATATTAATAGGTTTGGAGACTGTTGCTGATGGACCCCTTTCTTGTTACCAGCAGCTTTTAAAGCTGAGCGCTTCAAACCTCAGGGCTCTGGTATCTAACAAAAAATGAGACCTTAGTTATGTCTTTGGCATTTTGAGGCTCACAGAAGCTCACCAAGAGGCAACTATATAAACCTCATAAGATACTACCTGGCTCTCGTGTGATGAACAAGGAGTGAGCACTGTCTCCTCCCAAAGAGTCAGTCCAAATGGACCTGTCAATCATCTGGACAGGAAATCACCCCTCAGGAAAACTGTTCTAGAGACAATGAATAGTAGGATTAGGAAGTCCATCTAAAATGCAGGTTGAAGTAGAGGCCACTCTGGCTACCATCGACCTTCAGCTCCTTGAGAATGTTCTACTTTGCTTTGTCATAAGCCATGTCTGGACAGTGTGTGCTTCTCTATATATCTCAGCTCACAAAGGACCAGAAAGCCAGAGTGAGTTTCCCAAGGAACTTGCTAGCCGGCTACCACCACAGCCCTGGGATCTGTGGACAGGCAAAACCTGCAGAAATGATAACCAGGTTGACCAATAGCAAAACTCAGAAAAAAATTAACAACAAAAACCAGGCAGGAACAGAAGACAATGTGCCCAGGACCTGGTAAGAGGCACTGGTTGTGGGGTGTCACCTTAGTGAGAATGTGGTCATACATTCTCTATAGTGAAAGCATGTCTCTCACTATTAGTGAGAGTGTGGACACATGCCCTCCCTCTTTAGAGAGCATGGTCACATGCCCTCCTTAGTGGGAGTGCTATCCTACATTTTCCTTAGTGGGAACACAGTCACATTTCTTCCTTAGTGACTGCATGAACCTGTGTTTTCCTTACTGGTAGCACAGTAACGTGTCCTCCTTAATGAGAGCACCATCACATGTCCTCCTTAGTGGGAGCGTGGACACATGTCCCTAGTGTTTGCTGTACTGTCACCACCGGTTTCTAATCACCGTGTGGAGCATCTTCTGTGTGTTTTTCCTTCTCTCTTCTTGGCATCCCACAAGGTGTAGGATCTTGATCTCACCCTCAGTTCACAGAGAAAACCTTGCTTCTCACCTGGCTGCTTTGCTCTAGATTGTAAAGCGACAACTAGTGCCTTGGATGTGTTTCCCCTGACAGCGGAGTATGTCTGCAGCCGGCAGCTCCTAGGTCCCTAGGATGCCAAGGAGGTCTCTTTTTGGGGATCACTTTGTGGGTAGATCCCTCTGTGCTGCCTTTGCTGAGTGTGACCTAAAGCTCTGGAATCTTGACTGGTGTTACTGCTGGGCACTGGGACCCAGAATCTCATTGCCTTAATTTTCTTATCTTTTAGAAGAAACTAGAAAACATAAGTCATAAAGCGAAATGCATTTATTTCTAGATAGACCACACTAGGGGTGGGTGGGGGAAGGAAATCTCATTTCTTCCTCCTCCTCATCTGTCACCACCTTACAGGTGTAAGAACCACAGCAAGAATGCATGCAAACGTCTAACTGCGAGGCAGGTAACCAGACTTTCACCGTGGGAAGGGGGCCTGACTCCAGGTTGCTTCGCTTCTATGTTACAGAGACAAAGTTTTATTCAAGCTTCAACTGAGGAAAATGGGGAACTCCAACACCTCATTTTGGAAGAGAAAAGACTTAGGTTTCATGGGATACAAAGTTTCCCTTTGGGATCCTGGGAGAGTTCTTATCTGTCAGTCCACTCCTTCCATAGAGGGAGTGCAACCTTTGTGTTTTGTTTTTGAAGGTCAGCTTCAGTTTCAGGCCCTCTTAAGCAATTGGACTTCCTTAAGGTTTTATTTTGGCTCATGGTTTGAGAGGATTCAGCCCTCATGGTGGGAGCACGAGGCAGTGTGAGGTAACCGGTCACACTGAGTCCCAGGTCTGCTGTCAGGAAGCGGGAGAGATGAACACCAGAGCTTCACCCGCTTTCTCCCATTTCTCTTTATATGCAGTCTGGGTCCTGCACCAGGAGTGGGTCTTCCTCAGTTAAACCTCTCTGGAAACACACTCACGGATGTGCACAGGCATGGGGCATATTCATTTTAAAGTGTAAAAAAAAAAAAAGTCCGAAGGAGTGGCACACAAGTGCTTCTCTTTAAAGCTTTCTCCTGTAAGAGAACCAGCATGAGGCGGAGAAAAAGCAGGGGATCCAGGTGCAGGGAGTGGTTCTTGAGACCCTAAAAAGTTAATGCCAATTATCAACTTAGTAAACTCTGTCACTGCACTGGAGATGGGGCATGCCTGTGGAGGGGCTATCTTGGTAAGGTGAGCACTGGTGCTTGCCTTAGGGTCCGAATACAGAGGGGCTTGGCAGTTCTGAGCACAGACTTTGGAGTCCAGGAGAGACAGGTTTACTTCCTGCTTCCCTGGCTGATGAGTTGAGACTGCACATTGGTCTCATGGGAGTGACAAAACCATGGGCTGATAGCCATCAACAGAGCCTGGAACCTCAAATGCTCTGTGAACAGCGTGGATATTGTTTCTATTATTCTGACTGTTGTTACTTTTATTAAGAGTTTGCTGTTCTGCCAATGTCCTCTTCTGTCCCTTTGGCCTAAGAGTCGCCCTTCAGTGAGCACTGTTCAAGGGATGCAGACTTTGAGACAGCCCCCATTCTCCTCCATTCACTTTCAATTGCCTTTTAATGGCTGAAGGATGAAGTGAAATTACAGCCTTGGGTAGCAGCTTGCCTGGGTGGCTGGAACGGTCTGGCCCTTTGTATCATATACTATAGCTGCGTTTATGGTCCCCAGAGCAAAGACAGAGCACAAATCAGACCCTTTATTGCTTCTGCTAGCTCAGCGAGGAGAACAGTCCCAAGGGGGGAGCGGCAGAGGCCCTGCCGTGAGTGAAACACTTTGCTTCCAGGACTGTGAGTATCAGTGTCAGACCAGCTCTCTGATGACATTGGCTTAGGCCAGCAATCTCTCTCTCTCTCTCTCTCTCTCTCTCTCTCTCTCTATTTCTCTCTCTCTCTCTCTCTGTTTTATCTCTATATGTTCTGCCTAATGAGTCAACTTGGTCTTTAACCAATAATCTATAAAAGTAAAATGTAATTTGTAAATCAAACAAGCAAATAAAAATGGTTGGAAGCACATGACAAATCTAGGCCCTGCTCACTCTCTGGGACTACGGAGAGACTTTCCTCTCCCGAGCTTTTCAGGGACATTTTCAAATCTTTGTCATAAAAATCAACAGCCATGCCAGATTGGCATTGGTTTCTGTGAGTGACAGCCCTGGTGACTCTCTGATCATCAGCCTCTGAATCTTATTTAGATCTCACGGGAATAGTTAGTGACATTTGAACTGTCCCACTGCTGTTGTGGGACATTTTCCTGCAAGACTCTCCATACCAGGCAGAGTGGGTACTGACAGATCAGGGAAGACTTCTTCCGTGCCTAGCTCTAGTTTACTGGGATTAGTTACAGGCATGTGGGTGACTCAGGAGCAACCATACCTCCCAGGAGGCTCCCCTTGGATCAGCTATATTATGGAAGGGTTCTGTAGTATGGACAACCAGCAACAGCCCACATTGAAGAGACTCCTGGGTGGCATAACAGTTTCTATGCTACTGGGGTCCCACCTGAGTCTACTGTTTACTTCTTATTCAGCCTTGGCCAGTAGAGGGCGCTCGTGATTATTCCACATCCCTCCACAAGGGAAAATGAACAGGCCAGGTCTCATGAGGGTCTCCAGCGGGTAACCACAGCCTGTCTGCTATGATGGTCTCATCCAACTGGGAGAAAACAGATGCATAAGGTATAGACTCTTGTGGGAAAAGTTTCATAACATGGTGGCCTAAATCTCATTGGTTCAATTGTCAATACCCAGGACAAATAATAATTACCATATTACATTTTATGTGCTCTAGAATATATATTTTATTGGCATAATGCATGTGTATACACTAAACATATAATATGCATAATGTGATACACACACACACACACACACACACA
>JANHMN010000002.1:235980870-236001233 GCA_030674055.1 Rhabdomys pumilio
AAAAAAAAAAATCTAATGTTTTAAGTAAGTTTACGAATTTTGTGTTGGGCCCATTCATAGCTATCTCGAGCACATGTGACTTTTGGGCCACAGGTTAGATGTTCCTAAATATCACTCAGCATGGTGGAGCTGCAAGTGCCTGACCCTCCTGTCCTTTGCCATAGATCTCTCTCCTGGTCACAGACTTCACTCCACATTGCTTTAGGACTCAGCTGCATGGCTAAGCTACCCTCTGCTTCAAGCCAGAGCTCTGTGCGACAGGGGAGCCTAGCAGCCTCCACACTGCAGCACACACTCCTTCATAAACAGCAGCCAATGCTGATGGAACTGCAGGAGACTAAAGCCCAGCAGCTCCCAAGTGGGGACCTGCCACCTTCTGTTCTAATTCATTGAGCTTCTATTCTGGGTCTGCCTGGGCAGAGGTGAGGGATTCATTAAGGCGCATATTAAGCACTCCGAGATTTGTGCGCTACATAAACAGTGGGGCAGGTATTGATCTTTCTGTTTCCAAGAGGGTGGCCCATCAGCTTTCCTGCTGAATGAGAAATGGCTCCCTTAGGGGTATTCTTGCTCGCTCCGGGAAGCAGAGCCTCCCCTGTGGACCTGAATGAGGATCACTCTAAGTGTTCATTGCATCGAGGCTGAGTGAGGCCTTGCTCTTAGGCCTGCCCAGGCTTTGAGCATCCAGAGCCTTTTGCTGGTGCCAATGGCTCTTCCAGAGCTGCCTAGTCTGGGTGAGTTTCCTTCAACCGAAGTACAGACCTGAAGCCCAGGGTCTTGGGCAAGCCATGGTATTTGGGAAAATTTTGCTAATTTCTTTTGATTTTCATGGTATTTATTTTTAAAAAATTGCTATTTGTGGTGAGTTATATTTTTAAGTGTAACTCTGAGAAGTGAAATAAGTTGAAGAAAAATACAGATACTTGATGTGGCACAGATGGTGTGTAGCCGGGATGAGAGATGTCAAAGAATGCATGATGGGAACACAGGGGTTTCCATTAGGCAGAGAGCAGAGCTGAAAGCAGGTTTTAGGGCAAGGTAGGGACTGCAGCTAGGTGCAAGAATATTCTTCAGAGCTGGGGTGAAACAGTGCTGTCAGGGATTGCCTAAGCCTTAACCCCCTGCTGTCTAGGATAAAGCAGGAAAGGGAAACAGCAGGCCAGGGCAGGAGGGAGGGAGGGAGGGAGTAGTCCACAGACTGTGAGGTTCTGGGAAGAAGAGGATGTTGGGTTTCCCTGGGCAGACCAAACCCTTAGTGCCTGGCCACTGCTATTTGATTTCTGTCATTCTGGAAAATGAGCCTCCATTTTATCTTGTAGAAATATTTCCACTGGTGTGCATGTGAACAGGTTGAGGCAGGCTAAGAGTTCTATTACCTCCATGGTTGGCTCAAGGCTAGGTTTCTCACCCCAGACAGTCCAAGAAAAAAAAAATTGGAAATACAGGTGCTGCCTTCCCACCTACCAAGTTTGTCAGCCAGCAAGAGCTGGTGCTGGGCTTCCCCTGAGGTGGATACTACCTAAGACTGTGGAACAGAGGGACTCTGGGAAGGGCAATCAAACCCCAGGGTCCTGATCTACACCTAGTCCCAGCCCAAGCTGAACCTTTCATCAGTGCAAACCCATGAAGCCCTCTCTCTCTTCCTCTCTTTGCTGGAACCCATGTGAGTCTAGCCCTTAAGCTCAGCATCCCAAGTATTCACCTACACACAAATCTCCAGAGCTCGGGATTATGGGACTCATCTGGGGAGTCAGAGAAACAGGCACCTAGACTTAAATGTGTGGCCCAGCTCCATGTGAGCCTCAGGGCTCTGAGCCAGCCATCGCTCTAGTTAGCAGGGTACTAAGGCAACAGAATTGCACTAAGGACTTAGCCAAATGCTGGTGCAGAAGTCCTGTGTCAACAGAAACTGTAGCTAATGGCAAGGGCTACTGAAGTAGAAACTAAGTTTCAATGGCAGCTGCAGAGATGTTCTTGGGTAGCAAGATGCCCTTGACTGACTCTGTCTTGGTGAGGGGGAGTCCCAGATCTAGAGTGACAGCAGAGAAACAAAGGTATAGTCTTGGATCATACCTCCCTAGAATGACTTATTCCAGTGAGCTCCTGAGTCTGCAACAAACCCTTTTGCACACAGAGGCCAGCACACAGGTCACAGACCCACAGATTCACCAGTGCCAGAACACTGAACCATCAAAGTGCTCTGAGCTCATCTTGCCTCCGCTGCACTGTTGGATAAGTTTAGCAGATCAAACTTGGAGGAAGAATTCACCCATCATCCACTCTTCTCACTCAGCTGTCCCACAGCCTGGCAGCCTGGCTGTAAAACGTCTGCTTAATATTCCATTTGTAGGAGAATGTGCAGCTCCGATTCATGCTCACCAAGCGGCTTGTCAAGAACAACCTGAAGTAAATAACAAAGGAAGCCAGCAAGAGCCACCAGTCAAGTGTCCTACACTGTCACCTGCCAGAAGCCACTTGGCAGAGAGCATCCCCGCACTGCACCCCATGCAGGGATCTCTGAGTCACTAAGATGCCCATAGTCGTCTCCAACCTGCTCCAGAGAGCTCCGGAGCTCCTCTGCTTTGTTAAGTCTGGCAATTTTGTTATTCTTAGCCCCGAGGACTGAGGCTCAGCAAGGGGCAGCCGTCAGTGAACACCAGGCAGATGCATCTGATCACACGGACTGCTGACCTCAGCTAAGAACGTGAGATGAAAATTACCTGTCACCGAGACACCATCAAAACCAAGTTGTGGACACCCAATCTGCTTACCTGGAAGAGGTTCTGAGGAAGAGTGGACCGTGACACCCCTAATAGACCTCTGTGTGTTCCATGATGCTTGTTACCCAGCTCAAGAGCTGTGACTGACTGCTGTAGTATTTGTTAAGGGCCAGCAGCCACAAAGTCCATGTCCTACAACAGTGTATTATGGCACCAACTGTTGTTGGATGCTTCGGTTTCTTTAGCATGGGTCACATGTGGGTGGTACACAGGTATATGTAAATGACAGCGAGGTCTCCTTTCTGATCACCCCTCCCCCACCAACTCTGAGGACCTTTTAAGACACTCTGGACACTGGGTGTCACTCTGGAACAGCAGGAGTGACACCGTCCATTATGTTTCATCTACTTTAAAAATAATTGTAGAACAGCCCCAGGGGTGGAAACTGCAGAATTTTTCTGGTTACCTTTGCACCACTCACACACAGCCCTCCCCACCCCACCCAGTGTCACTGTCTTCACCAGAGCAGTGTGTTTGTTGTCACGGATGGACCTATGTCAAGTCACCACCATGGCTAGAAGTCTAGTTTGCAGACAACCCTGTCAGGGTCTATTTCTGGAGGTTGGACCAAAAGTACTGTGATGTGTGGCCTCCGGCGTCATATGGAGGAACTTCTGTGGTCATGTTCATTCTCTGGTCTCTCCTTCCAACACCCACCCCTGTCTGCCTGGACCCCTTTTCTGACTCCCTCTTAGCCTTTTTTGGGGTGTGGCAGAGCTGGAAGAGCATAGTAACAGGCTTCCACTGGTCTTGATCACTCAGTCACCAGCTCTTTTGTCCTTTGACTTCTCATGACTTCATGACTTCAGTTTATCTGTAGTCGAGGTCGGACATGTTTGAGGAATGCATCTTTGAGTTGCATTTGCAGTTGTGGATTCCTGGGCTCCCCACTGTTGCTCCCCTGTGGCAATTGTGTTGCAACTTTACCTGGAGTTGAAACATTCCTGAAATCCCCAGGAAGTTCTAAAGGGAGGTGCCTTAAGATCAGGAAGTAAACCAACTCCTAAGAAACAGACCAGATCCAGAGGCTCCTTCTTCCCCAGTTGCCACACCTGCCTGAGTAACTGCAGCCTTCAACCTTATTCTCTGAAGCAGGACCTCTCAATCAAACCCAGAGCTTACTGATATAGCTGTCTCCCTAGGGAGCTTGCTCTGCTTTCCTAGGCTGGATTTACAGGCAGGCCACAAAAAAAGATTTCTGGTGGAAATATGGAAAGCTCAGCTGGTGCATTGAAAACTGGGGAAGCAGCATCTCGAGAGCTGAGTTCATCCAGCTGGACTGCCAGAGTAAAGGCACCGGGTCTCCCGGGAGCCTCTTGGCACCAATTTGCTTTCCACGAAAGATGCAAAGCCCATTTTCCTTTCCTGTTTTTCTTTTAATAAAGAAAGGATATAGTTCTTTGACCAGGGCTTAGATAAGGATTAAGAGCTGGTTGACTTTAGAATATCCCTACCTGTTTTCTGTGCATACACTTGAATTAACAATGGCAAATAGTTGGAAGGTTATTAAAATGTGAGTTGGGCCCTGGGGAACTCTGGCTCTGTCTTTGTGTGGCCCAGCTGTTGCATGGCTCCTTTGGAATATAAGGTTTGGAGTCTTCAGTTTCCAGGTTGTGAGGCTTCCTGATTCTGGAATTTGCCCAGGTGCTATATAAACAGCTATAATTTGAGGTAAATTTACCTAATGATGTAGTTGAGTAAAGACCTGGTTCATTCTAACCACTACGCCCTTGTCGCTCGCTACACAGTCATGGGCAAGTCAGGCTGAAGGGACAGGAAGGTTGGAAGATGGGGAGGAAGCAAACCTGGTCCCAGCTATCAGGTGTACCTGTCCAAAGGAGCCATCCACAGAAATAATGTCACCACCATGAGTTTTCACTTACTTGATTAAATTTAATCCATAAGGGCTGGGAGGACCTTGCAGTTAATTCTGTATCTCAGCAGAAGCTGGAGCTCCTTGGAAGATCGGAGGGCTCTGAATTCTCCCAGGGGACACGGTGCTGCAACCCAGCTTTCAGAAATGCCCTTGCCAAGAGACGGCACCACAGCTTTCGTTCCTGAACAAGTTTACAACTGTTCACAGGTTGTGGAAAATAATTAGTCTGACATTGTTTTCTAAACAGTGGGAGGAAGCGGTTTGTGCCTTGTCAAGATCAAAGGACTTCTATTGGTTTCTTGTAAATCTGAATAAAATTTCTCTGAGAGCAAACTCTGGGAATTATCCGTGACTTTGTGGAACGCTGATGGCTTGGGAAGGAAGATGAAGACAAAGACAACCGAGTCTAAAAACAGGCACAAAGGTGTTTTGTGTGACCCAGAACAGGCCTCTCAGGGGGAAGTTTAAATCCTTCGGGGGTCACTCCAGGGCTGACTGGAGGCACTGGCAGCTGTGGTAAAGTTTTCCAGTATGTGGGACTCATGTATGCTAGGCAAATCTGTCAGCACCATGTTTATGATGGAGAACATGCGGGCGGGGCCTGTGTCCACAACTGCTTGTCTGTATATACACGCTAGGAGCAGGGGGTGAGTCACAGAGCTGACAGCATCTATACCTACTACCAGAGCCCAGAAGTGGATCCTGCCCAGTCCACTTCATTTCTTTCTGTGCATCTCTCAGACTCAGTGGGCACTGGGCTTCGTTCTGGTGAGAAGCTTTGTATCCAGGGCCCAGCAGGAGCCCTGGTAGGAGCAGCTTCACCTCCCAGTGACTCCTTATGAGGATTTAGTCAGATGATAAGGGAAGCCCCGAGACCACATCTAAAGACAAATAGTGTGCTTTGTCTCAAGGGAGCTGGGCTAGCTCACTGCACAGCAGCAGGGCACAGCACGTAGACCAGGGAGGGCAGTAACTAGGTAGAACAGTACATCCAGTGATGCTGCTCAGGAGCAGCAAGGAATCATGGGAGCCAGATGATGCGGGGAGCCTGCCGATGGAGAGGTGCATGGGAGGGTACAGCAGCAATAGCTTCCAGTGTGGGGAGGAAACAAGGATAATGGATCCCTGATGCTAAAGTGTTCTCTTATTAAATTTTTATTTCCTTTTTAATTGTGTGTGTGTCTGTGTGTGTGTGTGTGTGTGTGTCTCCAAGGACACCAGCTAAGGGCATTGGATCCCTTGCAGTAGGAGTGACAGATGGGTAGATGCTATTTGAATTGTGTACTAGCAATTGTACCTAGGTCTCGGCAAAAGCAGAACTTTTTAATGTCTCAACACCACAGCTCCAAGTTTTTTCGCTTTAGACACATGTCTTAATTAGGGTTCTACTGCTGTGAACAGACACCATAACCATGGCAAGTCTTATAAAGGACAACATTTAATTGGGGCTGGCTTACAGGTTCAGAGGTTCAATCTATTATCATCAAGGTGGGAACGTGGCAGCATCCAGGCAGGCATGGTGCAGGGGGAGCTGAGAGTTCTATATCTTCATCTAAAGGCTGCCAGCAGAACTGAATTCCAGGAAGCTAGGATGAGGGTCTTAGAGCCCACACCCACAGTGACACACCTACTCCAACAAGACCACTCCTCCAAATAGTGCCATTCCCTGGGCCAAGCATATTCAAGCCATGACAGAGCACACACACACACACACACACACACACACACACACACACACACACTCAGCTCCTTTCCTCACTGTCCAGCCCTAGGATGTGCAGACAGAGGCACACACAGCACTTGTCCTGGACAGGAAAGTCAGGTGCAGACAGATCTGCAGCTGGGCTTGACTGAGCTCACCCTTCCCTGGTACTCCACAGAGGATACACGGCGTCCTCCTTCTTCATACTTCTGCAGGTTGGTTCTTTGAGAAGCTCAAGAGTGCAGGTGATGTGATTGGCCAGGCAGCCCCAGGGCCAGCCTTCCTGCTCTTTCCTCTTGGTGCCCATACTCCAGCCCCCTTTATAAGTCATGGCTGCTGAAGATGGCGAAGATGAGGTTTTCAAGAAGAGGAGAATCAGACTGGAGGCCACAAGGGCATGCAGAGTGCAGGTCTGGCTCAACAGTATCCATGCCCATGTCTGAGGCTTCTAAGTCCTAGAAGTTGGAGGCAGGGCTCAGTGAGAGGTGGACATAGTTGCCTGACTCTTGATGTAATCTAGAATAGCCAAGTTTAGATAAAATCTGCCCACTCATTTACTGAAAACCCGATGCAGCTGTGACTCAGGAACTCGAAGAGCTATGGGAAATGGTATTGTGTGGCTTTTCCCGGGGAGGTAAGAAGTGTGCATTCACTCCAGATACAACTGGCTCTGAGAGAGCAGAGAAAGGACTCCATGCACGCCTGGTGGCCTGGTGAGGTTACTGAGGTTGCTTATAGGAGCAGAGGGATCTCATAGGCAGCTAGGCTACCCGGAAGTCCCACACCCCCAAACCACCCACTCCCGGCAGCTTTCCACTTCCTGTGTATGCTAGAATCCTAGAAGACCACATCAGATAGCAGGAGGAAGTGGTGGCTGGGATCTCAGGAGTTCCCCTCACCCTCCGACCCCTGCTTCTAACACAAGGGAATTTAGCACTTCCCAGTCATTGCTATGAACACAACCATATTGGTCTGCTCATTTTGTGTCCATTACTGGGGCCAGGGTCTGCATCCCTTGGTCTTGTGAAATGTAGATTTGGGCTAGGATGTCCCCAAGAGTGTGCTCACCCAACTTTTCTCTGATTCATGATGGCCACCTTGCCATGCACCAAGATGAGACCTGAGGGTGTTTGTGCACACACACTGCCTTGTTTGTACCAGCATTAAAGAAAGAGAACAGAACTCAGTTACAAAAATGGGGAGACGGGGTTGATAGGCCTGGCTTGGTTAGTCACCGAGCAGCTACCAGCTTCACAGACAGTTCCAGTCAGAACATTCCAAGTTTAGGGCAAGCCTCTAAACACAGCTTGGCACAAGGGACCTGACTTCTGTCCATAACCCGTTTTCTTTCTACTACAAGTGATAGGACCAAAGCAGACCTGCAGGGTCTGGATATTTCTAAAATGCTTCTTCCTTCTCTCCTTCAGAACAGCCCTGTTCATGGATTTCAGGAATTGTATGTAAGGCCCTTGTTTCAAAGACAATGAGTAATACTGAATTTAGCTATTGCTATGTGGATGCATGCTCTTGTGAAGGGAATGGAAGCCTTCCAGAGGTCAAGACTTTCCCTCTGCTGTTTCCTGTCTCTAGTTCTCAGCCCTGACCCTTCATAGACCGATCATTACCTGCTTGCGTCTCCTTGTGGAGTTTTCCTGTTTAGATATAGAAGCATCCAGTTAGATGGGTAGAAGCCTGAAGAAAGTTGTAAAGTTGGGTTATTTTCATATAAAAGTCTGCTTTAATGGCATGGCTCTCTATATTTTGAATGAAAGATGTATTCTGTTGTAAGATTATAAGTGTGCATGTGTGCCTGTGTGTGAATGTGTGCAGTTACCTAGAGAGACCAGAAGATAACATTGGATTCCCTGGCGTTACAGGCAGTTGTGAGCATCTGCCCTGCATGCTAGGAATGGAACTCAGGTCCTCTGCGAGAGCAGTACACCACACACTTAGCCACCGAGCTGTCTTTTGACCCTTGGCTTTCTTTTCTCCTCATCCCACAGCTTGGTTATTCACATAGTCATTTATGTTCTCAACCACCCAGCCTTTGTCTGTGGAGGAGTCAGTGCTAAAAACAGTGCACATTGTTCGCTGCATGGGTGGGTCCTGAGAGTGATTGGTGGCCTAGCGTGGTGGTGGCCCTCCTTGTGTATGCTTCTAAGAGTATAGACCTCTTGTGTAGGTCCCGGGAGACACTGGGGACACTAGGGTAACTGACTAGGAATGTAGTTCTTTATAAGTGCTCACAGGATTATACCTCCGAGGACCTGGATGCCATAGATGGTTAAAAAGTCCAAATGTGGAGAAACTCCCCTGGCTCTCCTTTGTACTCTGGAGCTAACATGGCTCTTCCGAGTTCTGAGCTAAGTGCATGGACTGGGTGTTTGATCCCTCAACCAGGCCTTCATTAGCTGTAGACCATCTTGGGAGTAACCATGACCTCAGTTGTACTTGGTAATCCAGAGAATGGGGGGTGGACACTGCTCTGTGGCCCTCCTCCGAGAAGGCAAGCTGAGGCCTGAAAAACCACATCCTGAGGTTGGGTAGGTGGGCAGGAAAGCGCAGACCCACGGGAAGCTGCACATTCAGAGATCAAGGAGAGATCGACTTGGGTGGGACCTGTGGAGAAAGAAGTTTCTAGAAACCGTGAGGAAGATACAAAACTCCTCATCTGAGTTCTGGTTGTAGTCATAGCAATGGCCACACAAATTAAGAGGGTGAGCCGGGATCAGACAACCTGTTCAAGACAGATTCTGTGTCTCTGAGACACTTCTGCCATATGGAACCATTTCTAAAACCAGCCCGTTTCCAACAACTGATTCTCCCAGCTCCTGGGCAAGCATGGGGAATTTCCGCATATATTTTTGCCTCCTTAAAGTGAAGAATTTTTTAAGGCAGTCACTGAGAAAAGCCCACCGTCTCAAAAGCCTCTGACCAGGGATTTTTTTCTGATCACAGGGAAACAGCTACACCCAAATTGCCACTCATTAACTCATGCTGGGTTCTGCCGTGGGGGAGGCCACATCAGTCTGCAGAACTCACATAAATAGGGATTTGATAACTTATTTTTACACAATAAATTTTATTAAACCTAAATGAGAATCATTAGTTGAACCACTTAATTAAAACTATGGCCAAATTAGATGAACGCTAAGGCGAGTTCTCTAAATTTATTGCCAAGTGATCTATAGGCCTGTTCAGTAATATACTCCCAGACCCGCCTTAATGAAGCTATTGAGTGCATAAATACCATGCGTGCCAAATGGTGAGATTTACTGGGGATCTAACCCAATTTATTTGCTAAGTAAATAAACCCTGTTCGCAGAAGCAACTAATTTATGACAATGAAGATACAGAGATGAGAACCCTTACCTGCCCGGAAACAGACTTTTTATAAAGCAATTTATTGCATCAAATCCTGGGTGGAGGAGAGTATTCCTAGATCTGTTTCTGGATCTCTCTCTTTCTCTCTCTCTCTCTCTCTCTCTCTCTCTCTCTCTCTCTCTCTCTGTGTGTGTGTGTGTGTGTGTATGTGTGTGTGTGTGTGTGTATTCTAGGGTCTACCTGGTCTTTTTGAGACAGGGCCTCTCAGTGGCCTGGAACTTGCCAATTCAGCTAGGTTGAAGTTAGCCAGCAAACCCCAGGATCTGCCCAGTGCCTCTGCTCCCTAGAGTTGAGATTACAAGGGCCTGACCTCTTACTTCAGTTCTTTGGATCAAACTTAGGTCCTCACAGTTGCAAGCAAGGCAAGAACTTCTTGCGGAACAAATTGCTGGGGACTTGGGGGCTGAGCCTTCTCTGATGGTGAAGCTGAAGAACTCTTGGCTGTTTCTGCACTTGGACTTTCAGAGGTATGGGAGGGTGGGGGAGGACAGCAGTGACCTCGGTGATCTGGGACGGGACACTGTGACATCTGACCTTCCTCCCCTTTGCTAACTTTTTCCACTTCTCCTCCTGTTCCTGCCACTGCTCAATTCGGTACTAGCTCCTGAGGCTCTCTTCCTTGGCACAGAGGGCCTGGCCCTCGGAAATCACACAGTGTAGCCTATCTCAATGGCTGCCATCAGCTCAGCTCTCACCAAGGTGTTCAAACAGGACCCAGATCCTTCATGCCCTCACTCTGGCTTTGTAGCCCATCAACCTTGACATGTCTCATATTTATTCCTTGTGTGCCCATGGAGCCAGAGGAAGTCCTGGTCTAGATGCTGTTCCTCCAGGGCTAACAGCGTTTGGCACGCAGTAGACACTCATGAGGCTAGGAGTCAAATGAGTTATCAGCAGCGGATACTTGGAGCCACACTGGGCACCAGGCTCCATGCTATCAGGATAACTGCACCTGCCTATTGAGGTTGGGGTGAGGTCAACAGGGTTATAGCAGAGTATGTTAATTTTTTGAGCATGTAGGATGTTAAGTCTACATATAACATATGGAAGTGTGTCCACTGGCATGGGCACACTATTGGGGGAGACTGGGCCTCTGGAGAGAGGATGGAGCCTGGGTCTTTCTATATCCTGGTAGGTACGCCTGAGAGCATGGCGTGAGGAGACTTCATAGCAACAAAGGGCTTCCATCCCTGATCTTCAGTGACATGCAGGGATGGAAAAACAGGAAAAAACAGCATGGGGAGGCAAAACAGGGTGAGGGAAGGCAGGTCCAAATGCAGGGATGGCTAAACCCAGGCTTGGTGGCCAGCAAGATCACTGTTTTTCATGGCTAAGGAAGTCAGGAGAGACACATGGCTGCTCTCTAGAAGGCTAAGGTGGTTACCAGCATTGAGGTCAAACTGTTGTTGTGGAGGCTTCAAAGTGTAAATGGAGAGACAGAGAGAGAGAGAGAGAGAGAGAGAGAGAGAGAGAGAGAGAGAGAACTTTGGCTAGGCCTGGGCCACCGTGTCCTCATGTGGTATCATCTTCCACAGAGAGATCTGGTACTTCAGGTCTCTCTGTAGCACCCAGAAGTGCTTAGACTTAAAGCACAATTTCCATGTGCCCCAAAACACAGGCACCTTGGGGGAGTTGGTTGGCCCCAAGGGGCAGTGAGTTGCTTGGCCAGGGTGACTGTGTGTTTGCAAATCTCAGTCACCTTGAGTGCAGAAACTGAGGAGAGACCTCCTTTGATATTACAGAGGTGCGGTGCACACACCTGAGTGAGGAGGCCTGGTGAGTAGGTGACTCCCTTGGTGTCTTGGAAGTGGCATGTGATGCTGCATGTTGATCTCCTATGTCCCCGATGGGTCAGTTAGTGTCCCTCTAAATGTGACCACGTTTGGAAAAGAAAGCCTTTGTAGGAGTCAGTGAAGAGGCTGTGTTTGGCTAGGGCTGACCCTGAGGCAGTGGCTTGTCTTTTCATATACACGGCAGGCACACATACCTATTAATGTTTTCATAGTACATGTTATCACCCTGTTTGCTGAAGAGTCTGTCTGACACAAAGAGAATGCCATGTGACCAGGGAGTAATGATCTACTATTTGAGGAACCCAGGACAATGGTCAGGAAACACCCAAGCAGGAAGAGCTGAACCCTTTCACAGGACCTCAGAAGAATGCATAGTTATTTGTGATAATCTCTCTCTCTCTCTCTCTCTCTCTCTCTCTCTCTCTCTCTCTCTCCATCCCTCCCTCCTTCCCTCCCTTTCTCCCTGACCCCCTTTCTTATCCCCTGTTCCAGCCCTCTAGTTTTTTATGCATCTGGGTCTGGATTAAAAATCACTCTACATCAAGCCTGCCCCGGAGCTTCTGATCATCCTGCCTCCACCCTCCACCGCTCACTCTCACGCTGGGCTTGGGCTTGCATGTACACCACCTTGCCTGCTTTGTGTGGCAGTAGGGACTGGAACCCAGTGCTCTGGGCATGCTCACTGAGTATCATCCCACCGAGTTGCATATCCACCCTGTGATAGAGCCTAGGGAAAACACATGCGATGACTGAAAACCGACCAGTTACTAATTAAGATTTTCCTCCAATTTGGGGAATGTGAATATTTTGTCCATTTTCACAATTTTGTCTGTTTCTGAAATCATGTGGTAAAAATATGAAATTCTAACTAGCAGCATTGGCTTATCCCAATATTAATCATAAATAATCTTTTTTTTTTAAACTTGAGCATACCAAAATAGACTATATTTTGCTTGAAAGAGATGTAATGAAATCAGGCAGCAGGCAGGTGTCCTGGCTACAGGAAATATAGACCCTCTGGTTGTAGCCATAGGGCAGGTAGCCTGGCTGGAACAACTCTCCTTGGTGCATCCTTGTCTGTTCTCATTGCAGCCATGAGACACACGAGCAAGCTTCCAGCCACAGAAGCACACAAGCATATTTCCAGCAAACCAGCCCTTCTCAGTGAAGGCAGATTTATCATTCGGATCAGTCATTAATTTCTCAGTGATGTTCTCCCAGGCCATAAAAAGAGACTTCGGTCTCTTTATGAAAATTTTATTCCAGAGCAAATGGCCGTGGAACATGGCTTATTCTGACCTCTTTTAATCTTTAGTTCCTTGTGTTATTATTATTATGTAATAAGGCTGCTTCCTGCTAACATAACTCTTCCCTCTCCATACCGCAGAAATCCCTCAATGCTTTCTGACGTAGAGGACGAACTGTCACTTAGTCACTGCTGTGTGCCCCTGGCTGGTCCCTGGACGCTGCTTAGATGGCGGTCTTACATCATCTTTTATGAGTACGTCAACTTCTTTGCAATTAAGTTTAGATTGTCTAATAAAATCTGGTGACATTTTAGCTTACAGTTTATGTCCCAGTAAAAGGCTCCAAATGTTATCGCCGTAAGAGTCCGTGGCACAGCCTCACATAAAGCTTTTATTTCTGGCTGGCTGGAGAGAAGGGGAGACCACCCCGAGACCATTTTATTTTGTGTCAGTTTCCCCTTCAGAAACTCAGAAACTCGGAGCATTTTCCCATGCTGAGAACTTGACGGTGCTTGGAGACGGTGACAGCCGGCTCGTGTTTGAGTCGGGTATGAGGACCGTGACCAACATCCTCTCCAAAGACATAGAAATGACCTCTGTTTCTTTGGAAATTATGCATCCAACTTAGATGACCCCTATGACAGTCATGTGACAGTCATGTGGGCACTAACTAAGCTTCAGCTCAGAATTTTCCTTGGGGGCCAGGCCGGTGGTGACTAGAGATGCACTGTTTGTCACCTACAGAGAGGAAGCTACTGTCATCAAGTGGATTTTGTTACCATGACAACCATGGTTAGGTGGCCCCACAGCAGAGAACAGTCAAGTCCACGGTGTTTTGGAATCCAGTTGACCCGCAGTCTTACGAGAAGCCTGAGCGCACACAGCAGCGGCCCGTGTCCTTAGCTTTTATCCTGGAGTGTGAGCCTGCCGAGCCTTTGAAAGTGGCAGGTCTGTTCTATACACAAACCCTGGCTGGAGTAGAAAGAAGAGACCTGCCAGCTTCCAACCTTGGCCTGGTGGTGGCACGTGGCAGCAGGCCAGCTCAGGAAAAGCACCGTGTGGGTTTTGAAGATAAGAGATGCAGGATCTGAGTCCAGATTTTTGGGAAGAGAAGAATGAGCCCCAAGGACTTGCTTCAGCCTCCCATTGAAAGAGATGCAAACGAGAAGCTTTGCTTTTAAACAGAAAGCCTGTCCTCTGAGACAAAGAGAAAGCCAGTGCATTGTGGGAAGTGGCATTCCAGGATCCTGAGGATTTACGACCTCAGAGTGTACAGCTGGGGGCTCTCATTGTCCCTCCGGGCACAATGTGGATGAAATGTGGAATATTCTGTGACTCTTCCCTCTGACACTAGCATGTGCATAGAACACAGCCTCTCTGGGTGTGGCCATGTTTGTGCTCCCTCTGTGTGGATGTCAGAAATGGAAAAGCACTGTGGTTACACTTGAGGGCGTGGGTCTGGAAACTTCTCCTCAGAGCCTTCCTGGCACAGCTTGCGGACCCGATCTTAGATCTTAGTCTCCTTGGGATTCTGAGTTCCCAGCTGCCCAAGGAGTTAGGCTGACTTCTTCCCCGGTTGTTCTTCCAGGGAGGACTTAAGGCACCCTAGGAGAAGGCACGGTTAAACCAACCTTCATTGCAACTTCTTAGCACGAAGAGAACAAACAGTTGTCAGCTAAGGAAGATGGATCCGATAGGAGCTTGTATCTGAGTATCTGAGTTGACACCAGGATAAATATCGTGAGTGGTCTCAGAGAGCTTGCCCGGCCATATCCCACCCCACCCCCTCGCCAGACCCTCGATTAGAAGATGCCTGAGGTCAGAGCACACAGTACAATTGGAATTAATGAAAAAGCTCCGAGGGCTGAGCTCTGCAGTGTCAGAGCAACTAGCCTGAGGAATTTGGAAAAGTTCTTTTGCTGCTGTGGTCTGTCCCCTCCTATCCATTCTGTTTTGTGATTTGAGATTCTAAATATGATTTTTGTGGAGGGAAAAGAATACTTATTATTTAAAGAGGGACATTAATTCAAACCCTGGCCTAAATTATGTATGTATGTATGTATGTATGTATGTATGTATGTATGTATGTATGTATGTGTCTGTCTGTCTGTCTGTCTGTCTGTCTGTCTGTCTGTCTATCTATCTATCTATCTGTCTATCTATCTACTTGAGACAGAGTCATGCTGTATATCCTGGTCTGGCTTTGAACTCAGGATCGATCCCTCTGCCTCAGTCTCCCATTGCTCTGGTTACCAACCTTGTACCACCGATCCCTGCTCTGAGCCCACTTCAAAGGTTAAGATTGCTCTGGAGTGTGGAGGAGGCTCGTAGAGCAAGAAGAAAAGGCCTTTGTAGTTGAGGAGCCCTTGGTTAAAATCCCCTGACAGAAAATGGTTGTCAGTTTCTTAACTTTCAGAAGATAAGGACCCATTCAGACCATCTATGGGCATCATGAGGGCTGAGGAACAGACTGCCCTGAAATCTCTTTGAGGGTAAAAGCTGCAGAGGAAGCTTGGCAATGGACCTGTCTAAACAACCAAGTGGGTGAGTGATGAGTGACAGCTAGGTGGCCAGTAGTAGTCTGTCTCTACTCCCAGGGGACCTTACTGGGCCCAGAATCCTGCCTCTTATGTGAAGTTGTCTGCTTCAAGCAGAAAAGGCATCCATCTGAAATCCACTGGGCAGCTAGTCCACGGAGCCAGCAGGAATGCTGGGGAGTGGAAGGAGAGGAGTTTCAAGGAGCTGAGCATCTCCACTGGACTCAAGCTGGCATCTCCCAGTATGTTCTTTCTAGTTTGTTTGAGCCAAAACCTGACCCTTGTGGGTGGAGTGGAGGAGCAGAGAACTTGGGGTAAAATGTACTGACGCCCAGCGGAGCAAGGATGTATCTCTCAGGTTTGGGGCTGTTAGGAAAGGGAAGCTGGCATCTAAGCAGCAAGTGTGCACAGCAGGCTCGTCTGTCCCCAGCTCCCTGTGCCCTGCAGGCCCACAACTGACCCCCCTCTCAGGTTTCCTTTCTTAAGCCGCCATCCGCTGCCAACTGGGTAGAAAATTATTGTCAGTTCCAAGTCAGGTGCCCCGGCTTGTTTATCTGAAGTGAGGATTCTGCAGATGTGTTGCTACCACTGCGAAGGGTCCCTGTCATCAGGCAGGCAGGCAAGTGGCATGTGCTATAGGCTTAGGGAGTCTGAGAGGATTTTTAATGATGCTCTCCAAAAACTTGGCCTTAGATCTCAAAAGTTTCCAACTTAACTAATAACCAGGGTCCCAGAAGCACCGAGAACAAACGCCACTTCACAGCGCCTTCGGTGGGCAGACAGGCTCGCCATGTTTGGATCTCAGATGGGAACGGAATAGATGAGTGGCCATGGGGTACCCAGCACCCAATCCTTCATGTCGCCGCTTCTTTAATATTCTGTGGGGAAATGCTTTAGGTATGTTTCAAGTATCTTTCATTCTGTAAGCTGATATGAAGAAATCTAGAGAAGAGGGAAAAAGAAAGAAGGAAGATACCCAGCTAGTCCATGTATATCAGCTAATTAAAAAAAGAAAAGAAATTTGCAAAGGGCAGAGAGACAAACAGCCCCGCTCTCACACTGGTGAAATATTTATTCGGTAGCGAAGAAGACACTGAAAGTTAGAAATGAATTTAAAAAAAATAATTACTTTTGATCCCTGCCAGATCCATCCAAGGGCCCTGAGGTGAACATCTCAGATGAGCTGGAGGCAAACCACAGAGCCACACACTCTTCAAGGAGACAAAGAATGGATCAAAGGAGGCAGGTTGGTCGGGGGCTCCGCAGACGAGCTCCTGTGTGGAATTTTCTAGATGTTTCTTCAAGCAGGGCAGAGCTGTGACAGGGACGAAGCCAGGCTGTGATCAGATGGCAAATGAGAAAAGCCGTAGGCGGCTCTGTGGAGAGAGCAGAGGCTGCTGTTCTGAAGAGATTTGTATACAATGCACATGTGTAAGACGAGGGGCTATGTCTCTAATTTTGATAAAGATCTTTAAAATGACATTTAAATGGAAATAGACTCAAACAAGGCATCTCCTGGGAATATGAGTAGTCTTGTTCATTTATTCTCTGTCTTGATCGGGTGTTCCCGTGAAAATGGCTTTATCTTCGACACTTTCCGGAGTGGAAAAATGAGGTTTTCGGGAGAGGGGAAACATTTCTGCTTTTAAATAAATTCTCTAGAGGTGCTCTGTGCATGTCATGCATGCTATCCTTTCAGAGCCAAGCGAGTTCTGGTCCCCTGGGGATGTGTTTGTCTACATTCATACAGCTTTAGATTTTAAGCCTCTCCTAGAGAAGGCCAGGTCTGTTCCAAAATTCCGAACTATTGTCCTGTTCAGTGGCAAGAGGTGGTTCACACCCTGAGGCTCGCCTTCCTGGGCTCTGCTCTCATCTAGGTGAAGTAGCCTGTTGGCCTCAGGGAATTCCTCTCTCTCTCTCTCTCTCTCTCTCTCTCTCTCTCTCTCTCTTTCTCCTTCCCTCCCTCCCTGCCTCTCTTTTTTTCTCTCTCTCCTTTCTCTCTCTCTGCCTCCTTTTTTCCCTCAGTCCCTCAACTCTTTTATTTATGGTGCTAGGGATCAAACCCAGGTTCTCATGCATGTTGGGAAATCTCTGTACTGCTGAGCTATACACCTTCCAGCCGTGCGCACGTGTGTGTCATGTGTGTGCATGTGTACTGCTGAGCTATATACCTTCCAGCCGTGCTCACGTGTGTGTCATGTCTGTGCATGTGTGTGTGCATTCGTGTGTGTGTGTATGTGTGTGTAGGCCTGAGGACAATTTCAGGTGTGTTTCCTCAGGAGCTATCCACTCTTATATATAATACAGGGTCTTTCACTGTCCTGGACTCACCAGGCAAATGGCAAATGAGGATAGCCATAGAGGCTCTGTGGAGAGAGGAGATTTGTGTGTGATGCACATGTGTGTAAGAAGAGGGATATGCCCCTAATTTTGATAAAGTAGGTTTGATCACCCTGTCTCTGGCTCCCCTGATATGAGTCTATGAGCTTGCAAAGCCATTGTCTTAAAAACAACAAACAAGCAAACCACAAAATATTGTTTCTGGGACCAACGGGAACTTCTCAAGTTGGTGGGCAGAGACTCCACCGACTTAAACCAGACATTATAGTGCATAAGCTAACACAGCTGGCCTTTTGAAATTTTGTACTTTTTGTTCAATCAATGAATAGGAGTTGTAAATATTTATGGTCTATGAAATGATGCTTTGAAGTCTGCATCTTCTGCAGCCTGCACTTCTCAGCACACTCTGTTCCTCTTGAGCCTGTCTTCGTGGAAGGAATGCTGCAGTCTACAGAGAGCAGATTCTAGGCAATGGCTAAGGTCAACAATCCAAGCACCAGCATAGCTCTCAGCTCTGCCCAGGCTTTACCTCCTTCTCCTTTTCATCCCTAGTGGTGTGAAGTTGAGGGCCACAGGACAGCTTCCCTTCCTTGAGAGCTGTTCTAGGGGGAGAATATTCTATAAACTCCCCTTGTGGCACACACAGTAGAAAAATGTAAGCCCATCTCTCTCCTTTCATAAAATCTCTAAAATACTATCTTACAACTCAAATATCATTTCTAGAAGAGCGTTCCTGCAGCCTGTCTGCTGAAATCCTTGGAGGAAAAAAAAAACAGAACGGGAAAAACAAAAAGGCAACTACCTTTCTTCTCCCTGGTTCAGAGGGAAAGGACACATCTGTGCCAGGTTTTGAGAGAAAATCTTGGAACAGATGACAGAACTGGAAGGGAGATGCATAGACTCTGAACCTAACATCAGCCAAGGCAAATGCCCATAGGGGGACAGAGGCTAACCTTGATCCCTGCAATCACACAGTTTTGTGTACCTAGAGTGTTCTCTGGATGTGTGAAAGTTATAGCAGACAGTTCTCAGGGGCTGCCTTTTGGATTTGCTCTGCCTGCGACTGGAAGGCAGCAGCCACATAGGGTACACTGAGCCTGTAGCACCATTGCTATTGCTGGGCTGGTGCCAGGTACCAGGTGACATAGATCTGGCTTGCTCTGTGCTACAAGAATCACAGGCAGTTTCCACCCAGCAGCTCCTGAAGACCCCAGGCAAGGAGTTATGGTGAGAAGCAATACTAACTTGAGATAACGGGGGAGTGCAGAGTAGTGATTGAAACTCAGGGGGTCAGAACTGGACAGGGTCATATGTGGGAAACATAATGGAAGACATGGGATTTCCCACCTGTTAGAAATCCCGCTGTGTCAAATACCCTCGGTGTGTGGGCACCTCCCATACTGTGTGCTTAGGTCCTGGTCCATCTCTGAGAACCTTTCAAGTATAAAGAGGTTTATTGGTTATCATGACGTGCCCAAAGCCTGGGAGCCCAATTCATCTCCCAGAAAAGCCTCTGCCCTCCTGTCTTATTCCCCGGCTCGGCAACCTCAGCTTTTGTTCTCACAGGTATTTTACTCTGAGGCCTTGGGCACACTGCCCCAGCTCACAGCTCTGGACTGTGGCCAATATATGGTTTGTTTGTTTAGCTCCCTCCTTCTCTTCACACGGAATCCAGGAGAAGACCCCTGCTCCCCCCAGCAGATGTGATAGCATAGCTAACTGACTGTGAGGTGTAATTAGCTACCTGAGTCCCACTGCTTGCAACCTTTCTGCAAGTTTCCTGAATTCTCTGTCAAGCAGGCCCCTGAGGTGCATAGGTAATTTGTGGGTGTGTTCTGCATGCAGGCAGACAGAGACTGTTGGGGCTGCCCTGGAGGAGGGACTCTAGCTGGAGGGTGGGCAGCTTTCTTTCCAAAATAGAACTTGGCCCCTGACATAGCCAACTGGTGACCAGCCCAGATAGACCCTTTGAACCCCCAGCAATGTTCCAGTGACACCTGCACAGATCCCTCAAGAAGGGGACTGTGTTTGTACGGCCTTGCCATCTACAATACTGGGGTAGCTATTGAGGTGCTGGAGACAGGACAGCAATAAATGGTGGGGTCTGTGATGACCTGTGATGACAGGCTCTCTGTGAAGCTGATCTCAGAGCAGATACAGTTCCTATTTTCATTTATTTCCCCTCTAACACACAGGGCATGAACATCTGGAAACATGTGGTCTCAGAAAACAAATGGACCAGCTCTCTTTCTCTCTTTGTTTCTCTCTCTCTCTCTCTCTCTCTCTCTCTCTCTCTCTCTCTCTGTGTGTGTGTGTGTGTGTCTCTGTCTCTCTCTCTGTGTCTCTGTGTCTCTGTATCTCTGTCTCTCTCTCTTTCTCTCTCTGTGTCTCTGTTTCTCTCTGTGTGTCTCTGTCTCTCTTTCTCTCTCTGTGTCTCTGTTTCTCTCTGTGTGTCTCTGTCTTTGTGTCTCTGTGTCTCTCTCTCTCTCTCTCTGTGTTGCTCCTGCATGTGTGAATATGTGCACCACCACTCTGTGTCTGTGCAGGTTCATCTGGGAACTCACACTTGTGTGTGTGCATGAATGTGTGTGTACATTTAAGCATGTTAATGTGTATATGAACCCACATGAATGTGTCTTTCACTGTGCCTGCTTAAGTATATGTGTGTGCATATGTGTGTGATGTATGTTTGATTGCATATCTA
>JANHMN010000002.1:236001633-236011669 GCA_030674055.1 Rhabdomys pumilio
TCTGTCTATCTATCTACTTGAGACAGAGTCATGCTGTATATCCTGGTCTGGCTTTGAACTCAGGATCGATCCCTCTGCCTCAGTCTCCCATTGCTCTGGTTACCAACCTTGTACCACCGATCCCTGCTCTGAGCCCACTTCAAAGGTTAAGATTGCTCTGGAGTGTGGAGGAGGCTCGTAGAGCAAGAAGAAAAGGCCTTTGTAGTTGAGGAGCCCTTGGTTAAAATCCCCTGACAGAAAATGGTTGTCAGTTTCTTAACTTTCAGAAGATAAGGACCCATTCAGACCATCTATGGGCATCATGAGGGCTGAGGAACAGACTACCCTGAAATCTCTTTGAGGGTAAAAGCTGCAGAGGAAGCTTGGCAATGGACCTGTCTGAACAACCAAGTGGGTGAGTGATAAGTGACAGCTAGGTGGCCAGTAGTAGTCTGTCTCTACTCCCAGGGGACCTTACTGGGCCCAGAATCCTGCCTCTTATGTGAAGTTGTCTGCTTCAAGCAGAAAAGGCATCCATCTGAAATCCACTGGGCAGCTAGTCCACGGAGCCAGCAGGAATGCTGGGGAGTGGAAGGAGAGGAGTTTCAAGGAGCTGAGCATCTCCACTGGACTCAAGCTGGCATCTCCCAGTATGTTCTTTCTAGTTTGTTTGAGCCAAAACCTGACCCTTGTGGGTGGAGTGGAGGAGCAGAGAACTTGGGGTAAAATGTACTGACGCCCAGCGGAGCAAGGATGTATCTCTCAGGTTTGGGGCTGTTAGGAAAGGGAAGCTGGCATCTAAGCAGCAAGTGTGCACAGCAGGCTCGTCTGTCCCCAGCTCCCTGTGCCCTGCAGGCCCACAACTGACCCCCCTCTCAGGTTTCCTTTCTTAAGCCGCCATCTGCTGCCAACTGGGTAGAAAATTATTGTCAGTTCCAAGTCAGGTGCCCCGGCTTGTTTATCTGAAGTGAGGATTCTGCAGATGTGTTGCTACCACTGCGAAGGGTCCCTGTCATCAGGCAGGCAGGCAAGTGGCATGTGCTACAGGCTTAGGGAGTCTGAGAGGATTTTTAATGATGCTCTCCAAAAACTTGGCCTTAGATCTCAAAAGTTTCCAACTTAACTAATAACCAGGGTCCCAGAAGCACCGAGAACAAACGCCACTTCACAGCGCCTTCGGTGGGCAGACAGGCTCGCCATGTTTGGATCTCAGATGGGAACGGAATAGATGAGTGGCCATGGGGTACCCAGCACCCAATCCTTCATGTCGCCGCTTCTTTAATATTCTGTGGGGAAATGCTTTAGGTATGTTTCAAGTATCTTTCATTCTGTAAGCTGATATGAAGAAATCTAGAGAAGAGGGAAAAAGAAAGAAGGAAGATACCCAGCTAGTCCATGTATATCAGCTAATTAAAAAAAGAAAAGAAATTTGCAAAGGGCAGAGAGACAAACAGCCCCGCTCTCACATTGGTGAAATATTTATTCGGTAGCGAAGAAGACACTGAAAGTTGGAAATGAATTTAAGAAAATAATTACTTTTGATCCCTGCCAGATCCATCCAAGGGCCCTGAGGTGAACATCTCAGATGAGCTGGAGGCAAACCACAGAGCCACACACTCTTCAAGGAGACAAAGAATGGATCAAAGGAGGCAGGTTGGTTGGGGGCTCCGCAGACGAGCTCCTGTGTGGAATTTTCTAGATGTTTCTTCAAGCAGGGCAGAGCTGTGACAGGGACGAAGCCAGGCTGTGATCAGATGGCAAATGAGAAAAGCCGTAGGCGGCTCTGTGGAGAGAGCAGAGGCTGCTGTTCTGAAGAGATTTGTATACAATGCACATGTGTAAGACGAGGGGCTATGTCTCTAATTTTGATAAAGATCTTTAAAATGACATTTAAATGGAAATAGACTCAAACAAGGCATCTCCTGGGAATATGAGTAGTCTTGTTCATTTATTCTCTGTCTTGATCGGGTGTTCCCGTGAAAATGGCTTTATCTTCGACACTTTCCGGAGTGGAAAAATGAGGTTTTCGGGAGAGGGGAAACATTTCTGCTTTTAAATAAATTCTCTAGAGGTGCTCTGTGCATGTCATGCATGCTATCCTTTCAGAGCCAAGCGAGTTCTGGTCCCCTGGGGATGTGTTTGTCTACATTCATACAGCTTTAGATTTTAAGCCTCTCCTAGAGAAGGCCAGGTCTGTTCCAAAATTCCGAACTATTGTCCTGTTCAGTGGCAAGAGGTGGTTCACACCCTGAGGCTCGCCTTCCTGGGCTCTGCTCTCATCTAGGTGAAGTAGCCTGTTGGCCTCAGGGAATTCCTCTCTCTCTCTCTCTCTCTCTCTCTCTCTCTCTCTCTCTCTCTTTCTCCTTCCCTCCCTCCCTGCCTCTCTTTTTCTCTCTCTCTCCTTTCTCTCTCTCTGCCTCCTTTTTTCCCTCAGTCCCTCAACTCTTTTATTTATGGTGCTAGGGATCAAACCCAGGTTCTCATGCATGTTGGGAAATCTCTGTACTGCTGAGCTATACACCTTCCAGCCGTGCGCACGTGTGTGTCATGTGTGTGCATGTGTACTGCTGAGCTATATACCTTCCAGCCGTGCTCACGTGTGTGTCATGTCTGTGCATGTGTGTGTGCATTCGTGTGTGTGTGTATGTGTGTGTAGGCCTGAGGACAATTTCAGGTGTGTTTCCTCAGGAGCTATCCACTCTTATATATAATACAGGGTCTTTCACTGTCCTGGACTCACCAGGCAAATGGCAAATGAGGATAGCCATAGAGGCTCTGTGGAGAGGAGATGCAGATCTCCTGAGGAGATTTGTGTGTGATGCACATGTGTGTAAGAAGAGGGATATGCCCCTAATTTTGATAAAGTAGGTTTGATCACCCTGTCTCTGGCTCCCCTGATATGAGTCTATGAGCTTGCAAAGCCATTGTCTTAAAAACAACAAACAAGCAAACCACAAAATATTGTTTCTGGGACCAACGGGAACTTCTCAAGTTGGTGGGCAGAGACTCCACCGACTTAAACCAGACATTATAGTGCATAAGCTAACACAGCTGGCCTTTTGAAATTTTGTACTTTTTGTTCAATCAATGAATAGGAGTTGTAAATATTTATGGTCTATGAAATGATGCTTTGAAGTCTGCATCTTCTGCAGCCTGCACTTCTCAGCACACTCTGTTCCTCTTGAGCCTGTCTTCATGGAAGGAACGCTGCAGTCTACAGAGAGCAGATTCTAGGCAATGGCTAAGGTCAACAATCCAAGCACCAGCATAGCTCTCAGCTCTGCCCAGGCTTTTCCTCCTTCTCCTTTTCATCCCTAGTGGTGTGAAGTTGAGGGCCACAGGACAGCTTCCCTTCCTTGAGAGCTGTTCTAGGGGGAGAATATTCTATAAACTCCCCTTGTGGCACACACAGTAGAAAAATGTAAGCCCATCTCTCTCCTTTCATAAAATCTCTAAAATACTATCTTACAACTCAAATGTCGTTTCTAGAAGAGCGTTCCTGCAGCCTGTCTGCTGAAATCCTTGGAGGAAAAAAAAAACAGAACGGGAAAAACAAAAAGGCAACTACCTTTCTTCTCCCTGGTTCAGAGGGAAAGGACACATCTGTGCCAGGTTTTGAGAGAAAATCTTGGAACAGATGACAGAACTGGAAGGGAGATGCATAGACTCTGAACCTAACATCAGCCAAGGCAAATGCCCATAGGGGGACAGAGGCTAACCTTGATCCCTGCAATCACACAGTTTTGTGTACCTAGAGTGTTCTCTGGATGTGTGAAAGTTATAGCAGACAGTTCTCAGGGGCTGCCTTTTGGATTTGCTCTGCCTGCGACTGGAAGGCAGCAGCCACATAGGGTACACTGAGCCTGTAGCACCATTGCTATTGCTGGGCTGGTGCCAGGTACCAGGTGACATGGATCTGGCTGGCTCTGTGCTACAAGAATCACAGGCAGTTTCCACCCAGCAGCTCCTGAAGACCCCAGGCAAGGAGTTATGGTGAGAAGCAATACTAACTTGAGATAACAGGGGAGTGCAGAGTAGTGATTGAAACTCAGGGGGTCAGAACTGGACAGGGTCATATGTGGGAAACATAATGGAAGACATGGGATTTCCCACCTGTTAGAAATCCCGCTGTGTCAAATACCCTCGGTGTGTGGGCACCTCCCATACTGTGTGCTTAGGTCCTGGTCCATCTCTGAGAACCTTTCAAGTATAAAGAGGCTTATTGGTTATCATGATGTGCCCAAAGCCTGGGAGCCCAATTCATCTCCCAGAAAAGCCTCTGTCCTCCTGTCTTATTCCCCGGCTCGGCAACCTCAGCTTTTGTTCTCACAGGTATTTTACTCTGAGGCCTTGGGCACACTGCCCCAGCTCACAGCTCTGGACTGTGGCCAATATATGGTTTGTTTGTTTAGCTCCCTCCTTCTCTTCACACGGAATCCAGGAGAAGACCCCTGTTCCCCCCAGCAGATGTGATAGCATAGCTAACTGACTGTGAGGTGTAATTAGCTACCTGAGTCCCACTGCTTGCAACCTTTCTGCAAGTTTCCTGAATTCTCTGTCAAGCAGGCCCCTGAGGTGCATAGGTAATTTGTGGGTGTGTTCTGCATGCAGGCAGACAGAGACTGTTGGGGCTGCCCTGGAGGAGGGACTCTAGCTGGAGGGTGGGCAGCTTTCTTTCCAAAATAGAACTTGGCCCCTGACATAGCCAACTGGTGACCAGCCCAGATAGACCCTTTGAACCCCCAGCAATGTTCCAGTGACACCTGCACAGATTCCTCAAGAAGGGGACTGTGTTTGTACGGCCTTGCCATCTACAATACTGGGGTAGCTGTTGAGGTGCTGGAGACAGGACAGCAATAAATGGTGGGGTCTGTGATGACCTGTGATGACAGGCTCTCTGTGAAGCTGATCTCAGAGCAGATACAGTTCCTATTTTCACTTATTTCCCCTCTAACACACAGGGCATGAACATCTGGAAACATGTGGTCTCAGAAAACAAATGGACCAGCTCTTTTTCTCTCTTTGTTTCTCTCTCTCTCTCTCTCTCTCTCTCTCTCTCTCTCTCTCTCTCTCTCTCTTTCTGTGTATCTCTGTGTCTCTGTGTCTCTTTCTCTCTCTGTGTCTCTGTTTCTCTCTGTGTGTCTCTGTCTCTCTTTGTGTCTCTGTGTCTCTGTGTGTCTCTCTCTCTGTGTTGCTCCTGCATCTGTGAATATGTGCACCACCACTCTGTGTCTGTGCAGGTTCATCTGGGAACTCACACTCGTGTGTGTGCATGAATGTGTGTGTACATATAAGCATGTTAATGTGTATATGAACCCACATGAATGTGTCTTTCACTGTGCCTGCTTAAATATATGTGTGTGCATATGTGTGTGATGTATGTTTGATTGCATATCTACTCAAGTGTGTGAGCATGAGTGGGTACTTTAATGTGTGTGTACATAACATTATGTAAATTTTTGTGGGTATGTGTAGATACAAGCCTTACTGTGTGTATGATACATGTGTTATATGTTCAACTGTGAGTGTGTGTGTGGAACTTTGCATCAGTATCTACCATGAACCTTACATCCTTCCGTCTTGTCACACAACAGGAGGCTAACTGGTCAACCTCATTTCAAGCTCAGCTCTTATTCTCTGCCCCATTTTATGCCCTGTTCTAGAATCCACATGGTCCTGAGCATCTTCTGACCCTCCACTCCACGATCTCTCTTTTTAATAAGTTTCTCTCTGAACATCTCCTGGCTCCTGGCCTTACCGTTCCTCATGAAGCAGCTGGTGGCCTGTGAACCTGTCCCCTACAGTGGTCTTTCCTAACATGGCTACCGTCATTATACCTTTGCTTCAGATAGAAAATAAGCCCTCGGGGACATCTGCTCTGTACTCTTCCTCCTCTGTCCCCCCTGGGAACTTCTCCTTTGCTCTGGCTGCCTGACGAAGGCTCCTCAGCTCCTTCCAAGGATAGGGATTGAGGCCATTTAGTTCGTGATAACACTACCACTGCAACATGATGCTAGGACTGGAATCTGGGGTGCCAGCTGCAAAGCCAATGGCAACCCTTCTTGATCTTCAGTCTTGCCCTGTGGAGGTTCCTGCTGGGTGCATGACAGACATTCAAACACCTCCTAGGTAGAAATGGGTTTGAGAAATGGATCACATTTCTTTTTCTTCTATTTATTTATTTTTTTATTTTATGTGTATTTTATGTCTGTGTGAAGGTGTCGGATTAGAGACAGTTGGGAGCTGCCATGTGGAATTGAACCTGGCTCCTCTCAAAGAGAAGCCAGTGTTCTTCACCTCAAAGCCATCTCTCTAGCCCCATGTCACTTTTTAATATTTATTTATTTATTTATTTATTTGTCTATTTAATAGAGAGTAGTAAGTTTCCCAATAAAAAAAAAAGCAATTCTAGAAATGAAGTGATCTTATGAAAATTTACTTGAGATAGTCCACGCAATGCCCTGTTTTCTGGCTAAACTGAGGCCCATCTGCCAGTGCTATATCAGCATCAGCTCTGTGCTGGACACAGATACTCTGCAGCTTAACCCAAGAGGGGACACTGCTCTATGCTTGACACTCAAAGGCACCAAGGCTATGTTGTAGTAATTATTTTAAGAAAACGCCCACCAGTCATGCTGACTATCTAGGCTGCGGCCTGCCTAGCTCAACCACATGGCCAGAGGTCATGTGCGTGCAGCAGCTAGAACCGGCCAGCCAGAAACACCAGACTTCCACGCTGTCTCTGTAAGGCTGAGCATTGTCCATACTATCCCGCCATCCACACAGGCTTGGTACAGATGAGACTCTAATGCTTAGATTATCCAAAGGCTTTATATATTCGGTAATGATCAATAACAAGATGCCCATACAATCAGAAGTGTGACCCAGTACCCTACCTAGATATACCAACTACCTTTGACTGGCTGAGGCACGTGAACATCCGCCTCCATGTCCACCTCTCTCGTTCTCTGTCTCTCTCTTAGCTCCTCCTCTTCCTTTTTTCTTCCTCTCCTTTCTCCTCCTCTTCTCTCTTTACTCCTCCAGCCTTAGCTCCTCCTACAAGGCTATGTGAGCTGAAGTTGTCCCAGATCTACAGCTGACCCACAGGCACTGAAGGCAGGGCTGGAGGCTGACCCTCTGAGTCTCTTCTGTCTCATCCATTGATATGGCAAAGCACTCCTTTCAGGCTCACCAGTAACTTCTGAGGCAGTGTGGATATGCTCAACCAGCCGGATCTGACAGCGCCGCCCCCTCAGGTCACCTCCCTGTTCGAAAGCTAGTTGTCTTTGCAGGAGGGCCATTTCTGTGCTGTAATCACTGGAAGTGGCTAAGGTCTGAGGGGTTATGTTCTGCATTTCGAACCTGTGAGTAGGTAGCACAATCCAGAAACGGCTTCTAAGTTTCACATGCAACAGTTTAAACAACAATTGAGCTTTGGATGCTCTAGAGATGGCACTGTTGGCAGAATGCCTTGCTGGGCAAGCATGAGGACATGAGTTTGGATCCCCAGGAACCACAGAGGTGCATTCCTGGGAGAGCTGAGACAGGAGATCCCTGGAGCTCACTGGCCAGTCTGCTCAGCCAAGCAGTGAGCCCAGGTCAGTGAGAAAGCCTGCCTCAAACAGTAAGGTGGGGAGTGATTAAGGAAGACACCTAGTATTTTCAGCTGGCTTACACACACACACACACACACACACACACACACATACACACACACACTAATGGAGTCACACACATATACTCACATATACACATGTATACTCACACACAAGCACACGTGCACACATATGTAAACAAAGATAAACATATATACTCACACATGTACTCACATACACACATACACACAAACAGACACATATAAACACAAAAGCACACATACACACATATATATACACATACACACATGCAGTCACACACATACACTCACATACACTCACATGCACTCACACGTATACGCACATATATACAATACATTCACATACATATATACACACACATACATGCACACATACACTCACATATACATATGCACACATACACATGAGCACACACATACACTCACATACACATAAACACATACATATGCTCTCACACACATGTAACACACATGCACACACATGTACACACATAATGCATATGCACAGACACACACACACACACACAGTGCACACACAGTTGTTGTGGCAGACTCCCAGTACCGTTCTTTCTTATCTGACTCCCTTGAGACTGACTTGACTCTGAGATTTTGAGACTGGTGAGCTCTACATCTCTTACTGTTCATTTCTGTTTGAGTGTACAAAGTATACAAAGTAGAAGGTCCATTTCTCTGAAGGAAAAATTCACACCATGGGAAGGTTTTCATTTTCTTATTCTTTCCTAAACAAGCGTCCGCGAGAGCAAATGGGCAGTCACACATTTCTCCGGTGCCAGATGGGGCACACTCTCAGTGAACTCAAATGAAACTCTGTCCACCGAGTGTTCCTGCTCATTGCTTGTTATTTGGAAGAATAATGACGAGAATTTGAGGAGTCTTTCAAATGGAACTCAGGAGCTCATGTTTAATATTTATGGTATAGGAAGGTCTAAATTGGAATCTCCAAAGTCGGGAAGAGGTGAATACAGAAATGGGTTCTGGGCATTGCTCAACCCATGTGAATCCGATAGGGTGCTTGGCTTTAATTGCACGTTTTACTAGAGTGGAGGCAATTCCCGGAAAATCAAGAACACTCATCTCCCTGGCTGTCTTGGACAATGCATTTCATTTATTTTGAATTTCACAGGAAGTTGATGCATGGAATGGCTCTCATTAAGACTGTACCTTATATTATCACACAGTGTATATTTTGTGTTAGTTACTTCCTGTGGCTGTGATGAAATATGGCGACCAGAGGGATCTGGAGGAAGAAGAGCTTGCTCGGGTATGGGGTTCCACAGAGAGAAGAGCCCATCATGAAGGGAAGCTTGGCAGTAAGCAGCAGGCAAGAGCAGGAAGCTGAGGGCTCACCTCCTCAAAAGCAAGTGTGAAGCAAGAGAGTGAAGAGGAAGCAGTGCCAACCTTTAAATTCTTAAAGCCCGCCCCTGTGACACACTTTCTCCAGCAAGGCCACATCTCCTATAACTTCTCAGACAGTAACTGGGAACTGAGCATAAACATATGTCAACTTGGGGGGGGGGGTGGCACTGCTCATCCAAACCCCCCAATAATGCATATTCTCTAGTTGATGTCACGCAGTCCACGTGCTGATGTGACAGGCAGAGGTTGTGCTTCTGTTCCTCAGAGACAACCATACAGGGTTTATTACTGCTGTGGTTTGAATGTGAAATGTTTCAAACAAGCTCACGTGTTTGAACACTTGGTCCCTGGGTCAGGGTGTGGTCTGGGGAGGTTGTGGAACCTTTGTGGCCTAGTTGGAGAGAAAGTGGATCTCCAGGGGTCAGGCCTGGAGGCTGATAACCTGATCCTGCTTCCTGCCTCATCTCCGATGTGTCTGGATATGAACTAGCATCTTCATACTCCCCCTTGTTGTGTCATCTGACCCACTATTATGGACTGTACATCCCTAAACTGCAAGCCAATGAGTCCTTTCTCCCTTAAGTTGCTTCTAGTTGAGTATTTACTTGGTCTTAACAATGAGAAAAGTAATCAATACAACCATCTGGTCTGCTGATTTCTTCCATCACACGGTGGGGTGTGTCCAATTATATCACGTCTAAGGGATTCGTCTGTATCATACTCAGCCCTGAGCTGGGACTGAGTGTGATTGCTATTGTTGTTATTGGCATCATTGTGATAATGAGCTGCAGAGTTCAGACAAGTTCAGTCAAGATGTGGGTCACAAAACGCTCTTCGTAAAGGGGCGGCCTGGGTGAAGACGTAGACAGGACCTTCTTGCCGAGGTGGATGTTTGCAGAAGCACTTGAAGATCGGATGACATTTAGATAACGGGGGCAGGGGAGAGGGGGAAGATGGTGCACTGGGAGATGGAGAAAGGGAGAAGCCTGCAGGCTGAGGAGACTCTGTAAGGGAGAAGCCTGCAGGCTGGGGAGACTCTGTAAG
>JANHMN010000002.1:236011679-236022512 GCA_030674055.1 Rhabdomys pumilio
GGGCTCTCCTCTCAGAGGCTGTTTGTTATTCATAGAGGAAGGCAAATTTTTGAAGAAACAAGATAAATGTTCCGTGTAATTGCACAAGTTTTCTTGTCAAATTAAAAACATGAACGGCATGGCAGCAATTTTAGTATTTTTCTGCTTCCTACTTCCACCTCCAACCAAAGGGGGAGAATGTGGACTGGGAAAAGGGGGAAGAAGAAGTGAGGCTCAAGTGATGCTGACTTTGTGGCTTCCCAAACCAACAGACTGTTGGCAGGAATGGGAGGGCTGTGAGAGGGGAAGGGGCTTGTGAAATCCCCAGGTGTGCAAGTGTACACCCAGCAGCCTATGGCCTCTAGTTACACAAGCATACACCCTAGCAACAGCATGTTGTCCCTAGTTGATTTGGGTATTCTAAGAGATTGAACCCAGGGCCTTGCACATGCCGTGCAGCCATCACTACTGTAACACACACACACACACACACACACACACACACACACACACACACACCCCTGCTTACTTTAATTTCAAATCAGGTTGCATTAAGCTGTCCAGCCTGGCATTGAGCTCACACTGATGCCCAAGCTGTCCTTGAAGTTAGTCTCCTCTTGCCTTCACCTCAGTAGTAAGTGGGATTACAAATCTGTGTCACCAAGACCAGACCTCTGATTCTGTCATTGCAACTGGGAGTGGGAGGCAAGAAAACTGTAATAAGGGTTCAGCAGTTATGCATGCTTGCTTCAAAATATGAGGACTGACAGGAGTTCAATTCTCAGCACAGACATAGCTAGCCAAGCTTCCTGCAGATGCTTGTGACCCTGGCCAGCACAGGAGGCCCTCCCTTTCCTTTGGAGGAGTGTGAAGTATCAGGGTGCTGGCCACAGTCCAGATTTCTGGCATTATTCTCCTGGAAATCCAGAGTCTTTGCTCCATAGAACTGAAGCCCGCCACGTGGGACTCATCAACCTGTGAACCAGGCGTGGGTGTAACACAGAGGAAATTCCTCAGGAGCTGCCTGTACTGAAGAGGAAGAAATAGCAGCTCCTCTCACAGCTGGTTAGAGTGTGAGCCACGTCTCACAGCCACAGACCTCACCATGGCCAGGTGTGTTCTCACACTGGCCCAGGACTGAGTCCAACCAGAGCTGCTCTCACCTGACACCAGGACCATGGACGGTGGCACAATGCTGTCAATCAGGGCAGTGTAGGCAGAGAGACCTGATGGTCACTGGAGGAAGCAGAGAACTCCCAGTTCCACACAGTTGCATTTTGACACTGATAGAAAAAGTGCTTTAAAAGGTAAAGGCTATTTAAAAAAAAAATGGTGTACATTTCTGGAGAAACATGCTTGCAATTTTAGCTACACTGGAGGTTGAGGCAGGAGGATTGTTCAAGTTCAAGGCCAGCCTGGGATTTGGAGTTAATTTAAGTTCGGATTGAACAACTTAGTGAAAACCTGTCATAAAATAAAATAAAATAAAATAAAATAAAATAAAATAAAATAAAATAAAATAACCACAGTCAGGGCTGGGGGTATAGAGCCCAGAGGCTGAACACTGAGCTAGGCTGGTTCCAGTTAAAACAATTGAAAAGTGTAAGAACAATTTCACAGTCAAAAACAAACAAACAAACAAACAAAAAACCAAAACAACAACAAAAAAAGTCTTGATGTTAGTTTCTATCCTTATATGAAAACCATCCCAGCTCAGCTTGTTTCCAGGAAAATGGGTGATTTGTCCCTAGTGCTCAAGAGGTCATGTCAGGTCACTAGTGGCCAGCGGCTTTGGAATCCCCTGAGGCCAGGGATGCAGAGACTCAGAAGAATCACCAAGGACAGTGAATGCGCCTCATCACAGCGAGGTGGCCTGGGCATGAAGACATGTCCCAGATGTGAGTCTCATCTCTGTGTCCGACCAGGAGATGGATCCCTGACTCCTTGATCGTGAACTTGATAAGGTTAGTAGTTCTATGGATGCACACTCCAGGTTGTGTCTACGAGGATGTCTCCAGAATGGTGTAACTGACGAGAGGAGAGATGACCTGTGCATGGGCAGTGCTTTCCCACTGGCTGGGTCCTGACCTGCGTGGACAGGAATGTGAGCTAAGCTCCAGTGTGCTTTCTTGTCTGTCTGCTTCCTGGCATGTGCAACGTGAACAGCTGTTTCAAGCTCCTGCTGCCATCTTGTCTCCACCACACTTGCTGGGTGACTGGCCATTGTGCTGGTGGCTGGTGGCTTCACTCATCCCCCTAGCATTAGATATTGCCTTGGACCCTATGTCCAAGAGGCTGCTGCTGCTGGCTACTTCTAATGGCTATCCCACCCCAGCAAGAGGCAGCCCAGGGACGCAGGCAACTTTCCAAAGACATTTCAACATAATGGCTGAAGCCCACAGCTATCTGAGCACTGACTTACAGGAAAAGGTTATGTTCAACTTTCTCATTGGTATTTCATTGACCATTTTAGGATGGCCCATAATGGGGCACTTGAAGAGACTCTGGGTTTATGCTATAGCTTCCAAGTTGGGTTTCTATATGAGAGAAAGAAAATGAATTAGGCCTACTTAAAAATAGCTTAACATAGGTCATAGGTCTAGGCCATTAATTTAAAGCCATTAAAAATTAGATCATAGAACAGATAAAAAGATAAAATATCATGTTTTCTCTCAGCAGAATCTAGATTTGATCACACACACAAACACACAAACATGTAACACACAAACATAATTGTGTGTGCATCCGTGTGCGTGTGTGTGCGTGTGCATGCGTGTGCGTGTGTGTGCGCGTGTGTGCGTGTGATGGAAACAGATCAGCGCTATCTGATAGGAGAAAAGGTCAAAGCAGACGGAGCAGGAAGGGTGGGGCTGGTTGTGGGAGGTGAACAAGATATAATGATGTACATTAAATACTTCATATTAGATCATACTAACTGAATTTTTAATTAAAAAAAGTAAAGATTCCCCCAAACCATTACTTCCTATGGCTGTCTGCAAAACTCTTAGACCTAACCTCAAAGTGCGGCAATGCCCGCCCAGCAAACGCCCCTAAGAAGAGGACAGAAGACACACTGCATGGCCACCCAAGGATTAGTGCTTGGAAAATTTAAAGAATTCTCAAAACCCAATGAGAAAGTCAACAAGCAACCCAACTGGAAAATAGGCGAAACCAGAGTGTTTCACAGAAGACACAGAAGGAAAATAAGGAAATATCGAGAAATGTGACGTTGTCTGCTGTAATGCACAAGTGTGTGAAGCCGGGGAGCAGCCTCTGACACTCTCACTGCAGCTGAGGGAAGGGACCTCAGCTGGAACAGCAGCAAGGGCTGCTGAGGATGTGGGGTGTTGGGATGCTCTGAGTTGCTTGTGGGCAGCGAATATCACAGACACTCTAAAGAGTTTTTTAGCTCCTCATGAAACTGAATATGCAAGTGGCAGGTGATGCAGCAATTGTGCTCTCAGGCATGTCTCTCAGAGTAGTGATAACTTACGTTCACACTGAATCCTGTACACAAGTGTTTATCACAGCTTGGTTCATGATAACACCAAGCTGGGAACAACGCACATGTCCTTTGGTGGGTGAGTGCTTGAGAAAACTGTGTGACACACCCTAGTGTACTTAGGGTGTACTAGTACTTAGCAATCAAAAGTAACAAATTTACACAGCCTTGGTGTGTGCGCGTGTACATTTGTGTGCATGTGTGTGCACGTGCACATGTGTGTGTGTGTGTACTTGCATATGTGCCACATGAATGCAGGTGCCCAAGGAGGCCAGAAGAGGATGCTGGGCCTCCTGGATCTGGAGTTACAGCCCGTTGGGGCTTCTGCAAGAGCAGTATACGACCTTAACCATTGACCTATCTGTCATTATTCTCCATTCCTGTAATTTTTATTTATTTATTCACTTTACATCCCAATTGCTTCATGTCTCTCTTATCTCTCCTCACACAGTCCCTCTCTCCATCCCTTTTCTTTCTTCTCTGAGAGAGTGGAGTCCTCCCACTCCCACCTCCATAGTATCTGCCCACCCTGGCACATTCTCAGCAGGGCTAGGTGCATCCTCTCCTACTGAGGCCCGACAAAGCAGCTCTGTTGAGGAACGGATTCCACGGACAGGCAACAGCTTTCGGGATAGCCCTCACTCCAGTTGTTTGGGACCCATAAAAAGACCAAGCTGCACATCTGCTACATCTGTGTAGGGCCCCTAGGTACAGTCCATGTATGCTTTTTGGTTGGTGATTCAGTCTCTGAGACCTCCAAGGGTCCAGGTTAGTTGTCTCCATTGATCTTTCTGTGGACTCCCAATCTCTTCTGGGGCCCTCAATTATTCCAGCTCTTCCATAAGAGTCCCTAAGCTCCATCCACTGTTTGACTGTGGGTATCTGCATCTGTCTGAGTCAGCTACTGGGTGGAGCCTCTCAGAGGACAGCCATGCTAGACTCCTGTCTGCAAGCATAATAGAGTGTTATTAATAGTGTCAGGGATTGGTGCTTGCCCAGGGGGTGGGTCTCAAACTGTGCCAGTTATTGGTTGGCCATTCCCTCAGTTATGGTCCATCCTCTGTCCCTGCATTTCTTGTAAACAGAATAAATTTTGGGTGGAAAGTTTTCTGGGTGGGTTGGTATTCCTATTGCTCAACTGGGGCTCCTGACTGGCTATAGGAAGCGGCCTCTTCAGGTTTCATATCCCCAACAATGTGAGTCTCAGCTAAGGTCACCCCCATTGACTCCTGTAATTTTAACGGTTGAAAAGCTGATGAAAACAGAATCACGGAGGTGAATGGGCTGTAGAAACTTGTCTTTTTCATTCATAATTCCCATGAATTTCATTCAAGGTCGCATCTGTTTGTCCCTTTTAATCTCAATAAACATCAGAAAAATGGATTGTTTCTCAGTGCCATGGCACTCCAGGCTTGCACATGGGCAGTGACCAACGGTAAGCTTCCTCTGCCGGTGCTAAGGCCAGTGTGAGGGAGGTGCAGTTGTTAGGGACTTGTCTACGGTGACTGTGCTGGCAGACACATGAGTGTACACATGTGACCAAATCTCTGAGAGCTGAACTGGGACATCACACAGGAATGATCACAGCGGTCTGTGAGCCCTGAACAGAGGCAGAAAGATCCAGGTCAGTTTTCTGGACATGTCATTGGTTCCATTTTGCTGAGACTGCTGAAGAGATGAGGATAAGGTACCTGGGATTATTCTATGTGATTCCTATAATCAGTCCCACATTTAGAAACACTTTTAAAGGGGCACTGAGTCCTGTGGTGAGAGCAGCCACCTGCAGGGTGTCTCTCAGTAGAAATGTCTGATTAAGGGAGGAGAATGTCTTTGGTAATTTGTGTCTGATCAGTGTAGTCTTGGGTGCTCATGCCTGCCTCTTTAGTCTCCCCTTTATGGGACCCTTGATCTTGTCCACTGAAAATCTTAAGTTTTAATACAATAAGAGAAAGTATTTACATAAGATAAAAAAGAAATAATTTGTATGTATGAGGACCGATGTTGTTATTCAAAAATTTATATCTCGCCTCCTTAATGCAAACCTTATTATTGATACTTCTTTATTAATATTTTTATGATGAAAAGATTTATGTAACAATGACGTGAGTGGAGTGTTCCTGGGATGTGCTATCTATCTATCTATCTATCTATCTATCTATCTATCTATCTACCTATCATCTACCTAACTATCTTTCTATATCTATCTATCTATCTATCTATCTATCTATCTATCTATCTATCTATCATCTACCTACCTATCTCTCTATACATCTATCTATCTATCTATCTATCTACCTACAAATCTATCATCTATCTATCATTTATCTATTTATCATCTATTGATCATCCATTTACTATTTATCATCTATCATTTATCTATCATCTATCTATCCATTTATTTGTCTGTCTATCATCTATCTATCTATCTATCTATCTATCTATCTATCTATTCAAAGTCTTATTATGTAACTCTGGATGGCCTAGAACTTGATATGTAAACCAGGATGGCCTTAAATTAACAGAGATCCACCTACCTATCTCTTTCTCCCAGTTCCTGGGATTAAAGGTATATGTTTCTCTGCCAGTTTGCACCTCCAGCTTGATGGTCGGTTTTGAACTGTCAACTTGTAATCTAGAATCACTTCAGAAAACTTCATTTGAGGGACTGTTTAGATCAGACTGGCCCAAGGACATATCTGTGAGATATTGTCTTGGTTATTAACTGACCCAGCCCACTGTGGGCAGCATCATTCCCTAGGCTGGCCCCTGAACTGTGTAAGAGTAAGAGAAAGCTGGCAGGGGAGGAAGCAGGCAGCATCAGTGCAGTCATCTCTCCCTGCTTTTGACTGTAACTGTGGTTTGGCCAGATGTCTAGTTCTCACTTCAGTGCCTTCTTGCAATTATGGACTGAAACCTGGAATTGTAAGCCAAACAAATCCTTTCCTCCCTATGTTGCTTTTGGTCAGGATGTTTTATCATAGCAACAGAAATGAAACGCAGACGGGAAATAACCTGACAGCGTGAATCAAAAAAAGGATCTGAAAATAACCACGATGGAAAATCCCTTAGCCCAGCAATTCACCCTCTAGGAATTTATCCTAAGAAAATAATTGGACAAGCATGAAAAGATGCATGTGTGTTTTGCTAACGAGGACTGCATACACTAGCGGAAAATGGGGAGAGAGCAAGGCATTTGAAATGGAAAATCGGCTAAACACGTTGGGGAAACAATTGAGACAGATATGGCCATTAACAATGCCAAGGCTACTCTAACAGATATGTGCGTTAACAATGCAATGGCTGCTCTGTTGGAGGGAGGCTGTTCTCATACCGTGTGCTTGTGCTCTGGTGCTTGAATGAGTTGTGTTTCTTTGTAAAATGTCAAGGCTGTGTGTGCATTCCTACAACAGGATGGAGAGAAACTCTAACTGGCTTAAATATGAGTTTGCCGGCTTAGCATGCATTAAGAGATATACCCCTTTGGGTATTTTGTAATTATTTTCCATGATTACTTAAGAACATAAAGATAATAAAGTCTCTTGAGTTATTGTTATGAGAAAATCTCACTTCGTTATCATCTGAATTTCTCAGTGTTGTAAGTTTATGGCATGGAGAAACCTGAATGGAAGTAGCGGTATTTACTGAGATACTGTGAAGATAGAAAACCCAGTCCCAAGTGCACGATGAGCTCGCCTTGCATTCAGCTGACCCTGTGGCTGCTCCTGGCAGAAGCTCAGGGAATATGGGAAGGCCACACCCATTAAAGAGATGGTTGGGGTCCATGCCAGAAGATAGGCATTGAGTTAGGCCAGAAGGAGGGAATTGCTCTGTTGAGTTAGGTCAAGAGCCAGGCATTGATGTGAGCCCTTGGCAGGCAGGAAACATACACACTACAGTCTATGGTGTTGGTTATTTTTCTATTGATGTGTTAAAAGACCATGGCCCAGGAAACTTATGGAAGGGTTTGGGGGTCCATGGCTTTAAAAGATTAGAGTTCCTAATGGTGGGGCCTCATGGCAGCAAATGGCAAACATGTTGGTTAGAGCTGGGAGATGAGAGGTAAGGGCTCATTTCTGGAGCTACAAGCAGAAAAGCAGAAAACAAAGAGCCAGAACCAGGCACTTTGAACACCAGACAACACTATGCTTGCCAGAGTGAGAAGCTAGCTCTCGCTCTGTCAGAGGTGACATGGGGGTCCCCCTGGAGTAGAGGTGGGGGACAATTTCTAGCCTCAAAGCTCAATGTGTTCTCTGGTCCTGGTTCCACTGACAGCAAGCAGGAGGTTGCAGGCTGCAGGGGGCGCGGTGAGTGGGTGTGGCTGGCTTTGGCCATTGGTGAGTAGGTCTGTGCCCTTGACCTGAACTTGAGGAACTGTCTCATGCTTCTTGCTTGCGTCAGAGTTTCTGTGAGCTGGTAGAAGACACAGCAGGATAATAGCTACAACTGATTGCCCAAGAGGAAATCCTGCTTAATATTTAATATGCAATATCTGTGCCTTTGCCTTATGGGTCATGTGGGTTTAACTGTGGAAGCTCCAGTTTGGTAAGGAGATCACGGCAGCCCTGGCCTCCTCTGAAGGCTTCTTATCCCCAGCAAGTCCCCACTCCTGCCCTCTCCAGCTCCTTCTGGCAGGGGTTTCACTTACACAGCTCTCCAAGGCATGCTCCCTACTCCCAGGGTGAAAGAGTCTTTGCTTCAGTCACCAGATCAAAGCCACCAGACACCAGCAGCATAGCCCATTGTGTTCTGTCCTTCCACAGGATTTGGGCCTGGCTTTGTTCATGAGGAGTTGGCCTTCTCTGGGATCATCTGAATTAGAATGGCCCAGTCATGGAGAACTCACCCAATGCCTCCCCCCCCCCCCCACCCCCACACCCCCCCCTGCCCCACGCCCCTGCTAAGACCTTAACAGAAAACTGAGCTTACAGCTGCACACTTCCTTAATCCCTGAGCTCAGCCAGGAAAGATGAACCTAAGTTCTAGGCTGCTTCACCATGAGGCCCTCTGTGAGGATGTGTGTTTTGTCAGGTTCCTCTTGAGGGTCCTGGGTGTGGCTAGGGCCCTGCTTCTCCTGAGACTACCTTGAACTCAGTAAAGGAGATGGATCTCCAGGTGAGTGGCTCTGTCCATGCAAAGTGAAGGGAGAGACACATGCCTGCCTCCATTCCCTTTCCCTCCTGCATGAGCTGGGACATCAAATCCTAACCTTTGGTGCTCAGAACAGCACCTACTAAAGAGCAGCTGCTGTGGGACTCAGGCCTGACCCTGGTGGGAACCTTCCTGGTCTCCAGCTGCAGCGTGCAGACAGTGGGACTCAGCCTCCTAGACCACAAGAGTCAGTTTCTCCTCTCTGTCCCCTCTTCCTTCTCTGCTTCTCTGTTCCTTTCTTCCCCATCTCTACCTCTCTCCTATGCTCACTCTCTCTTCCTCTGCATCTCTCTCTCCCTCCTTCCATATCTCTCTGCCTTCACAGCTTTTCAGTCCAGCTCAGCCTCTCCCTCTCTCTCTCTCTCTCTCTCTCTCTCTCTCTCTCTCTCTCTCCTCATACCACCCCACTCCTCCTTCCCTGCTTACCCTCCCCAAAGTTTACCTGTCCCTCTCACAATCCCTCTCCCCTTCTCTCTCTGTAATACTTGTGTGCCCCCCCCCATTCTGTCTCTCTGGAAAATTCTGAGTAATGTCCCCACCAGTAAAGAATCAAAAACTGGCTTTTCTGCACGTGTGAACTCCCTGACCCGTGTGCTTTGCCCAGAGAGCATCAGTCAGCAGTTCTCAATGGATGGATGCATGATGGGTGGTTAGCCTTTCCTACCCAGAGCACAGGTCTCTCTGAGGGAAAGGGCTTAGAGAAGAGCGGGCTCCCAAGTATATGGGAAACTACAGTCCTCAGAGAAGGGACTGTGTAGTGGGGATCTGTTCTGCATGTTAAATATGAAATAAGAGTCCTCTTAGGTATCCCTGTCCTCAAGAACCAATTCAATAGAAGCCTCTTGGAGCAAGCATCTTTCTGGGAATCCATTTATATCTAGGTGTGACAGAGAATTCTGGTTCTCTGCCTGATCAGGAGATCTTAGACCAGGACACAACCCTGACCGAATGACTGCTTCGGGCCTTGTGCTGACATATCTGACACCTGGTTCCCAGCCTGAAGAGTCAGACTTAGCTACTCCAAGAGTCCACTGGCCCAAAAGCCAGAGCATTTAGAGGGGTGTTAATGGCCATGGTGGCTAGCCTAGAGGAAGGATTGTGGCACAGGACAATCTTGTTGCTCTTGGGAGCAAGAGAGTCCTCCCAAGGGATAGAGAACTCCTCCTAGGGACAGAAAGTCCTCCCAGAAAAAAAAGACAGTCCTCCCAGGGAAAGAGAGTCCTCCTAGGGACAAAGAGTCCTCCCAGGGTACAGAGAGTCCTCCCAGGGTACAGAGAATCCTCCCAGGGTACAGAGAGTCCTCCCAGGGTACAGAGAATCCTCCCAGGGTACAGAGAGTCCTCCCAGGGTACAGAGAGTCCTCCCAGGGAACAGAGAGTCCTCCCAGGGAATAAGAGTCCTCCCAGGAGTGATGATGATGGTCTTTCTACTTGGCAGGAAGTTGGCCTAGTATGGCTTCCGTGCACACACCCATCCCTATCACCGGAGCACACTGATGAATTAAACATCAGGAATGACAGTGAATGTGATATCTGAGCCCAACACCAGTCACTGGAAGCAAGCTGGCCTCAGGGAAGCCATGTATGTGTGCCCCTTGCTAGTGATGTTCTCATTCCAACAGTGTCTCACAGTCATGCCCACCCCGACAGTGACACCATGTCTGGTGCATCCTCTGCCTGACACAACATTAACATTTGATAGTAGCCCTTAAAAAATGTAATTATACAAACAAATTAAGATGGCGTCATGCTACCAATCAGAGGATGGTAGCTTCAGCGATCCGGTGTTGCCTGAGAGTCTACAAATTACTCAGCCTGTCAGGGGCTGAGACACAACCCTTGTTGCTTTATCTTAAATAATTGAAAACTGCTCTTTCCATGAGCAAACAGCTGTCTCCCTCTTTAGTGCTATCCCTTCCGGTACTGAGCTTAGCAGACCAGCTTGCCGTGGGTATGGGGCTGTGCGACAGGGATGTGGGGGTGGATGGGAGGTGCTGTGTTGTAAGCCAGGTGAGGCCAGGGTTTGTTGATCAGTGCCGTGGGTTAGCTGAGAAGAGAGGACAAGATCCACAGGAGCCCACAGGAGCCCACAGGAGCTCACAGGAGCCCACAGGAGCTCACAGGCACCCACAGGAGCCCACAGGAGCCCACAGGAGCTCACAGGAGCCCACAGGAGCTCACAGGCGCCCACAGGAGCCCACAGGA
>JANHMN010000002.1:236031990-236043619 GCA_030674055.1 Rhabdomys pumilio
ACAAAGAATACACACACAGGAACACTCATGCAGACACACACACACAAACACCCAAGCACAAGTACATAACAAAATGCACTTGGGAGATGTTGAACAGTATAGATGGTTTTAATATCAAAGCTTCCTGGGTCTGTAAGAACTTGTACAACACCAAAAGCCCCGCATGTGACCTTCCTGAATCTTCTGAGAAGGCAGCCGCAGGGCTCTTGGGAGAGTTATCTTGACTCAGAACAGAAGCTGGAGCAGAGGGAAGCCTAACCCTCCATTTCCTGTGTGGGGAGGGCACTTTGAGGATCTGATCCATAAATAATAGACAAAGAACGGAGACAAACCGAGACAAAGACAAGGCTGAGAAGTGGGAAGGAAACAAAGAGCAGAGGAAGTGGAGCAGATGAGGCAGGGGCATGAGCAATAGCATTGTTAGAACAGAGCAGCTGGACCCCAGATCGAGACTGAGGCACTGTGGTAGGGAAGGGAGGTCCAACCCCAACTACAGGTGGAGCAGGGTGTGTTTATCCTACAGTTGGACACCTGGGGCATCAGACTGCGAGGCGAGGCAACCTTCATTGTCAGCTCTGTGGGGCCAGTGAGGGCCCAGGCCAGTGACCTCAGCTCTGTCTTCACTGTGGGCTTGACTGTTCAAAGTGCTGAAGGGTTTGTGGAATCCATGCCCAGTGTCAGGCTCAAAGGGACCTCTGGCCCTGTCTGAGATAGTGGCTTTTTGTTTCCACAGGGAAGACGCTCTTTAGTAAAGGCTGCCTGTGTGAGGGTTGTGGCTGTCTGGATTAGTTTGCCCCACTCAGTATGGATGGAAACAAGGCCCAGAAGCAGATTGAGAGCCACATGTTGCCTATCAGCAGAAAACACTTGCTAAACTGATGGGACAGGGGCCACTTTCATGGCTGCCATGCTGATGTTTAGGATATAGCAGCTGCATGCCTACCCACAGCCCGGATTGTGTGACTTGTCCAACGCTATTGTTCCCCTAACTGGCCTTTCTGGAGAGACAGTGGTGAAACTCAAGGGGCTGGCAGGAGAGCTCTATAGAGATTCTGATCACACCAGCTGTTGATATCAAAGTGACTTGCAGATTTCCAAACCTGGAGGAGGTATGGGGAGAGGTCACATCTGTGTTCTTCTCTCTCTCTCTGTCTCTGTCTCTGTCTCTGTCTCTGTCTCTGTCTCTGTCTCTGTCTCTGTCTCTGTCTCTCTCATTCTCACTAAAACATGAAGCAACCTTGATCCCTTTATCTAGTTGTCTTTCCAGGCTCTGCTCATGCTGGGTAGTTTCTGTTTGTTTGTTTGCTTGTTTTCTTAATTAACTTGACACAAGCCATGGTTATCTAGAACAAGAGATCCTCTATTGAGAAAATGCCTCCATTGGATTGGCCTGTGGGTAAATCTATGGAGTGTTATTCTTGATCAATGATTGGTGTGGGAGGGCCCAGCCGGTAGGGGTGGTTCCAGTGCAGGGCAGGCAGTCCTGGGTTCTATAAGAAGGTAGCTGAGTAAAGCCTGTAAGCAGTGTTCATCCATGGCCTCTGCATCAGCTCCTGCCCCAGGTTCCTGCCTTCAATAACTGCCTTGACTTCCTTTGATGAAAGTCTGGGCATACATACTAAATAAACCTCTTTCTCTTCAAGTGGGTGTTGGTCATGGTCTTTTATCACAGCAATAGAAACCAAACTGGAACACTGACACTACCCACTTCTAAAAATCCTCTGTACTGCCTGTTCCTTGCCTCTCACTATTGGCCCTGGAAAGGGCCAGAGAGTGGTTTATTCCACCAATGGTGTCTTCAATAGGGTTCTACTGCTGTGAACAGACACCATGACCAAGGCAACTCTTATAAGAACAACATTTAATTGGGGCTGGCTTACAGGTTCTGAGGTTCAGTCCAGTATCATCAAGGCAGGAGCATGGCAGCATCCAGGCAGGCATGGCGCTGGAGGAGCTGAGAGTTCTACATCTTCATCTGAAGGCTGCTAGCAGAACACTGGCTTCTAAGAAGCTAAGACTAGGGTATTAAGTCCACGCCCACAGTGATACACCTACTCCAACAAGGCCACACCTCAAAATAGTGCCATTCCGTGGACCAAGCATATTTAAACCATCACAGATGGGGAGATAAAGTATAAACCTGTCCAGTGTGTTGGCAAGGCCTGAGAGACAACATCAAGCTATTAAGCAGTGGTTCCCTTTTAAAACCGGGACTTGAATTAGAAGGTAGAACCGGCTGGACAATTCCACCAGGAAGATTAGTATTCCCTTCATTCAGGACCATCCCCCGAAGTCCTCCGTCCGTGAGTGGAACAGAAAGAAAGATAAAGTCCAGCAAGTGCTTCTCACATCTGAATCCCCACAAAGACCGAAAAGAGAAGCAGGCAGGTGCTGGACAGCAGCAGACCTGCACAGGAAGAGCAGGAACCATTCCAGAAGATCATAACAAGAGACCAAAAAGCTCCAGACCCGGGTGCTCTGGTGAAGGGAGTGCAGTTCAGCTGAGTCAAACCTGAGGTCCCAGGTGTGAGCTGGAGGGGTCCCCAATGGGACTGCAGGAGACCTTATTGCTGGGCTAATTGATAAAGGCAATTGTGAAAGGTCGTGCATGCAGGAAGAGTGAGAGGAAGGAGGGACTCTCGGGTCGGGGAGCAGTGCCGACTGGGAGAGGGATGACCAGAACAGCTAGCCGCAAATTCATAGGAAAGGAGCAAGATCGGAGTGGGGCTTAATGGGTATTTCACTTGGCCTTGGTCTTAGATGAATTAATTAAAATCAACATCAGGTTGTGCCTGAAAGCTGGGGCAGGCGAGCGGCAGCTAATTGCTACAGCAGCTGAATTAGCGGACGATCAAAGAAATCCCCGGAATTCTTCACACAGAATAGATGGGCATGAAATTCTACCCTTTGGTGCATCCGAATGCGGAGTTAAATTAAGTCTGGTTAATTAAATTAAGTGGAATTAACCCATATGTTTGATTCTGTCATATTAACATTTATCAGAACCTGGTCATGAAAGCATGGATTTAAGGGCTTGACTGGCTCAGGGTAGCCCTCCTCCAGGAAGCGTTTGCCCATGGGGCTCTGTTCAGCTGCTCACACCACTGTCTAGTGTGCCAGAGCAGTCTGGGAGAGTGGTGGGGAGGGGAGAGAGAAAGGAGAGGAGGGGAGGGGAGAGAGAGAGAGAGAGAGAGAGAGAGAGAGAGAGAGAGAGAGAGAAAAGAAAAAGGACAGACAGACAGACAGACAGACAGACAGACCTTGCTGCTCCCACTTTACCCTCCGGAGTGGAGACTGGGACTATGGGATGCTCAGTTAACAGAGAGTGACAAGGCATTGGTAAAAGAGAGTCATGAGGAGGAGGTTGTGCAGTGGTTGCATTCCAGTGGTCTCCAGCGAGACAGACCAAAGCTCAGGGTGCAGGTCAGGGGGTCTATCTTATGATCTCATTGCAGAGGAGGAGCCTGGGGGGCACAGATCTCAGCTTGGAGGTGGCTTCACTGGCTCAGGTCTACTTCCTTTGTTTTTGCTTCCACTGAGGTCTAACTTCCCCTGAGGTCCAGGCCATACATAGAGGGTTTATGTGGTAGGAAGGTTTGGACCACAGAGGGAGCCCTAGTACTTTGGCTATTCACTTCCTCTAAATTTTATTAACCCAACGATTGGACATATCAACCCAAGAGAGGCGAACATCTTGACACCATTGATTATTCAGCCCATGAGCCTTACTTGACGTCTGAAATTAATCTGTGTACTATTAATTTGGGTTTCAGGTGTAGTTCCCAGTAGAGAAGCTCCCAGATCTTTTATTAGGATTTTCTAGGCATTTGATGATCAATGCAATTAGAAACGTACTGTCTTTAAATTTCATTTTTCCTATTTTCACTGCTTATACATGGGCACAGAAGGTGGCTTTTATGTATCAGTTTATATTTTGTAACCTCAATTTACTGTCTCCAGTAGATTCCATGGGTCATTTCTAATTTTCAGGATCATAGTTCCTATCAGCTGAGACCACTGGAATTTGTCTCTCCTTAATCTTATGACTTAATTGTTTTGTAATAGTCAGACCTTTACCACAGTGTGAAACGGAACTGAGGAAAACAAAGCCATGCTCCTGGAAACAATTCCTTGAGTAAGGTGTGAGACAGGTTTTTCATGAGTGCCTTTCAACAGACTTCGAGATTTCTCTTGTAGAACAATCTTTTTGCCAGAAGTCTTTATAAATTATTTATGGCTTTGTTTTTGTCATATTTTGCATTCTTAGGATGGTCATATGCTATGTGTACGATTTTGTTAATAAGATGGTAAGTTACCCTGATCTTGAATGCTGAAACCACCAGGATTTCTGGTAAGTCATGATGCACTTTACATATTCTCATATTTGACTTTTTTTGAGGCAGAGGGATTACCTTGAACTTCTGATCCCCCTGAGTCTGATTACTGAGTACTGATATTTCAGGCACAAGCCATTTCCTATGACTTATGTGGTGCTGGGGCTTGAACCCATGGCCTTGCGGTAATGAGAGACAGTCACTCAACATGTTACCTGCATGCCCACCCCTGGATATACTTGACTTTTTAAAAAACATATGTCTGCAGTTATGCTATGGCAGATTCTGGCCTACCTATGGTTTAGTTTGATTTGTCATGTTTTAGCACTGGCCTTATTCTGGCTTCCACAAACAAGTGGCAAGTGTTCCTTCTCCCCTTTCCGTGTCAGAGAATATAAACACAACCATGTCTCTCTCTGAACACTGGACACTGTGCATACTGCAGCCTTTTGTCACGTGTGTGACTATAGGAACTCTATCTCTGGGTTTGAGTCCAGCAGACACTGGGCATTCAGGCCAGATATTTCCCAGGTGTTCTGCTTTGCTTTCTTTTATTGTGTTAAAGTTGTGACCAAAAGCAACTTGGGGAGAAAAGGGTCGATTTAGTCTTCCAGGTCGCATTCCACTATGTAGGCAAGTTGGGGTAGGAACTCAAGTCAGGAGCCTGAATGCAGGAACCTGGAACAGAAACCATGAGGGAACATGCTTAGTGACTTGCTCTCCAGCATCTGATCTTTGCTGCCTTTTTAAATAAAGGCTGGGCCCACTTTTCTAGGGATGGGGCTACCTATACCAGTCACCAAAAACAGTTCTTCACGGGCAGCCACAGGTCAGTTTGATCAGAGCTAACAAGATTCCTGCATGGATTCTAGGCTGTGTCAGGTTGACAGCAGGAATTAACCAGGATACTTTGCCACTTGGTTGTCAAAGAAAGCTTCCCATTTGTCTGAGAACTTGAATCGTATCTTTTACTATTCTTTCAGTGTATCCAAGATCTCTTCTCAAGCTGGAGAGCTGGCTCAGTGGTCAGAGCATGCTATCTTTGCAAAGGACCCAGGGTCAGTTTCCAGCACCCATATGGGGTGAGTTACAATTGTCTGTAATGTCAGGTCCAGAGGATCTAATATCCTCTTCTGGCCTTCATAGGCACACACTCACATAGACACAGACACACAAATAAATAAATAAACAAATAAATCTTTAAATTCTCCCTTGGGTTCATCTTGGGATTTTATTTCTCTCTGGCATTGCCAGGACTTCACCAGTCTGTACTAATCTTTCTAAACACTCATAATTTCTCCTCTAATTTCTCCTGATTTTGTTATTTCCTTTTTGACTATCACATGCTTAAAATCTCTCCCCTTTATTTCATATATTAGTTAACATTGTTCTCTTCCTGGCTAATTAAGTCAGAAGTGTAGCCCTTGGCTTTAAAGTCTCCTCTAAAAGCGTATTAAGTGAACAGCTCTACACAGGGACAATTATCCCTGCTGCTTTTGCAGTGTCCTGCAACTTGGATATTTTGTCCTTTTTATTATATTCTGCTGATTTAGTTTTTTTTCTCTCCCCTATGATTTATTCTTTGATGTGTGCATTCATTTGGAGATATTCTGCTTAATTTCTAGCCACTTTAGGACATTTCAGCAGGGATCCTGTTTCCTCAGCTCTTACTGTTTTGATCCAAGCACACAACCTGCGTATTTCAGTTCCTGGAATGGATAGAGACTTGCGTTTATGGCCTATCATAGCTGCTGCTCTGTGTCGCCGAATGTTGACAGAGAGCACTGAACAAATGTTTATCTCCATGTAGATTTATGTTTTGGTTGTTCTGGCATTCATTGGGATGTGTTAACAACTGAACTCTCGTCTCAATATCAATATTTGTTTGTTTTCTCAATTTCACTTTCACACACTATTGCAGATTATACTCTCCACGGGACTCGGTTCCTAGAGATGTCTTGAGATGTCTTTCATGGACCACTACCGCCTGTCTGTAACCGTGCTTCCTGATTATTGGAATTTTATGTCCATGTTTGCCTGTCACGTCTGTTTCTATACATTAAATTTCCATCTCAGTGTCCATATGTAAGCAATGTTTCTAGAAAATTACACAGCTGAGCCTTGAGGTTTTCCCACTGAAGTCTGCCGGCCTCTGCTTTTATGTGAGATGTTCGATCCCTTCATTTTTCACACTGTCGCCAACATAGTTCATTTAAGCCACCATTTCCCCTCATTTACTCCTCATTTCTCTCTTCTGCATTCTCCATCTACTTTTGGTTTAAGGGAATATTTTTGTAGTATTCTATTTTACGACCTCATTTTAAGATATCTATTTTAATCTTTATTTAAGGGGCCACTTCAGCACTGCAATATTTATTCTTAAATGACAGAGACAGCCACAAACGGTAATTTTACCTCTCAGTGAACATGTAGATGTTCTAAGCCTCTATAATTCTAGTCATTTACCTACAATCCTTTGTGCCTCCTGTGTCACATTTCTTATGAGTGTGTGTGTGTGTGTGTGTGTGATCAACATGATAGAATTTTTTATTTGTTCTTCAAGCACAAACTCAGGATCTGCCACCCTCACAAACCTGAGGAGTGCTGCCTAGCATCCTGGTGGAAGCAGTTTATCTTAAATTCTTTCAGCTTTTCAGTCTAACAAAGCTTGATGGTTTCAGCTCTGTAGAGACCCAGGCTGAGCTTGTAAAACTGTTTCTCGGCTGGAGCTTCCATGGCTCCCACTGAGAAGCACTTGACATCTGGGGATTTTGTGTTGGTCCTTTACACACACGCACCCACGTGCACGCGCACACACACACACACACACACACACACACACACACACACACACACACACACACACACTGAATGGTTTCAGTGGTAAGAGTTGAGTAAATGTCCCTGGTTGTAATTTTGTCTCTGCTGGCTTTGTTGAGATTACTCCCTTTGTAGTTCAATGCTTCTCATTAGCTACTTAGTCTTTTGCAACTATGTTTCAGACCATTCCTTACACTCCTCTCCTTCTGGGAATCCAGTTACACTGACATTAGAAGTCTGTTACTCACTCGTGGCCCTTAGGTGTGTCCAGCTGTGCTGCTCACTTTTCACTTCTCCCTGTTTCAATAGAAGGATTTCTTTTCTGACAGCCCTTCTTCAAGTTCATTGGGGCCTTTCTTCTGAACACAAAGACCATTTTCAATGCACAGATAATTCTCAAACCTTCTGAATAAAATGCTAAATTTTCATGTAATGTTATTTGTTTATTACATATTCAGTTATTACTTAAAGGCTTCAGCTTTCTAAAATTGTTTCTACCTATTCATTCTTAACACACCCATCAAAGATGTGTTAGAGCCGCTGCATACTTGCTTAGTATCTAGCTTTCTGTGGATTTGCTTTGAAACATTACTTTCATAATGGTATCTTTTCCTCCTCAGTGTGTCTCATAATTTTTAATATTATTATAGGTGTGATAGGTAAAAGAGTTGCAGATATTGATTAAATAATATCAACCCCCAGCTAGGCTGCTTGCTCTGCATTGCTCAGGATGCATGTGTTGGGTCTGGGCCAGTCCTGCTCTAGAAGTGGGCCTGATGGACAGGGAGACAGTTTCTTCCTGGAGTACTGATTATGTAATGTGAAGAGGCCAACACCTACTGAGTAGGCAGAAGCAAGAGGATCCCAGAGGCCTCTTCAGCTGTCAGTGTAAACAAATCAGTGAGATCCAGATTCCCCATGACACCTTGTCTCAAAAAATAAAGTCTACAACTGGAGCGATGGCTCAGCAGACATGGGTTTGTTGCCAAGGCTGATGACTATTTGATCCTCAGTGCCCACACAGTGGAAAAAAAGAACCAATTCCTGGAAGTTTTCCTCTGACTCCTTAAGTGTACTGTGGTATAAACCTATTCACTCACCCACCCACTCACACCCACTCTCACACCTTCCACACCCTCACTCACCCACCCACACCCACTTACACACACACACACACACATACACAATTACCTCTTATACATTCACACACATACATACACACTCATACACCTATTCACACACACATTACAAACACACTTGCCCCTACACATATACACATATACACATATACACATATACACATATACACATATACACATCTATTCACACACATATGCACACACTCACATACACACTCACAATCTATTCAAACACATATATATACTCACACACACATACCAGACACACTCACACAGTCACACACATATACTCTCACACATCTATTCACACCCCCTCACATTCCCACACATATATGCACACTCACACATATACACACAGCCTCATAATTTATTCATATATATACTCACACACACTTACACACATACACTCACACATCTATTCACATACCCCACACACCTCACACATATATACATTCACACACCTATCTCACCCCACATGCTCACACATGTACACACTCTCACAATCTATTCATATACGCACACTCACATACACTCACACACATACACATACACTCACACATTTATTTACACACCCACACAAACATACACACACTCACCTACCTCCCCCCACATATACACACGCTCTCACACATCTATTCATACACCCCACTCCCCCACACACATACAGCTACCTCATTCCACACACTCACACATATACACACTCTCACAGTCTATTCATACACGCACTCACATACACATACCAGACACACTCATACACATGCACACAGTTGCTCACCCACCCATACCTACCCATGCACAAAAATAAACAAATGATGAAAAAGTAAGGTGACTGAAGGAGAAGGCTGCCCTGACTTCCGGCCTCCACATGTGTATATACAAACATGCACATAATTTAAATTTACAATTTAATAGAGAGAAGTCTGGGCTTTGGGGAAATTCATCAGACAGAGGGATCAGATCACTTGGGTTTCTTTGTTTCCACCTCTGCCTTGGGCATGTGCCATTCCTGGCCACGCTGCATATCCACAGCCACGGCCTCTCGCAGCTTTCTACACCCTTGTGATAACAGATGTCCATTATCTCCGTTGTTGCCGTCATTGTGATGATCACACCAGCTGCTCACAGGGTTGCAGAAGCTCACCTGCAGCCTGAACAGTAACTGCTTGTGCTGCTTCAGGGAACGGTGGAGGCTGTGGACACGCGTGGGCATGGAGAACTGAGTCCTTTCCCATTGTGACCACACAATGTAGGGGCCCTTGGATACTAGCTGATTGCCATATGGGCTTCTGATAGTGCACACCTCTTTAGGGAACGGATCTTGTCGCTTTGGATTTCAAATTCAATGAGACCAGCTGCAGGTCTGTATAGAAAAAGCCCAGCAGCAGAACAACACAGGCTTCAGTGTAGCCAGTGAACAGATGCTGAGGGGAGCATTTTCCATGTGAATGTTAAGCAACAGGCTGGCTGCTATTGAGTGAGAGCCAAAGGGAGGATGCGAGGAGAACCTTGTCTGATCAGGGAGGCCTGGCAGGTGGAGGGGTCAGAAGACACAGCTTCTGGGGAGCTAGGGGAGTGTCTAGACTTAGGAATAGCAGAAGGCATATAACCTTGAAAAGATGGGAGAGCAGGAGGAGTAGCCATAGAAGGCTGTGAATGGTTGGACAGGAAGAGCCCTGCTATTACCCAGATGCCTAATCTCCACATCTGATCCTCAAACCCTTGTGGCTCTGCATTTGGTATTCATAAATCTTTGTCCTGATTAAACTGGGTTGGGTTGTCCTTCATTTTGTAACTGAAAGTATTTTAACGTTAAATGGGGACATTTCTGGTTAGTGGCTGTATACTTAACCTATTTTTGTACCTATTTCAATTGAAAGCTGGCATGCAACCCACCGTCCAGATCCAGCTACCATTTGCATCTGCTCAGCCTCTGGATGAAGAATAAGAATGCCCAACACGGTTGTAGAAAAAGAATAAAGGGAGAAGAGTGACGTATGGAAGTCTTCAGAAATTCAAACCTCATTGTGGAGCCTGATCATGCTTTCCGGTCTACAGCTCCTTGAGGCTAAAGTGGGAGGGAGAGGCTGCACTGTGATTGGTGGCATCAGAGCTACTTCCTGTCTGGCCTCTCACAGACCCTGAGCAGGGGTGTTGGGGGCGGGGTCACTTGCTTGCAGAGCTCAGGAGGTGGTTGTTGCAGGGTTAACCCTCAAACAGGGAACCTTGTGTCTCTATCTCCTCCTTTTCTCTCATCATTTGAGTAGCAGCTTTGTCAGGCTCTGTGGTGGTCACTGTGACTAGAAACAGCCCAGGGCTGAGGGGCTGGGCGAACCCTCTGTTCCCCACAAATCTCATTAGCAAAAAGAGGTTATTGAATTATTAACTAGCCATTTCCCAAGTTAGCCAGGAAGTCGCAAGGCGGCCATGACACGTATCTGTACCCTGGAACGGCTGCGGAAGGCTGCTTCCCACTCTTTGCTTGTCAGAAGTAACTGAGATGCACTTTGGCAAAGCACTGGGCAAGCTGGACGGCACAGATGAAGGGGAATAAAATTTAATGTTGTAATAATGACCGCAGGCCCAAGCAGAGCCAAATGACTTCCAACTCATGCTCTTTACCCTTCTTGCATGAGTAAAATTTTATATTAAAATCTTGATGTATGTACTTGGAAAATTTAGAATAGCACAGGCACAGAAGCCAAGCAGTGTACAGTAAGACAATGCATTCTTCCCAAAGGTGGGCATCTATATAGTCTACAGTCTATATAGTTTTGAAGTGGTCTCTCCACCTACACCGAGTGAATGCATGGTGTGACGGTATGTGTGTTTCTGCTTGTGGAGGTGGAGTGTGTGACTCTGTGTGTGTGTGTCACTGTGTATCCCTATTTATGTTACTTATTGCATCATCCAGTTCACCAGAAAACATGGATATTTAGTAGCTATGCGTGATTACTCCAATGTCGAAGGACCCAAACACCTGCCAGCAGAAAGACAACTGAGCACATTGGAGAGTTTTCTCCAACAGACCCCGTCTATTAATGCAAAGGACCAAGTACAGCCGCAGGGCCCAGGTGGGTGTGCTGCACAGACACGGGGAGAGCTGAACGTGCAGGGAATGATCAGCTAAGCAAGGGTTCTATTGTCAGCCAGGGTCACAATACCCTCCTGGCAGACCTGGGTGCTGGAGCCCCAAATGGATCCTTTGTAAACTCTCGTCATCTTTTATGACCTGTGACTGTAGGATTTCATCCATCCATCCATCCATCCATCCATCCATCCATCTATCTATCTATCTATCTATCTATCTATCTATCTATCTATCTATCTATCTATCTA
>JANHMN010000002.1:236043629-236062441 GCA_030674055.1 Rhabdomys pumilio
CTATCTATCTATCTATCTATCTATCTATCTATCTATCTATCTATCTACCTACCTAGTCCTGTTGTTAGGGAAGTATTTTGGAAATCAGTCAGAGTTCATCAGGACTGCCTCTTCCTCCTCTGTAGCTCTGGCGACTTTGCTGCCAGGGTGACAGTCTTGGCCAAGTTCTCTGCCTTCAGATGCACACTTAGGGTGTTTCCGGATGTTGTCAGTTTGATGGATGAATTTCCCAGCATCCCGTTTAAATAGAAGAAGGCTATGATGAGTAGACACCTTTCAGTAGGGAATCCCTTTTGCCCTGGGAGGCCAAGAGGCTGCTCAGCTTGGGCCAGAGAGGGACCGGGTGCAGGGACCTGACCCAGCCAGAGCCAACCCAGCCTCATGTGGGCAAACAGCCATACAGACACCCTCCCACTAATGGGTATTCCCTGGACACGGAGTTTGTATTTGCTTCTCTCGCTGTCACAAATGCCCAAGTGGTCTGAGTATTAATGAAACAATTTGCAGCCTCCTTTCCAAGCTTAAAATATTCAGCACCAGACATACTGTTTTGTTCCCATTTCAGCCAAGTTTAATTTCTCTTAACCAGCTTTGTTGTTGGAAAGTAAAATTAATGTATGATTTCAGTGTTTAAATCTCAATTCTCAGCAATTCGCGACAGATTGCGAGTGAGTATGATTTGTTCGTTAGCACCTAATGGGTTGAAATAATTTATCGCGCAAACATTTTTTCTAGGAAAACGATGCCACTTGAACAAAAGCAAAGCAGGAAATGTTCCTTGTTTATCTAATGAACCACCCTCGGGTGAGCAAGTGGATTAGCATTGCGCAAACTTTGTGACTTATTCATCATCACTATTTATTATTAAAACTTTATCTGCTTCAACTTAGTGAATGACTGCCTTGGGATATGCGGCTCGCAGCAACAACAACAAAATAAAGTTTATGCAATTTGCATAATATTGTACAAAGAATATTAGCTTAGAACAATATGAGTCCCCGGATCATTTGTGCAGCCTTTTGGTGTTTAATGTTGGTAAATATTTAAATAACAGCAAGCCCGTGTAATTATGAAGATCCCTCTTCTACCCCGCTCTGGGGGGATAGCAGCTGTAAATCACCAGGATCATGTGACTCTTAGGGGAGGATGTTAGGGCTTGATGGAGAGACACTTCTTGTTCCTTGTGGGCAAGGGTAATGGAAGCCTGCTAAGGGGAAGGTATCCGAGACAAGAGGCGATGGGTTTGTACTCTGACATGGTCACCCTTTATAGTGGTGCAGGTGGGTCACATGACTGACTCTGCATGGTTCAGGCATGCAGGAGACGAGACTCCATGGCTCTGGGTCTTCCATCAGTACACCACTATTTGTGTACTAAGAAAATAAGCGACTCCAACCTCAGGACCTTTGCACATGCTGTCTTCTCCCTTTGCCTCACCGGCTGGTTAGAGCTTCCTCCCCTGGATCATTCTTCTCCAGCCCAGTCTAGCTTTCTTTCCCAGTGAGGAACCTTTAATGATTTCCCCTTCGTAGTTTATTCCTCCAAGATCTCCATTCTCCTCTGGACCAGAACAGGAGCTCTGTGCCTCTGATGACCAGAGTTGTATCTGCAGGTCATGGTGCAGTGAGTGACACATGGTGGATGCTGAGTCACAGCTTTGTTGAATGACAGAGTGAGTGATGAGGGGCCCCTAGAGTGACCCATTAAAGCAGTAAGTGTCAGGTCAGTGGTCCTGGGCCACAGTAACCTCCAAAATTAAAAGAGAATTGGAAGGTGGGTGTTAGGGATGTGGAGACCTCAAACACTGCAGGGGGACAGTTCAGCTGCAAGGGTTGAAAATCTGAGTGGTTATTATAATTATTATTATTTTGGTCCATCCAATATATTTATGAGGGCTCTCCTTAAAATAGCAATTTGGGAATGTATAAACATACCTGACCCTAAGGCTATAACACTACACTGTTGTTTACAATTGTGAAAAAGCCAAACAAATGTTCAGCCATGGAAGGGCTATGAGAGAGAATTAACTGGATTGCAGAACACTGGAGGAGCCAAAGCCAATTTAGGAATACTTCAGTGTATAGGATGAGGCAAACTCAGGGCTAGTGGACTCCTCTTATCCTCTCCCTCTCTCCCTCATTCCTTCCTTTATTCTCTCCCCCCACACCTTTTCCCTCCCTCTCTCCTTCCTTCCTTTCTTCCTTCCTTCCCACCCTCCCTCCTTCCTGTTTTATCCCTCTCTCCCTCCTTCCTTCCTTCGTTTTCTTCCTCCCTCCTTCCCTCTTTTCTTTCTTCCCTCCCTCCACTCCTTCCTTCCTGACCTCATGTTTCCCCAGCGGGCCATGCACTCACTATGTAGCTGAGGCTGGTCTTGAACTCCCAGCCTCCTGAGCACTGGGGTTATAAATATGCACCACTATACCTAGGTATTGTTAGCCTAACTGTTGTCGGTGTAACAAAATGCCTCAAGACTCAACACTTAACTTACAAAGGTTTGTTTGGCTCATGGTTTGGGGCACCAGCAAGAACAAGTATGTGGAAACAGGTTGAATGTGCTCAGATCCTCTGGGAAAACAAAACAGCAACCGAAGGCAGTGGGTAGAAAGGCGGCAGCCATGCTAAAGCCAAGGGAGAGCCACACAGCCATGCTAAAGCCAAGGCAGAGCTACACAGGCGGCAACCACAGGAAGAAGCCAGCAGTGAGATTCACCACCAAAGGCAGCACACTAGAGAATCTCTTGCTTTCTGGGAAGTCACTTTCAGAACCAGCATGTGACAAGGTTACTCTGGATATGGTGAAGACCGTTCTGCCTCACGCTTGGCGCCAAACTGTTGTGGCCTGTACTCTGGCTGGCTTGGGGGCCAAAATGTCCCGGCCTGTGTTGCTGCTCCTCTTAACTGTATTGACTCTCATATATTCCTCTTCACTGTATCCCGCTTACTGGAGCTCAAACCTTGAGACTCTTGTCAGTCAACAGGTTCTCCAGCACAGGAGCGAGGATGACCGCTTCCAATTCCTGTGGTGTCCTTCACTGTACCCCGCTTACTGGAGCCCCACTTTGGGCACCACTCTGTTGCAGACCGTTCTGCCCCACGTTGGGCGCCACTCTGTTGAGAGTCGCTCTGCCCCACACTTGGTGCCACACTGTTGAGAACCGAGCTCTGGCTGGCTTGGGTTGTGCTGCTGCTCGGGTCCACGGGATCAGAGTCAAGAAGAATGGAGACAAGGCAGAGGTTCTGTAGTCAAATCTTAAGTCTCCTTTATTGTCTCTCTACTGGTGCATATTCTCCCGACTCATATTCACTCTTGACTGTATTGACTGTATATATTCTTAACTCATATTGCTCTTAACTGTATTACAAGGAAATCCTGGGTATTTATAAGCACATGCAGGAGAACACAGGTGAAAACATTTTACCACGTGCACTATGCAGCTGGGGTCACTAAACAGCAAAACAAGCTATGTGGGATAAACAAGATATTTGTTAGAGTGTGCTCAGCTGTTGTAGGCTGCTGAAAAACCAAGTCTCTATCAGGGTAAATGGTTCCAGATGGTTGCAAAGATGATAACTGCTTTCTTGCTGTTTTCTGCTTAAAGTTGGCTCCCTACATGGATAGGCTTCCTGCCTTTGCCTCACACCCGCACTTCATGTGGCTGTTTTTCTCAGATGGCTTCTCTTCACACTGGAATTCAGCTTTGCAAGGTGGGAGCATGAGAAGACCAGAGTCCACCTGTTCTAGCATCAAAGCATCACTGAGTTGTGCCAAGCTCAGTGCCACTAAGGTCATGGAAGGAGCAGGGAGTCATTCAAGCTCTGGATGAAAGTGCTCAGTATCATTCATGCAGGGTTCTCACTAAAGTACTGAGCCTGAAGACAGAAGATGGAGAAGTGTGTTATGGAATGCTGTGGGTGTGACCAGAACATCATAGAACCAGGAAACCTGTGCTGTCATTGGCAAATGGCTGGGTCATTAAGAAGAGGGGAGAAGGAGATGATGCATTAGTCAGCTTTCAGTGACTGTGATGGAGATCAAGGTCCACCTTGATAAGAGGAAAGGTTGGTCTCAGCCCTGACTCTCAGAGACTCTCAGAAGTCTACCAAGGGCAATTCGCTGGTTAAATTCCTAGTTCCGAAAATAAAATTAAAGAGAATTATCAGAATATAGCTTAGGGTGGAGCTCAGCTTGCCCGAGGCCTTGAGTTTGAGCTTTAGCGCTGCAACCACATAAAACCAAAGAGTATCCTAGAAGGTCCTGTCCCCATTCATGTGGGCCCTGCCTTGGTCCTGTGGTCACAGTTATCATAGCAGAGAGGGAGAGAGGAGAGACAAGGAGGGAGTGGGGAGAGAGGGAGTGAGAACAGGAGACAGACAGGAGAGACAAGGAGGGAGGGAGTGGGAGAGAGGAGGGAAAGAGAAGAAGAGAAGGAGGGAAAAAGAGAGAAAGACAGAGAGGTGGACAGTCTGAGTACCTCCTTCAAGGGCATGTGTCTAGTAGCCTAACATCCTCTCATGAGGCCCTGTTATGGTTTGTATGCTCAGCCCAGGGAGTGGCACTATTAGAAGGTGTGGCCTTGTTGGAGTAAGTGTATCACTGTGGCTGTGGGCTTTAAGATCCTCATCCTAGCTACCTGGAAACCAGTATTCTGCTAGCAGCCTTCAGATGAAGATGTAGAACTCTCAGCTCCTCATGCACCATGCCTGCCTGGATGCTGCCATGCTCCCACCTTGATGATAATGGATTGAACCTCTGAACCTGTAAGCCAGCCCCAATGAAATGTTGTCCTTAGAAGACTTGCCTTCGCCGGGCAGTGGTGGCGCACACCTTTAATCCCAGCACTTGGGAGGCAGAGGCAGGCGGATTTCTGAGTTCGAGGCCAGTCTGGTCTACAGAGTGAGTTCCAGGACAGCCAGGGCTACACGGAAAAACCCTGTCTCGAAAAACAAAAACAAAAACAAAAAAACCAAAAACAAACAAACAAAAAAGACTTGCCTTGGTCATGGTATCTGTTCACAGCAGTAAAACCCTAAGACAGGCTCTCACTATAGCACCGCTGGTCTCCCCTAAGTCTGCAGCATCACAGGAAGAGCCTGAAGAGATGGGGCCAAGAGAGATGGTTCACCCAGTAAGAGGGTGTGGTGAGACCTTATAGAGGATGTGTAAGATCTTACAGCAGATTTTAAATCTGCTTCCAGCACCTGTGTTGAGTGGCTCATAACTGCCTGTAACTCTAGTCCACAGATCTAATATCTCTATCCATACTCTTACAGCATCAACACACTCATGTGCACACACACAATTTGAAAACAATAAAAATAAACATCTTATTTTTAAGATAAAAAGACAGTTTATCACAGTGGTTCTCAACCTCTGGGTCTTAACCCCCTTGGCAAACCTCTGTCTCCAAAATTTTACATTACGATTCATGACAGTAGCAAAATTACAGTTATGAAGTAGCAACAAAAATAATTTTACGGTTTGGAGTCACTGCAACATGAGGAACGGTGTTAAAGGCTCACAGCATCAGGAAGGTTGAGAATCACTGGCTTAACAATTGCAAGGTGTAACCTTAAAGAAGTCAGTTTTTATATTCACTGAAGATAAATGGTCACAGCCTTAATAATACGTGGGCACGAAAAGAAAAAGAAAAAAGAAAAGACTCTCATGTTTTGAAGATAAGTGATAATTATTTCCAGAAGAGAGCTCACCAGGAAGCTCAGAAACCCTGGCCTCTTCTGACTCTTGCTGGTGTCTGTCTTGAAGAGCCTTCTTCCATTCTGGATTTCAGATGCCACCTGCTCTCTTACTGAGCTTTGCTAAAACACTCTGCAGAACATTCTCAATTGGTAATCCCTTAGGCTATGTGCAGCAGGCTGAATAGCTTGTTTCTCTTCTTCCACCACCAACTCCACCATTCTTCAGTAATCAAAATACTTTGAGTGGTATGAAATTGATCCAGAGCCACCTACACTCAACATGGGCCACAACAGTGACTGGATATGTTGTATGGGCTACACGGAGGCATAATGGAAGTGTTATGAGACCTAAGGAAAGTGGAGCAGGGGGGAGACCCACATTTCCTCTCACCCAGCAGAAAGGCAGTGGGGGTTAGGAGCCTCAGAATTGCTAGTAACTGTTGGGAATTTGAATCAGCTCCATGAAAGCAGAGGAGAAAGCATCTATCCTCCCTCGTCAGTTAGTAACTACACAGGTCTCGGTGCTTATGAGTCATCATGGAAATACAAACAGAACGCTCAGTCCAATTCAGACTAGCCTGACACAACCCCCCAAGTACATGGGAATATATGAGTCAGGTCTATCTGGAGCTCAGGGCTGGGTAGTTCGGAGCCATTGTGCAGTGAAGAAATGTCCTCAGTGTCTGAGAGCTGTAAAGTATCAGCATGAACTTAGTTTGTTAAAAAGAATTGCCCTGAACCCATCCTGACTTGAGTTAGCATAAGTGTTTAATTCATGTTTCCTTAAAAAGATGTTCTCTGGACACCTCCACAGACCTTGGTTTTGTAAAGTCTGGTTACCAGTTACCAATGCCAAACTCCAAATTTGGGTTAATTTTTTTTTTTTTTTAGATAGAGGGTTTAGTCAGGATTCTCTATAGGAGCAGATATGAAGGGGGTTCTGGACTGGCTTACTGTGGGCGGAGTCATCCAATGGTGGCCATTTCATGTAAGAGAAGCTGAGAGCCTGGTAAGTGCTCAGTCCACAAGGATGGAGCCTCTGCAGTCCTGGTATGGTGCTGAAGGGCTAGAATATTGCTGGAAAACCATTGGTATTTGAATCCTACTTGCAAACTGAAGAAACTGAGGTCTGATTCAGCAACTGTTATCTGATGTCAGAAGGTGGAGTCCAATGTCAGCGGGTGTGCCAAATCCGGCTTGGCCTTGTAGGGAATGGAATGACATGGTTCTCACCCCTGGAACAGAGTCAGCAGGGTGTAGGCCTCCATGAGTGTTGACGGTTGCTATGGGCATAAGGCTTGTTTGTATAACAGTGTAGATATTTTCATGCTCCTCCTTGAAGAAATGTTCTCTCTGCCAAGGTTAATGACTTCATGATAGTCAGAGACAGCATGAGCCCAGGAGACAAGTGTGTCTGTATCTCAGCAAAATGCTAAAATGTTATGACCTTCAGGATAGCACTTAAGGCTGTTGGAAAGAATACTGAAGACATGAGTTCAAAATATGTAATTTTCCAACTACACAAACTATAAGGATGCAATATGAATTATATGAGGGGCTTCACACACATAAAGAAACAGAGGCAGCTGCACTGTGAACCAGCTTGTCAGAAAGACACTAAGGAAGGGTACAAAGAGCTTTAGAGAGTGGTGATCTCAGGGCAAGGTCCCACACAGTCAAGTCTTTTTGTTTATACTTACAAAGGCAGGTAGATTTCTGAGTTCAAGGTCAGCCTGGGGCACAGGGAGTTTTGGTCCAATCCCAGGCATGTTAGGAATGATAATTTCAGTGTGAAATTCCAATTGTCTATTTTATTGTCTGTGCTTATACTTGCTGTCTCAGGTCAGCAGCTGTTGTCTGATGTCAGCAGGTAGAGTCTGTTGTCAATGGCTGTTGTCATATGTCAGCAACTGTTGTCTGATATCAGTAGGTAGAGTCTGATATCAGTAGGTGGAGTCTGGTGTCAGCAGTTGGAATCTGGTGTCAGCAGGTGGAAAACACCATCGACACAGTCACTCAGATTGAAAGGGCTAGGAAGAACACATAGAAATCTTCCTCTGGACTTATTGTTCTTCAGGTCACTAGCTTAATGAAAAGGGACCTGCCAATCAATATTCCAGGCAAGCTGTTTCCCCACCCCACATCAATCACCTGACCAATCATCTCTGGAAACATTCCCACAGGCACACAAGAGTTTGTCATCAGCCTATGCATCTCTGGCAGCTGGCAACTGAGTCTAACCACGGAAGAGATTCCCCATCTCCTCTCCTGGGAAAGCAGAGAAATCTATGGAGCTCACATTCTGAATAGGCTGGTGGGCACAAGTGGTGTCTTCAGAAATCTGCCCCTCAGCCTCTGCTGTTCTGTCCTCTGTGCCAGCTCTCTCTTTGCATGAACTGTGCCCAGCAGCTTCTGACCATGAGCCGCCATATCTTACCAGTTAGCATTCTTCCTGGAGAGATGAACAGGCTGCACCAGTTCAGCTCTAGCTCTTTGGCAGTCTGGCAGTCATCACTAGGACAGAGGGAGGGTCTGTTGGTTAAACCTGGGTATTATCCACAAAAAGACCTTCAGAGTCAACTAGCCTGGGACCATGGGGTACACAGAGCCTGGGTCACCAACTGGGGAGCATGTGGGAGCTGAACTTAGACCTCCAACACATTTGGAGCAAATATGCAGCTTGGTCTTCAAGTAGGTCCCCTGACAAGTGGAGCAGGGATTGGGGGGGGGCTGTCTCTGTCTTTGTCTCTGTCTCTGTCTCTGTCTCTGTCTCTGTCTCTGTCTCTGTCTCTGTCTCTGTCTCCTGCCAATGAATCCCCTTTTCCTTACCTGGACTGCTAGTGGGAGAGGATGTCCCTAGACCTGCTGAGGCTAGATTCCCGAGTGTGGTAGTACCCAAGGGGGTTCCCCTTCTCTGAGGAGAAGGGGTGGGGACAGAGGGAGGGATTTGTAAGGGTGAGGCTGGGAAGAGAGGAGGGAGGAAGGCTGTGATTGGGATATAAAGTGAATAAAAATAATAAAAATTTATAAAACAAAACAAAAACCAGAACCTGAATGTCACTCCGACCAGGAGCCATCCATCAGTAACAGGCTGAGAGACAGATTCTCAGGAGAATGAATCTGGGTGGGTGTGTTTGTCTGTGTTCTGTTGTCGTGGCAGAATATTCAAGGACGGATCTGTTATAAAGACAAGTGACATTATTAAGGCCTTGCCTCTGGAGCTTTGATGGCATAGTTCCAACATTGTCTCATCTCTATTGAGGTTGTCATGGTGGATGGCAGGGTGACAGTGGGTCTCTGTGCAAGAAGAGACCACACAGTGACACAGGAAGATAGAGCTTATGATTTTAAAAAAAAGATTGAGGTGTGTGTGGTGTTTTCATGTGTGTATGTGTGTGTGTTTGCATGTTTGTGTGCATGTAGAAGCCAGAAGACAACTGTGGGAAGAATCCTTCAGGGGTTGTTCATCTTGATGTTTTAGACAGAACTTTATTGATCTGCCAGTTCCACTAGGCAGACTGTCCCGTGAGATCCAGGGATCCTTCACTTTCTCTGGCCCAAGACCACACATGTAAGCCATGGCAGCTCATTTTTACATGGGCTCTGCAGATCAAATAAGCATTTTCTGATTGAGCAGCACCCAGCCTGCAAATGTTGAATAAATGCACGAGTTTCCTATGTGCCAATGAGCAGACCAAATGTCAGGGACTGTGGATAGCAGGCATTGAATGCTCGAGACCATGAGGCAAATACTGAAGGAGTCAAAGACACAGGGGAGAGAAGGCTGGGTCCCTGCCTCTGTCACACCCGAAGAGCCAGAAAAAATGTCTCCCAAGGTCCCTATGAGCAAACTCTGCAGTTCGGTCACTGTTTATTTTTAAGTCGGTATAATTTGTGGTGTTATCTCCCTATAGCTGAAGTGACTCCACCCCAGGGTCCTGTTGCACCTTCTGTGCCTTCCTGAGGTGTCTCAGACCCACACAGCACCCTGACTGCATGGAACTGGAGAGATGGCCACAGGCAGAGCTTGCCCTACAGACGTAGCTCCTTCAGTCTCTGCTAGCCGCTTACTGACTCCCTAAGTGGATGGAATGTTGATACAATGTAATTCTAGCTACTTGCCGTCAATCCTCAAAGCTGCTGCTCTCTCATTATTTTTTAAGTTGGCTTCAATGTGCACAGTCTGTAATGTTCTCCAGCGTCAAACCTTATCTTACTCTAAGCCACAGGTGGGGCTGCAGACTTGTTCTACTTTGCAGAGCTGTAGCTGCGAGGATAGCCATTGGCATCTCCTGAGACACAGGCCTAGGCTCTTGCTGCTCTGCACAACGGTCTGATCCAGTTGGTGCCAATGCTGGCTGGTGAGCACTAGGCTGTGTGCTAGAACCTGGACCAACTAAGCAACAGGTCGTGGGGTTTATGCCTGCATGCACACAGAGGAAGGGCCACATGGGAAACAGTGAGAAGGTAGGTGTGGATACAAAGGTTGTTGTAAGCAGTCACAGGACAGCATGGCTGGTGTCAGGCTCCTGAAAGTCCATACTGACAGAAACTAACTTCCTGATCCGGGTGTCTCCCTGTTCTGAGTCTGTTATGGAGCACCCAGATAACTAGGGTAGGAACCATAATCCCTCATCAGAACAATGAGTGTGAGGGAGGCATGCTGGGTGATGGACACAGCCCAGCTGACTTCATGCCTCTGCTCACAGCCCAGCTAAACCTAGACACATGACTCAGGCCACCACCCGATGCTGACTGCCAAAGCCTGAGCCCAGGAGAGACTGAGAAAGAGTAGCCTGACCCTGACAGGGTCCAGCCCAAACTTCCCACGTGCGGGGCACAGAGCCAAGTCTGACCCTGGGTGAGCCTGTTCTGCAGCTAGTGATACCCAACATAGTAGCAACATGTGGGAGTTTGGTGGTGCACTGAGCAAGCACTTGTGTGGCTCCTGCTCCTGCTGGTCTGACCCATGCAGGGAGGCAGGGGTGGGGATGGAGGTGGGGGAGCGAAGGGGTGAAGGCTGTCCACAGTGAGTCAGACTAGGAGCCCAGCCCTTAAAGTCTCACCCAGAAGTATTGATTCCAGGCAAGGGTACATGTAAGAGGCCTTGGATTTGACTCTCAGCTCGGCGATAAAACAACACAACTAATGTCATTCATCTTATTAAACATCAAATACTGTGAGGGTTTAAATAGCGCCTGTGTTGGATTGTATCATCACCGTGCCTGTTCCCCATGCTGGCCAGGCATATGGAGACCAGTGAGGCTCACTGCAGGCAAGTGGCCAGCTTGTCGGTTTTCATTCCCATTTGCCAGGGGAATTTGTGTATTTACAGTGTATACATAGATGCAAATGGAGAATTGCTCACAAGGAGGCCAGAGTTCAAAGGAAACAGACCATAAGTAAAACAATGAAACAACCCATCTTTGCTCTCACCTCCAAGCTCTGAGGACATAAACAAATACAACACAAAAGCCAGAAAAACTTCTTAAAGGTCAGATTCAGAAAACCGGCCTGGAGAGAGCCGATCAGTAGTTCTCACCTTGTGATCTGTTCCCAGAATCCATGAAAACGCCTTGTGTGGAGGCTTGTGATCCCAGCATGGGGAGGTGAGGAGAAGAGGGTCCCTGGGGCTCCCTCTCCAGCTCCAGTAGCTCAATCAGTGAGCTGCAGGCTGAGGAGCGACTTGTCTCTAAAGGAGGTGACACCTGAGGTTAAATTTTGCCCTCGCATGCGCAACCAACACCCACAACACGCATGCACATGCACCCACGCACCCACGCATGCACCCACCTACGCAGCACGCACGCGTATAGAAAACAAATAAGTGGAGGTTTGATTCCTCCCTTCCACTGGTGATTTCTCTAGTGAGAAGGTGGGTTTTTTTTTTTTTTTTTTTCAGTTCAGAGGACATCTGACTTTAGGATCTCCTGCTGGGAAGCACTTCACATGGGCTAGGGGAATGAGGAGCACTTTAAATGGGAACCCCTGGAATTAATCCGTGTTGGTGCGGCTCAGAACAAGTATGGGTTATAAGCAGACTGTCTTGAATCAGGGGGTGTGGATGTAATCCCACCTCCTCCTCTCTGCATGAGGTCACCTGCCTCCTCTAAGCCCCCTTCCTCAGATGAAGGTGAAGAAAACAGGAAGCAGCTACTTCACAGTGTCCTGAAGACCCCGTGGGAACCCATCTGGAGCTGTGGGTACCACCGAGATGTAATGCCGGTCACCAGGAGAATGCTTCGGGTATGAGCAGCTGCGACTTGTCTGACAGGTATGATTTTTGAATGAATTGAAGGGTCAGGCTAGGGTATTATTATTGTTGTTGTTGTCGTTATTATCATCATCGTCGTCATCTTCGCTCTTATTAAGTGGAATGGGCTGGCGCTGAACCTTCGATCCTTCTGCCTTCACCTCCCAAGTGTGGGAACACAAATGTTCACTACCGCACACGATTTATATGGTGCTAGGAATCCAACCTAGGGTTTTATGCGCATTGGTGAGCACTTTCAGAATTATGCCACATTTCCAACCTCAAAAAGCACCTCTTATGGGGCCCCTATGGGAAACCACTTTGGCTACCATAGAGACAAAGGGTTGAGGAAACTAGTAAGAAACCAGGCCTATTTCCAAAGCTCTTTTGCCAGTGAGAGAAAGGTGCTGCCCTTGGGAGTCGTCCTTCCCGGTGGAATTGCCGGTTTCCAGCAGCCTTGATGATTTTGTAATGCAGAGGTCCACAGTGGGCCATGCATGGCGTGTGTAGAGGTTCTAGTTATTCATGAACAAGCCATGAGATATTGCATTCTGGCTTTAGGTGAAAGTGCATGGCTCTTCACTTGTGGCTTCTCTTGGACACTGCCATTTGCCTTTCTGTCCCAGTGGGAAGACTCTCCCTAGAGCGAGATCCATGTCAGGGTCAAGCTTTTCTGAAGGAGCAGCTACTGTCCTGGACAAAGGCTGACTCCCAGAGTCTTGCATTGCCATTATGGCTTGATGTCTGATGTCCTCATTTCCCTGGTGCTGACTGAGCCTGTGTCCTCAGACACATGCAGATCAACTATGACCCTGTCACATACGAGGAAGGAAAACACAAGGTGCCTACTGCTTGCCTTTCCTCTGTGGGCTGAATGGGGAGGAGAGGGGGTTCATCCTGGGGTCCTTGCATCTCAGTGAGTAAGGCTTTGTCTGCCTTTTGCCCCTTGTGGGTGAAAGTGGGGAGTGGCTCCTTTATCAGCCATACAATGGTTCTCTCCACACACCATGAGTACTGTTCGTTTGTTTCAATTTAGAGATGAGTCTCTTGGAGGAGGAGCTGGAGCTGGTTGTTCTCTGAAGCACCTCAGCCACAGGCTCCTTCACTGGGGAGAAGCTCTGATCCCTCCATATTCCTGAAGTCCTCTTTCTGAACTTTTTTTTTTTTTTTTTTTGGTTTTTCGAGACAGGGTTTCTCTGTGTAGCCCTAGCTGTCCTGGAACTCACTCTCTAGACCAGGCTGGCCTCGAACTCAGAAATCTGCCTGCCTCTGCCTCCCAAGTGCTGGGATTAAAAGCGTGCACCACTACCGCCCGGCTCTCCTAGAACTTCAAACTCAAGATTTCTTCATTCTCCAATTGCAGAGTGGCATATCGGGGTGCAGGAACAGGAAGGGACTCTTTAAACAAACAGTGTGAGTGAGCAGCCTTCAGAGTAGCCAAAGCCACAGGGGAGAGCCTTCCCTCAGATTTCCTTTGGTCTGGTGTGATCTTTAAAGGCCACTTGCATAGTGCCCCCCCCCCCCCCCCGTTTAACTAATAAATTACACGCATCACCTCCAATGCTTGCCGATCTGGTTGTACACCTGGAAAGGCACAGAACAGGGGGAAGGTAAGAGAAGCCAGATGAGACTTTCAATTTTTCTCACAGCCCTACTGAAACAAAGAGGCAAATTAATTTTAGTAATACAATTTACAAACTGGATATTTGCATAACACTTCACTTTATTGCACTGGGAAATACAAAGGGATGCGTATTTGTAGATATTGGTTTGAGCTCACCACTACATGAGACAGTGGAGGACTGGGTGAATAGCCCTGATCTGACCTGTGATTCCTCGGTCCTATTTTCTAAATGCTACCAAATTAGTGTTGGGAATCACGGCAGAGAGACGCTACAAAACTGTACTTCCTGGGTGTAGAGGCACAAGAAAGCTCCTGTACGAACCTTAAGCATCTCATAGAATATCATCGTGCAAATATGTAGACCTGCTGTTTATTGGGTGGGTGATGTATTATTTCAATCACAATGGTGGTTACTAAACCACCATTCAGTAACCTTGGCACACTTTTAAAATGGCCAGTCCTCTACATCCACCACCCAGCTCCAACACTCTTCCTGTGATGAGTGTCTCTCAGAGCCTCTGCCTGCCTACCCCCAAGTATTCTTTTACATGTTTCTCTATAAAACATTTTTTTCTTTCCAAATATTTATTTATTTGCTTGCTTGTTGTTTGTATCTCTGACTGTCCTGGATTTTGCCATAGATCAGATTGTCCTGTGACTCACAGAGATCCCCTGAGTTCCTGGGTTTAAGTAATATACTACCTTACCTGCACTGAAATTCCCCTCTTTAAAGATGATCACGGCAGTATAACAAACCTTCCAAAGAGAAAACAGAACATAGCAACTTCCTCCCTGGTTTCCATGGCTTGCGTAACTTTTCCTTTCTCTCTTATTTATTATTTTCTCACAACACAATCTTTTTATTAATTATTTGGGCATCTCTTACTCTGCACTCTGGAGTGCTCACCGCCCCCCCCCCCCCCCCGTTTCTCCCAGGTTCACCCTCCCACCCTGTGCTCTTTCCTTCAAAAAGGAAATTAAGACAAGAACAACACAGCTGCCATGTCCAGTTTGTGTTCCCATACTCTAGGAGGCACAGCACGGGGAGGGCCCTCTACATAAATGCTGGGGGGTTAAGCAGCCTCAAAAGCATTTCCTGCAGAAGGACCTAATTGAGGACTGCCTGAGAGACCAGGGATTGCTGACGCAGACAATGTCAGCCAATCAGGAGATGCTTTCTTGGGACCAATGGGGCATAGGTGGAGAGTATTAAAGGGGTTTGCTGTGATGTTTCTCATTTGCTCCCTGTAGTCTGTGCCTTTGATTCCTGGCCACCTCTTCTTCAATCCCCAAGGTCAAGTAGGGTTGGGCAGCGGGTGGCCCAAGGTATAGGCAACACCTTATATTCACTAGAGGGAGCATGAGCAAACTCCCAGGGGCCAACCTTGGTGGGCCGTCTGTTTCCCTCTCACTCTTGTCTGTCACTCAGGCTTCATTTGTATAGGAAGTCAACTCCAAACTTCTCCTTTCCATTTACTTACCGGTTTCACAATGTTACTTTGCAATATTTTCTGAAAGTGACCAGAGATCTCCTCTCCTCCCCTCTTCTCTCTCTTTCCTTTCTGTTCCATTCCGTTCTGTTCTGTTCTGGTCTGTCTGTCTGTCTGTCTGTCTGTCTGTCTGTCTGTCTGTCTGTCTGTCTCTTTCCTCCCCCTGTTCTCCCTTCCTGCTGCCCCCTACTGAACAGACACTGCCTTTATGAACACATCTGCACTGTCAGAGGCAGTGACTGTTTCTGGGGTTTCCTGATATCATCTTGGACATTTGTCTTCCTGCATCCTGCAATCAGCCACCCCCCACAGGACAGTTGAAGAAAAGTAAACAGAAGCTCATTGTTTAAAATGCTTGCCAGCATTGACCCCCCTCACACCCACTGGGATGAGCTGAGTCCTTCAGTAGCTTGGCTTGTGGGTGTAGACTGGATCTGGGTGCAGGTTTAATGTGGGCACCCAAACTCCTCCACAGGGGCGGGCCCTTCCCTATGTCTTCCTGCAACACTTCCTCTGTACTTCCTGATGTAGCAAGCTAACTATCTAACAAGTAGGTGCCATTTAGCCAGAAGGGCAGCGCTGAGCAGCTCCTGAGTAGCTCCACCAGCACTGACCTCTTAGCTCTGGGATAATTGAGAGACCTGTCATGCAGGAGAAGAACTGGGGCGTCACACTGTGGGCCTCCAGTGGTGGCTCTGAGACGTGAAAATCCGACTGAAGAGCATGAGCTGACAGGACACTCTGCTCAAGACTGGGCTGCTGGGGAGGGGCCACTGCATAGGCTCCTGCACACTTCAAGGTCCTTAGTGTCACCTTGGTGCCACATGTGACCTGCCTGTGGACATTCTATGCCACACAGATCCCACAAGTGACTCCCGGTGCTACCTGGCACAAGGCTGAAAGCTGTGAGTGTGTAAGGCCAGGGCACTGGCTTCTATAACTCCCCGTGTGTTACAGTGTCTGATTTTTTAAGCACACACTGCAAAACGTCAGCTTCTTTAGCAGTGACACACATGTAAGGAGATTAAACCATGCATACAGCTGTGTGGGAATTCATCCCAAGGTCAGCATGGACTCAGGGTGACCTGTAGAAACACACACACACACACACACACACACACACACTAAACTATGCATACAACCATGTGGGAATTAATTTGAAGATCAGCACAAACTCACAGTGATCTGTGGACACATTTTAAAGAAAAGTAAATAAATTAAAGCATGGTGGCATCTTGAACTTCCAGGCAGCAGGTGACTGAAGCATGGGTAACTCAAAGCCACCTGGGCCCAAAGAAAGGCCTCCTAAGTGAATTGATTTACACCACACAACTGATTTTGTCTTTCAGTGACAGAAACAACTAATATGGTATAGGAACAACAGGGAACACATACTGGATAGAAACTGGACTTTGGAATGATGAAATGCAGGTTATGAGGGAGGTTCACTGTCTCGTATTTATCATTTCGTCACAAGATTGAACTAATTTGGAGATGAAAATGGTTAAACCAAGCATTCTCGCCCATTTTATCATGTTAAATCTATTTAACATAAAATTTACTATTCTATCCATACCCCCTAGAACACAGCCAGTGCCACTAAGTGACATGACCCTCCCTGGCCTTGGCTCCCTAAGGCCACTTGTCCCTGAATTGGACCAAGGTAGGTTCTCATGTGAGTAAAACCCATGGGCCCCACCCTGCTGTGGCCAGCGGTGTTGTAAGATTCTTGTAATTCCTAAGCAGTTTTCCTAGCAAGGCACTCACATTCTGCTTCCCTTGCATAGGGCCGAGAGGGAGAGGACAAGGGGAAAGAAGATTAAAGGAGGTTCAGTTCCCAAACAATGATTTTTACTGGGGCCCAACTGACAGGATGTGCGTAAATCTTGTGCACTCAGCCCGGTGGGCTTCACGGACCCTGAGACAGGGCCCAGACATCTCAGCAGCTACTCTAACACCTGTTTTCTGGTAATCACAAACTTCTCTCTACCAGGACCTGGGTGCCCTGCCGACACCCCACCTTGCCTCTCCCGGCTCCTGCATTTTCTCGTGTCTAGCTTTCTATCCAGCTGCTGTTGCTGAAGTTCATTCAGCCTCTTCCTCACCTCTCCTCTTGCTACTCTGTACTGTCCAGTGCAATGCACACTGTACCATCTGCCCATTCTTGTTCCTCTTGATGGATATTTATGCCACTTTAATTGTCCATTATAAAGTCACTGTGAGCTGGCAAGATGGCTCAGTGGGTAAAAGCACTTGCCACAAAGCTCAGTGTGATGGTTTGTATAAGCTTGGCCCAGGGAGTGGCACTGTTGGGAGGTGTGGCCTTGTTGGAGTAGGTGTGGCCTTGTTGGAGTAGGTGTGGCCTGTCTGTGTGGGTATGGGCTTTAATACCCTTGTCCTATTTGCCTGGGAGCCAGTATTCTGCTAGTAGCCTTCAGATGAAGATGTAGAACTCTCAGCTCCTCCTGTACCATGCCTGCCTGGATGCTGCCATGCTCCCACCTTGATGATAATGGACTGAACCTCTGAACCTGTAAGCCAGCTCCAGTTAAATGTTGTCTATTATAAGACTTGACTTGGTCATGGTGTCTGTTCACAGCAGTAAAACTCTAACTAAGACACCCAGTGACTTGAATTTGATACCCAGAACCCACTTCATGGAGGGAGAAACTTGATTGCCAGAAGTCCTCTGACCTCTACACACGTGCCGTGGCATCCGCACCCCACCCCCACCTCACACAGAATAAATAAAAGTATGGGTCTGGCATATTCAAAGGAAATTAAAAAAATCATTAACTTTATGAAAGGCGGCCACACCCACTCTGCCAAGATGTCCTCGTTTAGATGGTTTTGATGTATGCATCACATCTTCATCCTCAGTCCGTCTGTTTCCCCGACTGCAGCAGCCTTTTCAGTGCCACCTCAGAGACAGTGTTTCCCAGGACTGCGTTGCCTGTGTCTCACAACCCGCTCTATTCTCTGGGACTTTGTGCTTCCTGTGAAATCAGTTGTGCTTCAGAGGTTCCCAGCCTCCGGAACTGTCCCCTAGACAATTGTGTAACCTCCAGGCAGATGCAGAAGATAAATACATGGGCAGTTTGGCAGGAGATAATTTCTAGTGGTCACTTAGAGGGGACACTTCCATATGATGTTAGCCTTTTGTTCCTGAGTAAGCCTCGGAACTGGATCTGAGCCCACAGCCTCCGCTAACAAGACCCTCTTCCATCGGTTTGGAAGTGAATCTCCATAGCCAGCCCCTGACCCTGCCACTTCTGAGGTTTCCCTCATCTCTCGCTCCTCACTGAGGTCTTTGATTAGTGGTGCATATCTGTAGCAAGGGGGGGTGGCTGTCACTGGAATTAAGGGAGACTGGGTATGATTTGAACCGCGGAGCATGAAGGCCTGCTTTAAGAGAGATATGCAAAGCCTGTGGTTAGAATGATTACAGCCAAACATCAGGACGTCTAGATAAAACCCCTGACATCCCACAGCGGGGGACACATGCTAAGAACCTCATTCTAATGAATATACATTTTGAGTTTTCAACTACAAGGGAATTGGGGCAGATCGTCTACTTCACACTTTAATTAACAGCCCGGGTGGGTTACCCTTCCTCTGTTTTATCTATTGATTTTATCTCATTAAGGGGGAGTGGAAATTGGTTCTATTTCGTCTTCCTGGGCAAGCCTGTCTTTTCATTATAAGCTGGGCGTGGGAACACTTGGGCCCTGGGTTTGGCTGCTGAGGT
>JANHMN010000002.1:236062451-236076293 GCA_030674055.1 Rhabdomys pumilio
GAGGCAGTGATTGTAATGGCAAGTTTAGTTTCAAGCATGTTGGAATCCCAGTGCCTGCCTTTGGGGACAAAGAAAGCCTGGTTGTTCAAGGACATCAGGGACTTTTATGTCTCAGTCACTAAGCATTCAGTTGGTACCTACTTGGCTGCCGGATGTTATCTTTCTGATAGTCTGAGAGTTTATGCCTTCTCTTCCACCACAGCTATTTTCTCAAAAGTGAATCTCATCCTTCGTGTTTAGCATGCCCCTTTCCCGCAGTGTTCCTCACCTTTGAGGGACCAGATGCTTAGGCGACCACACAGGTGAGCCGTGTGTGGACCTGCACTCTCTGGAGCCATCTGGGCCTTTCACAGTCACTGCTAAACCTCAGAGTCGGTGCCTGGTTTCCAGAAGCCCTTCTGTCATTTCTGAAAACGATGGAGATGAAGTTGCCTCTAGCAACCAGATCCATAAGTCTGATGTTCCAGGCCTGACTGCGTTCAGCTGCTCCCAGATTGCCTACAGCTAGCTTAGGTAGTGGAAACGCTTCCAAGTCCCATATACCCCTTTCAACACAAAGAGACCCCAGGGAAAAAAAGAGAGTGGGAAAAATCTAATAAAGAGCATGCAGAGAACTTGCGGTACATTTGCATAATTTATGACTAAATATAGAAGAACTCCATCTCTTTTCAGAGACATTTTTATTATGGCACGCATGCGTATGTGCAAAAATATCTTTTGAACGGCTAGTGGCTCCTACCTTCTGATGTCAGAGGGGAAGGCTGTATACAAGCAGTGTCTTCCAGTCTGACCAGAACAGAAGGTGTGTAGGTCAGGATGCATCCTGGTGGTTGAAGGCTGTAGCAACAGGACTGGACAGTTCCTCTGACATCTTGGAGTGTCTGCTCACCTTCTCAACGGCAGCCTATTCCTGACTTACAAACTGACAGATATCAAAGACAAACCTAGGGCAGACTGTGAACGCCTTGTCTCCACTACCTTCTCTCTGGGTCTCCCTACCACAGTCCCTGTAGTCTTGGTGTCCTTGAGTATGACCCCCGCCCCTTCCACCTCCCCTCAGGTGCTGGAGTCCTGTTCCACTCCTCCTCTGCTTTCCTTTCTGCTCAGCTCTCCCCTCCCCAAGGCTGTTTGCAGTGTCCATGGCCTGCAGGCCAGAGTCGTGTTCACTTAGACAGTCTGTTCCTCAGGCTGTTGCTCACTGCCTTCTAGTTTCCTCTTTAGTCCTGGAAAATCGATTTCATTTAGAGTTTTTTTTTTATTTTGAAAGCCAGTCCTTAGTATCCCTAGCAAGATGAACCCTGTTATCTTGGTCACCTGACTTCCTACTACAAAAATCATAGCCTATGTGTACCCCATTTTGTGTTGTCTGTTTGGTGTGACATGTGCATATACATGTGTGTGTGTGCATGTGTGTGTGCGTGTACATGTGTGCATGTGTGCATGTGTGTATGTGTGTGTGTGCATGCGCACACACGTGTGCACTCACATATGTCATGTGGACCTGAGAACATAACATCTTCCAGCAGGCAGGCACCTTAGCATGATGAGATTTCCTGAGTTGAGGACGATCATTAGCAACAAGGGACCCCTGATCTTAATTGTCCTCCCATCTCTTCCTTATAACCAACCACAGCCCCCAGAAGTGTCAGTTTCGTATCTCCCCACCAGCCTCAAGGGTCTGTCAGCCTGTGAGAGCTATCAGCGTGGTACCAGAGGTGGAGGATTGTCTTACAGACAGATGGACTACTTACAAACAGGCTTTGCTGAGTGGTCTGTGTATTGTTCTCAGGACACCCCAGGTCTAGTCTGCTTTCTTCAGATTCCTCCACGTCTAGCACAGTTAAAATAAAAGCTCTGTTTACCCTGGTCTTAGGGGCATTCGTCGTACAGACTCTTGCTTGCTAAATGGAAGCATGCAGGGAAGAGTTCTTGAGGTTGGCTTGTTTGACATAATTTGGCGCACGGAATGCACATGTTTGCAGGCATCATAGCTCTCTCCTCTGCAGGAATTCCTATGTATTCCTGAGGAATAGTCCGTGCGGGCTTATTCTCAAGATCCAGCACACGCTCTGTGACTGTGCTCGGAGTATGGGGCTCAGCACACTGGACATCCAGTAAGGGATGTTGGAGTGTGGTACAGTTCTCACGGCGATGTTTAACTCTGCAGCCATTGAATGCGCAGAGCTTTGATAGCCTGTTTTAAGCATTTATGGAAGGAGCATGGAGCCGAATCCAGTTGCTCCTACTCACCCTGCGCCTTTGCCACCTGAAGGAAGGTGTTACAGTTGTTTCATTGTGACAAAAGCAAATTAAAGAAAGTTCACAGCGGGAAGGAACCTGAGGCTGCTGGTCACTTTGAACTAGTGGTCCGGAAGCAGAGAGGACAAGATGGACTCTCACTGAGCAAGAAATACCGAGATCTCAGGGAACTCTGTTCTGCAGACTTGAGATAATCTCGCAGAGTAGGCAGAGACAGGCAGGTCTAGAAGACTCGGGATTGTGAAGAGAGAGGGGGGAGGCGAAAGGACGGAGGTGAGAAGGGAGAGGGGAGAGGGACAGAGAAATAGAGAGAGATAGAGAGAGAGAGAGAAAGAGAGAGAGAGAGAGAGAGAGACAGAGACAGAGACAGAGACAGAGAGACAGAGAGACAGAGAGACCTGGTATTCAGCTCACTGTTTCCTTTAAATTCAGATCAGAGATCCCAACACATAGAATGGAGCTGCTCATGTTTAGGGTGGGTCTTCCTTCCCACCCCAGTTAAAACTTACTGCAGACAGCCTCAGGGGTCCACCTAGAATGTGTCTTCTAGTCGACTTCTCATCCAGTCAAGCTGACAGTGATGATTTTTTTTCATGGAGAGAGACCAGCGGAGAGCAAGTGAGGTGCTCAGAGGAATTAGAACAGGGCCTGACTGGGCCTACTAACTTACCTCTGATGTGCCTGTCAGTCAGAGTTTGTCTTGTCAGGGAAGCTTGGTTCTAGGATCCAACTGGTAAATGCTGGAGTTTATCCAAAAGGTGGAGGGAGCTTTAACTATCATATCCTGGCCAGAGTGGCAAATCCTGTCATGCCAGGCTCAGCCTCTCAGCCCGATGACAATGTCTCATGACATTAAGTCCACAATCCCCTGAGTCTTCCAGACCTGCCTGGCTCTGCGGGCAGTGTGAGATTATCTGAAGTCTGTCTGCTGGAGATAACTCGGGATCTCAGCATCCTCCACTCAGTGGGAATTCATCCCACTTTAAACCCAACACCATGATTCTTCGAAGATGACTTGGTTTCTGATGTCCACAACAACGGGAGGGCTCAGCCACACAGGGGCAGGACTTCCAGTCACCAATACATCGACAGGCATACTACCAGTTACCCAGCTCCTCTTCTGTGCCAGGCTATCCCTGAAGCCTTCCTCATGGGCAACCTGGTACAATCCCCGTGGGAAGGATTACCCAGGACAAGGACTTGGAGACATCATAGGGAGGTCTGCCACTCATGTTAATCCACAGCTCAGAAGTACTAAAGCAGAGACATGAACCCACGGCTGTCTGACTTCACAGTCCAAATTCCAAACACAGAGTCACAGAGCTGAGTCACCGAAATTGAAATCCAGGTGCCTGCGTTTTCTCTGCCACCCTGGAACACTTAGCTTGGGCGGTCCTTCACTGAGAGAGGACATGCCACCTGTAAAACTGGTGACCACCTTGAGCTGAAGGGTTTACAGGACTTGGGCTGACATTTGATGACCTTATGGAAGTTGGGCAGTTTGGACGGAGGCTTTACAGACCAGATCAACACAACAGGCTCTCTTTATAGGGGACGCTCACTCACGCTGAACGTGAAATTGAGTCACAGCATCCACTGGCAGGTGTCCAGTCGGACATCTCTGAACAAGGAAGGTCCCTCAGTTTCCACGCTTAAGAAAGGTCATTACACGAGAATATCAGTTACTTTTATTTTCTCTGTGGGGCCAAATGTCTGATATGAGGTAAATCCAGGGAGGAAGGGTTATTTTAGCCATAGGATCTTGGCGGGGAGAGCATGGTGGGCAGGATTCATCCTAGTGATTAAGCTGCAATAGCAGACAGAAAGCTGAATGGTTTTGCCCAGGGAGCTTCCTCTAGCCACGTCCTCCTGGGTACCAGCCCTCTGGTTTGGGGTTTTTTTGTTTGTTTGTTTTTTAAATTTATTTTATTTAGGAGCAACATCTTGCTGAGTTGCCTGACATTTAAGCTTGTGACCCTTCCATTTCAGCAAAGACTAAAAGTCACCATCCACTGTATTGGTTTGCATGTGCTCCGCCCAGGGAGTAGCACTGTTAGAAGGTGTGGCCCTGTTGGAGTAGGTGTGGCCTTGTTGGGGTGGGTGTGGCCTTGTTAGAGTGGGTGTGGCCTTGTTGGAGTAGGTGTGTCACTGTGGGTGTGGGCTTTAAAACTCTCACCCTACCTGCCTGTAAATCAGTATTCTGCTAGCAGCCTTCAGATGAAGATGTAGAACTCTCAGCTTCTTCAGCACCATGCCTGCCTGGATGCTGCCATGCACCCACCTTGATGATAATGGACTGAACCTCAGAACCTGTAAGCTGGCCCCAATTCAATGTTGTCTTTTATAAGAGTTGCCTTGGTCATGGTGTCTGTTCACAGCAGTAAAACTGTAAGACATCCATCCTACTTTAAACTTGGCTGCCTTTAAAATACAACAAAATAACAGTAAAAACAAGATCTGGAACCATCCGGTTTCCTTCCATTATTTAAAATATTCACACCACTGTTTTGTTTTGTTTTCAGGAAACATTAAAAATCTGCCACAAAGCCAATGAGAATGAATAGATTTTAATTGCCTTTAAAAAAAAAAAAAAAGAGGAAACCTCTTTATGCAGAAGCTGCCCTAGAAATTCCCCAAGAATTGAGGCTACAAACTGGGATGTCTCCAAAAGTTTGAGGAGGTACCAGCTGGTCAAAAAGAAAAGGCGAAAGGAGATGAAACACGTTCAAAGAATTTTCAAAAGGAAGGACTTCAAACGAGAAGTTTGCAAATGGTGTCTTTTGTCCTAAGGACAGAGTATTTGTATGGAGTAGCTGCTGGGGGTGCCTGTTCCCTGACATCCTGAGTGGAGAGGTGAGACTGTGAGTGCCATAGGACTGTGATGGTGGCGCACATATTTAGATCTGCTGGAGACCTTGACCCAGATATTTTTGTCAGGAACAGCCGCTTAGACTTTGGGCAAACCTTTGAAATCACCCCAAACAGAATGCTTTTCCTCACCAGGACACAACATTTTAAGTGTTCTTAATGTGAAGTCCCCAGAGTAGATGGGTGGGCAAGCCCTGCCCGCCACACCCTGGCATATACATAGGCTTGATGGGAGAGAGGATGGGGCAATGGGCTTAGAGCCATGAGGCAAAGACTTCAAGGGCGCACATTGTACAAACAGATCTCCTCGCTTCCATTCAGGTGAGGGGGATCAGTCCTGCTTGCTTTTCTAAGAGAGAGACGGTTCTATGGTCTCAGGAGGGGTGCCTTCTGGAGCCCTTCACAGTTGTATATGCCAGCAATTCAGGGTTCCCAGAGAAAGAAAATATCAATTTAGAAGAGTCAGTGTTTTGCCAACTGATTGGACCGTGTGCTGTTTGAGCCATGGAATCTCTTCTTTGAAAATGTTCATTTCCTGTATGTTTAAGTTATCATGTGGGAATCCCATCAAAAGAAAAGACCTGAATCTTGCAGTCTGCCTCCCTCGAGTCTGCCACTCTGTTGAGCGACACACCACACTGTGTCAGGTGTCCCTTTGAGAAACAAGGAGCCAGTGAGAGTATTGTCTACGAGCAGGTGATATAACCCAGTTCAGACAAGACCACGCAGCCCCATCCTGCCCAGGTTCCAGCAACCCCACCAGCCATAACACTTACCGAGATTCTGTGTTAAAATGAAATCTGGCTTAAATTGCATTTAAAAAGAGATAAGAAATCAAATGGACTTCTAACAGGTCCCTGGGCTCTGGGAGGATGAAGTCATGTCTCTGGCTTCTCAATAACTGTATTAGCGGTGTGCTTCAAAGGTCCTTGCCAAGCAGAGGCCGGGGACGGCCACCAGCAACACTGCCTGCACTGTATCAATGAAGTTTCTTCCCAGAGAGACAGTCCTGCCTACCAGCAACCTGGAGTCTTCTGTTACATGGTTACCCTGTGTACTTTAATGAATTGGTTCTCACACTTGTAGACAAGACACGGAACCCATTCTAGAACAATGTGTAGGTTAGCTCTGACCAAACCCCGCAGTCTGAAAGTGGAGAATGCAAACAAGATGGGTGTGCACTTCTAGAAGTAGCCTGGCAGGGAAAAGAAATGTCCATTCCATAAGGGGGGTGGGAAAGTGGTCTAGGAAGTTCCAGAGGTGGTCAAGTAATTGGATTCTTACCCAGATGGAGTTCCCCTGAGGTCTGTGCTCAGTAGAACTCGATTAAATACATCGAATGAAAGGATGATTTAAGACAGCAGCCTACATGTCAAGATAGCAGACTCCTGGAAACAGACAGAGGTGCTGGCCATTCTCCACATCACTAGTTTGAGAATCAAGTGATGTGACACTTGAGGTCCCTTCTAAGAGAGAAGCTACAGAATCTCAGCAGAATCAGATAAAGTTCCAACAAGACCTGTAGTCATCCAATACTGAAAACCCCAGGCTGCCCCAGGCTGCCCCAGACTGCCCCAGGCTGCTCCAGGCTACCCCAGCCTGCCCCAGCCTGCCCCAGCCTGCCCCAGCCTGCCCCCAGCCTGCCCCCAGCCTGTTCCAGCCTGTGTCAGCCTACCCTACCCTACTCCAGACTGTCCCAGCTTGTCCCAGACCACCTTAGTGTGCCCAAGTCTGCCCCAACCTGCCCCAGCCTCTCCCAGCCTGCCTCAGCCTGTCCTAGCCTGTTCTGTGTAGATCTCTGCTGGCATACTAAGGATTTGCATACTGGAGAGAGCTCCTTGAGCACAGAATGACCCTGGCAAGGAAGATGTGTGTGTATGCTGCCAGCCAACACTCAGAAGCAGTTCTGGGTAGAAAGCGCTGTCTTTAGAGTTTTATTCCTAGATAGCACTCCACCCTCAGCAATTCTCATCCCTTGAAATCACCTTTCTTAGATATTACTATCTCCAGATATCTCTATCCTGAGGATATTCCCGGAAAACCTCACCCGCAGAGTTCCATCTCCAGACAGCAGCCCAAGACTGTTTCTTCCTCCTATAGCTCTATCTCAAGATAGCTCCATCCTAGATGGCTCCATCATCAGATGATAGCTCTGCCTCCAGATGCCAGCTCCATCCCTAGACAGCTCTGTGCTCAGAAAAGCAAAATATAACTGAAGCTCACAGTTCAGGAATGTGTAGTGTATGTGGCTCCCAAGAGAAGCAGATAAAAAGTGTCACATGATCTCCTAGTGAGCTTGGAACTTCTGTGTTCTGGAAAGTTCCTGAGCCATAGGTTTAGAATCTCTGTTTCCATTGTTTGTGGAATATGGTTTTCCCCAGGTCTAGAGCATCATGGGTATGTTGGCAACCCATGACGAACCTGGAGGTTCAGAGCAAGATTGTGGGAATGTGGAGACTTGGAGAAGGTGGGCACCCAGGTGTTAGTTAAGGAGATCTCTTCAGAGTTGGTAAGAGAGAGCTTGGGGCTCTAAGGGAGAGAGGGTGATCAGTGGCAGGGAGCTAAGTGAGTACATCTGGCTGCCAGTTTATTTGAAGAGCAAAGTGCAAATGGCCACAGACAGCTGTAGTGAGCTGCAGCCTTTGCTCAAGCCCAGTGGCTTTGCCATGTTAAGGCTGCATGGCTGACATTTCTTCTTTTTTCTGAAACTCTTCTGCTCCTGACAACAGGATGAGGCAAAGATGTGGATGTATCCTCTCTGTCTTTAGGGTGTTCTATACTTTCAGGTAAAGACTTCTGAGCCCACAGCCCAAGGCCATGACCCACCTTCTGGGGCTCTGTGAGGCTCCAGACACCACCAGGATTCACTCATTTCTCTGCTCTCTGAGCACCTGAGTGCTGCTGGACAATCAGAGCCACTTGCTAGGTGAGTGTCACCCCGTGTAAGCATTCTTGTTCTATCCTAAATTGTTCCAATCCCATGGCACAGGGCAAGCCTGGCTCCTTCAATAGAAACATTTTTTTTCTTTTTAATTTTAAATATATTATCTTAAAAGGGCATTTTGTGTTCACACGCTTATTATCCTTGGGCAAAGTCAATGTTTCTGCTATAATGAATTTCAAAGGCTGCTTTACAATGAAGCGAGTTCTTGTCCTTGTACCATCTAGAACCTTCTCCCATCGTTAGCTGGGTTGACAGGAGGTGCAGATTCAGGGTTTGCACTGAAGTGGATTTTATTGAGCATCCAAGGCTGTTATAATTGCTTTGAGGACTTTTAGTAAAGGTGACCTGGCCCAGAGTAGCAGTCGCTCTGCTTTCAAGCCTGCACCTCCCCCCTTATCTCCACCCACAGGGACTCCACATCACACAGGTTTGCAGTACTCTGAAATGTCCCCAGTGGAACCAGCCGTGTTCCCTAATGAGTGTAGCTGGTTTGAAGAACTAGGGACACCCAGGGAGGAAAAGAGAGCTAAAGTCCAATTACATCACACATTAGCTTAACAGGATATTATTTATTGTAATTTATGGAAATATATTAGTGAATTTCCCGATGTAACTGAAAGGTCTAAATTATATTCAAAAGAGAATATTTAATGACATGTTAGCAGGTACTGTATTTGAGAGCTATTTGTTAAAGTGCTACCAATTTTGACAAACATTTGTAGAAGTGATTTTTTTTTTTTTGGAATCTTGAGGGAACAGAAATAATATATGGATAAAGACACAGAGTACTGTTCACAGATGACATCAGGATAAATAAGAATTCAGCAGTGGAAGTGTCTCCTCTGCCTTGCCTAGTGCTGGCTTGCATACATAATTATCAGAGCTCATTTTAATAAAACCAATAAAGAATGCTAAGTTGGGAGTTTTGCTACAACATTAAGCTAAACAGATGGAAAAAAATTCTTACTGGTGCTGATTCATCTAATAAAACTCAGCGTAAGTTAATGCAATTTCTTAAAATCAAGACAAGTAGAGTGGGTGCTGTAACATATCTCTCATCTATCTGTCTGTCTGTCTGTCTGTCTGTCTGTCTGTCTGTCTGTCTGTCTATCTAGTTACCCCTCCAGCATCTATCTATCTATACACCTATCTATCATCTATATCTTATCATCTATATACCTTACCTATCATTATCTATCATCTACCAATCTATTGATCTATGTATCTATCCACCTTTTACCTACCTACCTACCTACTATTATCTATCATCTTCTATCATCTCTCTGTCATCTATTATCTATTTTCTTATCATTTATATACCTATCATCATCTATCAATCAATCTATTGATCTGTGTATCTGTCTACCTTGTATATATCTACCTATCATTAAATATCTATCTTCATCATCATCTATATCTATTTGTCTGTCATCTACTAGCTACCATGTACATATCATCTACCTACATGCCTACCTATTACTATTTATCATCTATCTATAATCTATCCATCATCTATATTTATTACTTATCTATAATCTATCCATCATCTATATTTATTATCTATCTATAATCTATCTGTAATCTATCTATAATCTATCTGTAATCTATCTATAATCTATCCATCTATTTATCTATAATCTATCAATCTATCATGCTCAAAGAAGTCCTCCATCATTCAACAACATCTCTCTTTCCTGCTTCCCCAGCCTCTGACAGCTCCCATCCTATTTACTTTCTCTGAATTTGCTCTTGCAAGCCCCACATCTAAGAGCAACCATCAATTGTGCATGCCATGTCAGCAATTTCATTTCTGACATACCCCGTTGACCTGTCTATGCTGCAGTGTTTATCCGAGTTCTGTTTCATCTCATGCATGTATCATGCTTATCTGTCCCTTTACATATGGACAAACACATGGATTGTTTTGCCTCTGGCCACTCTGAGCAGTCCAGCTATAAGCACCAGCACCTCTAGGAGCCATTGCTTCAAATCTTTGATTGTACAGTGAAGAATGAGATGTTGAGGTTTGATCTTCTGAGATGTACTATAATGATAAGTCCTGGCCCCCTTGGCCTGGGTGCTCCTAGGGACAAGAGAGTCTGCTGTACCCAAGTGATACTATGTAACCTTGTCTCACAAGTTATCCCTGATTGGTGAATAAAAATGTCTACAGTCAGTAGCTGGGCAGAAGAGAGATGGGCAGGGTCTTGGGTTCCCAGGGTTGGAGGTCGGAAGAGAACCAAGAGGGGAGAGAGAAGGTGAAGAGAAGAGAAAGATGCCATGGGTTAAGAGTCAAGAAAGCATGGCCCTGAGGGCTGGCCAATTGGAGTTAAGAGCAGCCCAGATGAAAAATAGTAAGTAGGGGTTATCAATAGGAAATAGACTTTAATAGCATACAGGGTAGATAGCTACCCAGCTCTAGTGCTGATTAGGGCTTCTTATAAATATAAAGATTGTGTGTCTTTTATCTGGGAACTGAATAATCAAAGGCAGGCTAGAAACCACAGATTGAGATTAAATATTTTCTACAACAGTGAAATTACTGTATCGTATGATTTTTTCCTATATTGAACTCTTTGAGGCATGTTTTACCATATTTAATGTCAAATGATTCATTCTGACATTTAGTTTGCCTGTGCTTGGAGAGGGAGATTCCATTTTCTTGAAGCTGAAGCCACATGTGTGGTCGGGAGAGGCCATTCTTTGTTCTACTAAAAAAACCAGAGCTCCACATTTGTGGACCTCGTTCTAACGTAGAGTCAGAAAAAAAGGGAAATGTTTGGGATGTCATAGAGCAAAGAAGGCTTGGAAAGAGAGCAAACGGAGCCACCTTGAGGCTCCTGCCATGACAGAGGTAGCTGGGGGGTGGGAGAGAAGACATCCACGGAGCATGAAGGGCTTGTCTTGTGAAGCTGGAGCTTTGTGGACTGCCGAGCTTTTGCTGGGCGAGCATCCTTGGGGAATGCTCAACTGTAGCCTAAGGTTGGGGCAGCTGTAGGCCCATATGATGAAGATATGGGGAGAGTCGGGAGGAGGCAGGCAGGCCATGCAGCTCAGCATGCTCTAAGGGATTTGGATTTCAGTTTAAGGATAATAGGAAGAAAGGTATTGTGGAGTTTGAGGCCAGGAGTGGTGGGTCTAGTTGGTGAACAGGAGAAGTGATTAGTGAGAATAGGGAAGCTGGACCAGTCTATATGGCAAGCTTCCTACTGTTTGTTTTCTCTTGGCTGAGACAGCAGCACACAGCTTCTTCCTGGGAATACCCTCTTAGTGTCTGTACCAGGAAGGCTTGGGAGAGCAGTCACCTGGGCTTTCCAGGACTTGTCATCCTGCCAAGGTGATTATGCATAATGACTGGATAAAGAGCAAGTAGCACCAGCCTCCTGCATCTCATCAGACTGAAAGATGTTTCTCCTGGAAGCCTGGGTCACAATGCTCCTACCACGGTCACACCCAGGACATCATCCTGTAAGATGAAGCCAGTGTCCACTCTCCATAGAGAGAATGAGAAGGAGAAAGAAGTAAAAAGTGCAAAGGGCTCTCCAAGCCAAAACCTAGCGGGCGGTTCATTGCTGTAACAGGAAAGATATCTGGGTTATGTCAGCAGAAGAGAAAAGGGCTCTAAATACTTGTATTCTGTAAGATTTTGTAAACACAGCAACCAGATGTTCTTGCTGAAAGTATGGAACCCTGAAAAGAGAACGAACACAAAGGTTTTAACAAATGAATCGTTGCCACATCTGCTACAAGGCCAAATATTTAACATTTTTGCTTATTCAGAGTCACCAGAAATAAGCAGGGGCAATTGAGTCGGGTAACACCACACAGCATGTTTTCTGTGACCTTCATTCTCCCCTAGGGAGGCGGGGAGTCTGTCACCTACACCCTGCGATGGCACAGACCAACAGTAACTCACCTGTTTCCTGGAGTCTTTAAATCGGGGAAGATAAATGGCCACAGGAGTAGGATTCCTTCCTCCTACATGTCAAATCCCTTGCACATTATATTTAAAAAATATAACTTGAAATCCTAGCCAGTCATGTCCCCTACAGGAGACCAGACAGCCTTGAAGACAGAAGGGAAGCAGTTTCACCTTGCAGATGACTGAGGGATACAGGGAGCAAAGAATGAGCAAAGTGAGACAAGACACCCAAGAGGACAGGACAGGAGGTAGGGCCAGGGCTTCTGGGGAACTGAGCTGAGGGAGCTGAAATTATATTCAGTAGCTCTGTCTTATTTTTCCGTGTGTCATACAGCAATGGCTTTGCCTGAGGCCAAAGCAGTTACTGCAAGCTCTAGGGTGACAAGACAGGAATGTTGTGACCTCAGGAGGGCAGGGTGGGGGAGGGTATGCTTCACACCCAGAAAACAAGATCTGTCAACCCAGGGTTAGTGGGTCTCCTTCCATGGCAGAAAAGCAGTGGGCACAGTGCTGAGAGCTAAGAGAGGCAGGGCAGCAGACACTTGAGAATCAACAGCAGGCACGTGCGATGCCAAGTGCAACAGATGGAAGGAGCCAGACGCTCTTGGAGCAGGGATAACCCAGTGAACAGACTAAAAAGAGCAAAGGGAGCTAGGCACACCCCAAACCAGGCAGGCACAGAAGCCAGGGAGTTAGAAATGGGAGTGTCAACATCCCAAGCTGATCTGTGAGCAGAGGGCAGAGAAGACACCACTAAAGCTTTCAGGACACTTCAGAACCCTGCAGGGACATGTAGACACAAGGAGATCAAAGCCATGTGGACAGCGACTCCTTAAAGAATCCCGGAAGGAGAGAAGGAATGCAGAGAACAAAGGAAATTAAGACCGGACTCATGGTTCTGAGAGGAGGAAAGACTCACCCTAGACACATACGTTGGAAATTCCAGAAGAACAGAAAAAAGATCAGATTATCCAAAACTCCCAGAAAGAAAGATGAGATTTCTGGCTTAGAGGCAGAATTCCGGCAGTGTTTGGCTTCTCCTTGACAGCAGTAGATGCTGGGAGACAGTGGAGACATGGCTTCACAGTTCCAGGGAAGCTGTTTGCATAACATATCTTGCACTCAGCCAAAATAACACCGATTCATCAGCGAAAAAAATGAAAGACTTTTTTTGACACTTAAGGATTAGAAAGTCTGTCTTGCAGAGACCTGGGAGGATGGCTTGATTTTCTCCTCCCAGAAAGGCATTTCTCTATCCCCCATGTTGGGTTGGTCACTGGAATGTCACAGATTGCAACACATTCTATCAAATGTGATATAAAATATCAAGTATTAAACATTCTATCAAATATGCCACGAGCTCAGGATTAAGTGTTGCGGTTTATATGAGCATGCATCATACAAAAGCTGTGTAATCCACGGCAGACTGTCCAGGCTGCATTTGCAACCACAGCTTCTAAGTGGTAATCCCCTGCTCGCTCCCCTGCCTGGCACCCTCCTTTCTGTGAGGTTTGCTCAAGCCTCCCTGCTTCAGAGGCCCCTACTGATTTAACCAGTCTCCGTTAATAAGCACAAAGACGGCTTACATGTTTCCCTACTAAACGGTTACAGCAGTGCATGTCCCTTAGTCTTTTCTATTTGCATATGAGTAATATTTATACAGGGGGAGGCCCCAGCACAGGAATAATTATAGATAAAAGAGAACAGAAAATTAGAAACCTCACAGATGTAGCAAATACCCTCCAATGTAATCACGGCCATTTACTTATTCCTTAGATAACAGAACTCTGCACTCAGCTCTTCCCTACGTGGTGTGTGTGTGTGTGTGTGTGTGTGTGTGTGTGTGTGT
>JANHMN010000002.1:236085447-236134327 GCA_030674055.1 Rhabdomys pumilio
GTGGGCAGGAAGGGAGGAAGTGTGGGCAGGAAGGGAGGAAGTGTGGGTAGGAAGAAGGAAGTGTGGGCAGGAAGAGAAGTGTGTACAGGAAGGGAGGAAGTGTGGGCAGGAGAGAATTCACCCAACCCCTGAGGCATCAGCATGCTGTTGCTTTAGCTGCAATGCCCTCTGCAGGGATGTTTCTGGAAAGTAAATATTTCATCCTAAAATTATAAGATCACTTATAGGCAGTCACTTAAAATGCAGGGTGATTTTGAATCTCCCCAGGGCATAGTGGGAGGACCAGGCGAGTTAGTGAAGCCATCTTCTTCAGTTTACTCACGAACCACAGCCTCCTGAGTGGCTCTGCTTAAATTGCCAAATTCCATACCCTTTATTCTATGATCTCATTTTTTATCTACACCTCATTCCGACATGATTACCTTTTCATATTCCAAGTAATAACAAAACACATTTTCTTTCAGATAATTTGTATCAAGTTATCTGTGCGAAAAGCTCCTTCAATAAAAAATAGGCATAACAAAGACTGTAGTGAGCGTCAGGAGTAAACAGATAATTATCTTGGCTGGTTCAGTTCGCAGTGTGGCCCTGCTCTGTGTCGAGGGTCCTCGCCTCTCCTTTGTCTCAGTCATTGGTGGCTGCGCAGCCTGTGTGCCTGCACAATGAGGCGTTGGGAGCCCTGCAGCCATAGGGTGCTGCCTGAGATGGCCCTGCGTTGTTTCCAGGCCACTTGTGTTGTGACTGCTGCATAATGGAATGTGCCTTTCCTCAGCATGGCTATTTCTCTGAAAATGACTTCCGTTTATGCTGCAAAGTTTGTATAATTATACACTGTACAGCTGGTTCTTGGGTAGACGGTACTCCCTGGGAAGAAATATGGAGAGGAATTGTGTTAAGGCATGTGAGTGAGGGGCACATCTCCGTGAGGTCTCTGAGCATACAAGGAAGTCACGCCATAGGGTCTGGTCCTGGTCTACTGCCTCTAGGACTCAGCTGGGGCTCCTTAGTCATTCTCTCTAAGCTTCAGTTCATGAACCTTATAAATTTTTATAAATTCATTTATAAAATCAGGTTGATATATTAGAGGATTATTGGGAGGATTAGAGATTCCGTGAAAGGGCTCAGAATGCTAAATGAAGCGCCCCCCTTTCAACCTTGTGTGTCTTCCGTCTCCACAAATCTTCAACTCCACTTTGGTTTAATAATTAACGTGGAAACTGAACTTGGAGAAAGCCCTGTCTTGCTCAGCTCTGCTTTTGAGAGCTTTGTGAGGAAGATGACTTATTTCTATTCTAATCGTCATTTCTCTGGGGATGTTTGCACCCGGTAGGATGGTTACAGCACCAGCATACTGCCACTTAAAAGAACCCATCTCCAGATGCCCCACCTGGGCACTGGTGTGTTTGGAAGGGTATGAGGCAGGCGTGCACATCTGAGAAGGACAGTAAACCTGGATGTCCTGGAGGCACTGCCTGGCCCTGCCAAGCAAGAATCATAAAACCTAAATACCAGATGGCATCCTATTTGGGGGTTCTTGTTAAAATCAACCCAAGAAAAGACAAGGATCCTATGCCCTGATATTTCTGCCATTCCCAGGAGACTTCCAGTCTTCCTGTTCGCCTGTGACTTGACCCTCCAGCTTCCAGCCAATGACCATGGTATTTAGATCCCCACACACCCCTCCAGACTGGTCCTGGGGGTGTCACTTAGCTCTGGGTGTGGAACAGCCCCTTCGTTGGGCTCTCATGTTTACTTTCACAGCTTGGTTCACAGACCAGAGGAAACTTGGTTGCCTCAGACATCAACAGAGACCTGTTGGGTTTACCAGTCTGTCTGAATAGAAATTTCAGCTGGCTATGGAATTTCCTTAGGGGTCAGATGAGTTGAGACTCAGGGCCTTGATTCTTCCCCAGGAAAGATTGTCATGGGGACTTTGACTCAGCTTGGCAACAGGGTTCCAAAGGTGAGGGACTGAGAGACAGAAGCCACTGTCTCCAGGTTGGGTGGAGATCAGGTACCTTGGAGTAGTCCTGCTGGTACTCTGTCAGTCAGGGGCTCAAGGGGTACCTCTTCTTGGGGTGTGAATGAATTCAAAGCCAGTCTGGCTTATCACACTGAGGACATGGAGAGGGAGAGTTTACAGCTCATTATCACTACCACCAGGATAATTAGCATCTTCAAAGTCCAGGCTCTCACCCAGCTGCCTGACTCTGACTCCTCCTACCCGGCCCCACCCTCAGCACAGACCCTCAGAATTTTTAAGTACCCAGCCTTGACTTCCTTCCCTCTTATCAACTCCCTCTCCTGCCTACCCTTATTTACCTTCAGCATCCTCAGGATCTGAGCCTTGTTCTCTGTCCCCAGTGCCACTCTCCTTCCTCCCTACCCTGCCTCTACCACTCTCACCCCTCATTTCTGTCTTCCTAGGCCCTGGTTTCTATTCATTCTAATGCTAAGCTCAGGGTCTCAGTCACTCTTTGGCTTTCTGAGTAGATTCATGTCTCTCCTTGAGAACATGTGTGATCTGTTAGAGTGGCATAGTTTTACCAGGCAGCTGTCGTTTGTGCATGAAAATAGCTTAGTAGAACCACATCTGGCTTGCCCCACTGCCACTGTCCTATGCTACATCTGAGCTCTTGCCCTAGAGACCATGTTGAAATCTGATGCAATGGAACAGCGCTGAGAGGCAGAGCCTTTAGGAAGTGTTTCGGGATTGATGTCCTTAGAGATGCTGCTTTGGGGAGCAAGGGAGCTCCAGGTGGAGATCGTGTGGGGAGATGTTTGCATTAGTTCTCTGTAGGCTGGGACAAAATGCCCGATGCAAGCGACACGTGAGAGGAAGGACTTATCTTCTATCACAGTTTCAGGTGACATCTGTTCGTCATGGTGTTGAAGGCATGGCAGCCAGAGCAGGCCAAAGGTTCATTCACAGCATAGAGGATCAGGAAGCAGAGAGGACCAGAATCAGGGTTGTGTTCAATTCCTCAAAGCTCCTCTTAGTGAAGTTCTTCTATCATCCAAGTTCCAAGTCAGAGAGTTTAGCAACATCCTCCAACAGGGCCATGAGCTGGGGACCATGTTTTAACCACATGATCCCGGGAGGACATGACACACTCACTTATAACAGCACCGTCCATGAGCCAGAAAGAGGGGGTCTTCTCCCAGGTACCTCATTGGCCAGAGCTCCTGGGCCTCAGACCAGCAGAATTGTGAGGAATGTGGTTCAGTAATTTCTAGGCCACCCTGGTGTGGCACTTTGTGACAGTGAGCTGAGTGTGCTGACTCCACCTTGCAGCCCCAAAGTCCCCTCTTATCCCTGATGCCCCATGGCAGTCCTGATGCCTCCTCTTCACTCTGTGCATTCCTCTGCACCTTTCACGTGCACTCTGCTATACAGCTGCTCTCTTCAACAATTCCTTTCCATAGTCCTTCCTCTCTCACAGTGTTTCTCCCTTGGTTGCTGGTCCATCTCCTCCTTCTGGTCATTGTTTAAACACTGGCTCATTAGTGATCTCTTTGCTAGGCAGCTAACACAACACCATCCCTCTGCCTGCCCATCACCCAGTCATAGGCTGTCCCCAGCATCTGCGCTCATCAACACTAGGTTGACTCAGTGCATGGTGTTGGTCTCCTGCGTGAACATGGCCTTTGTGCTGCTCACTGCTGTATCTATAGTGGCTGAATAGAGGCCTGGCACATAGTAGGTGCTCACTGCATGCTTGCTTAGTAATTCCTAAAGAAACAGAAACATAGTTGGTGTTGACCAGACAGGACTGAAAACGTAACTGAAAAAATGTCCTAGTGGCCTTGGACAGAGGGGTGTGCAAGATTCAAACATGTCCTGGACTCACCAAAAAGAGCTGATTCTCCTAATGACAACCCCTTCATATCCTCAAGTCAATCAAGATGCCATGGGTATCAGCTCAAGGAGTATTGAGAAGCCAGATGGTGATTGTCCCTGCCCTACAATGGGTATAGGCAGATTCCGGGCTTCGGTTGGCAGCCATCTGTATCCTGGCCACAGGGTTGTCCATTGTATCCTGACAACACACTGAGGAGAGAGACAGCAGTGGCTTGCTGTCTCCATAAAGGAATAAACTATTCCAGTAAGCCCCTTGTAGTTCACACTGCTTTCTGATATTATTCAGGTCTGCCAGGGTTGTGTGATTCCTTCTCCCCAGCACTCTGCAGGGATGTCTGTAAGCCCCAAGCTTTGCAGAAGATTGCACACACGACAGGCTCCCAACATGATCTAGAGGACAGAAAAGGTTCAGTGGCAGCCATAGACAAGGCATGATGGGGGTGTCTCCCTGGAGGACACACACAGGGAGGACTGGGGTGATGGCAGTGGCAGCTCTGTGAACTTGGCAGTGGAGAGACATGATGTTCTGTCTTGGCTCTTCGATCCAGAGGTGGACGGGGCAGTTGAGTCCTCTTGCTCTCATGGGTGAAGTAAAGGCGTCACTTCAGTCACCCCCGTGGAAACTGCAGGAGTTTGAAGCAGCGATATATAGGTGTGCACAGAGCACATGTCCCGAGGCTTCCTGGGAGGAGCGTGTCTATCACCCCTTGGCAATGTTTGACTCATATCAAGATTTGCTTTGACGTGACCCTACCCATGCAGAACAGTCTCCCACAGGGCGTGCTACACATCGTCATCCCAGGCTGTGTGATTTGGCTCCACAACCATAGTGCAGATTTTTCAGACCTCACAAATAAAACAAAGTGACATCATCTGTGATACCCAGAGATCCACCCCAAGCCATGGCGATGCCTCTGCTGAGCGAGCTGCATCCAAAGCCTGATGCTTGCTGCTGTGCAGTGGCCACATCTGCCATCAACAACCAGCTCAGGGTGACAGCCATTACACTTCGATGACTTCTTCCCGTGTCCCCTGAAACATCTTTGGAGGACAAGGGAGTCTCCAATTATCTGTTCTCATTTTCCCCTTTTCCACACATAGACAATATTCAGTAATTAATGGCATATTTTATATATGCCAGGATATTTTCATTTTTTTTCCTCTAAGGAAGGACAAAATGACAGCACACACATAAATATTAACCCCAACTCGGGCTCCTTCCACACCAGCGATTACAGACTTTCCGCAAAAGGAGTGGAGATTATTTCACCCTGCTCAGAAAAAAAAAATCCTTCTTGTTCAAGGGGGAAAGTCTCTGACAGCGTGTGTGGCTGCAGAAGAATCTCAGCAAGTTCTTTTTGAAAATTTATTTCTCCTCTTTTATTAATGAGATTCGGCTCAGGAAGATGAGCTTCAGAATTAAAACTTGCCTTTGATGCCGGGATTCAGGCTCAGGCTGGGATTTGGTGATGGAGACTCAAGAGCTGATCCTGAGGAGCTGAGCTGCTGCCTTAGTGAGTGTGGAGGAGGCATGTGACCAGGGAAAGGTTCAGTGTGCACTAGCACTGGGTCCTCCTGTCTCCAGATCACTGTCACCTCAGGATTTAAGCAGTGTGGCCAATATAAGAACATGGTCTTTGGGACCAGGCACCTTGGCCACTCAACAGAGATGCCCCTGCCTCTCTGCCTTTGGAATATGAGGATAAAAGCAATGTGCCACCACTACCAGCTCTGAGGTATTTTCTTGATTTATCGTTAATATCTGAGGGCTTAGCCCACTATGGGATGTCCTACTCCTAAGTAGGTTGTCCCAGGCTATATAACAAAGCTAGCAATCTTGAGCCTGTAAGTGAGCCAGAAAGCAAGCTGGCAAGCAGCATTCTGCCATAGACTCTGCCTCCAGATCCCTGCCTTGTTTTGAGCCCTGACTATCCTCCATGGTGGACTGTTAACCTGTTAATCAAATAAGTCCTTTCCTCCCCAAGTTGCTTTTGGTCATGGTATTTTATCACAGTAACAGAGAAGCTAATTAATACTTAGGGGCTTTGGGAGAGTGGCTAGATCATGACTGCAGAGGCCTAAAAGTTGCTTTGGGGATGATGAAAACATCTAAAAACTGAGCCAGCAGGATGGCTTCGAAGCTGCTGTGGGCTTTACATAGGTGAGCACTATACTGCTTAAATTAGATTTAACCGAGCTGTTAATTTAACTAATTATTAATTTCTGTTGTTCGGTGTCTGTGTCTGACATGTGCTATCCCAGGTACTGTATATGGTCCTCCTTGCCATGTGTAAGGCACACAGTCATGCATGTTGCATGTCATGCGCTATCATGTGTATGGTATGCACACTCCCTGTCTAACTACACTATGGAAGCTGAGGACGGTGCCTCCTGCACTCAGAAGCCTCAGGTTCACCTGTGTGTCCTATCTGAAAATAGAAGTGGTTTTAATTTACCAACGAACCAGAGAGAACATGGGCAGCTATCCAAACAAGGCTGCATGTGGTACCCTCACCTCTACAAGGTGGCCTGCAGACTGCTACACTGCTACAGTGGAGGCAAGAGATGCCAAAATACTCAATACATGGGGCCAAGAGGTGACCAGCACTATTCCAAGGCTAGCTCCTTGGGTTTTATGTCATCCTGGGGCCTGTGGGATTGAATGTTGGCTCTGGCACGTGCTCGGCAAACATGCTCCTTCAGAGTCAAACTTCTCTCCCCAGGTTCTTAGCCTTGATTAAAGTTTCCATTACGTAAGACGCTGGGCAAAGTGTGTGTGAGGAGCCTCTCTGCTCTTTTTGTAGCTTTTCTGCCTGCACAAAGCTTTTCCAGAATGCTGAATTTACCTCTATAGCTCAATTCCCAAAGGAAACCCCAACAGACATAAGAAAATAAGGACAGAGAGAGAGAAAGAGACTGGCAAAAACCCAAAGTAAGAAAGCCTCTTGCATTCTCAAAATACACTACACTGGCACTTTTGCTCTTAAAAATTCTTTCTGTGAAGTAGCAGTGGAAGCAACCTGCATTTATTATCTACACTTGATGGCATAAAAGGTGACAATTTCTTGTCAGTGCTCCAGGGTCAGAGCAGAGGCCAGCCATTTTCTGTTCTTTTCTCAGTCAACACTCCACAGGGGTAACTGGCTGAAGTTCTTCCAGGGACACTCGTGCACACACACACACACACACACACACACACACACACACACTCCTATGCATCTGTGGGCATATGACACTCTCCCTTCAGTGTCTCCCTGGCTCCTCCTTTGTGAGGAAACCAGTGACACTGGAGTACTGACCTTGTTTTCCTTCAGCTTCTTACATCTGCAGTGGCCCTGCTTCCAAACAAGATCATATCGTTAGATACTGAGGTCATAAATCTTTGCAGACACTGTACAATCCAGTACAGATACAAAGGAGACAGACAGACAGACAAGTTGCTTCCTAGAGAAACCCAGACAAAAATGTGTGCAAAGAAATGTGTATGTTCATGCTGACCTTAACAGGCCAGTCAAGGGATCTTAGGACATTAAAAATTAAGTTTAGGACACACACACACACACACACACACACACACACACACACACCAGAAAACAAAACACAAGAAAAGCAAAAAAAAAAACAAAACAAAACAAACAACAACAACAAAAACAATCTGGCATTAGGAGTGAGGTGGAGGAGAGAAGATCAAAGGGCAAGGGCAAGGACTATGGGGTGGACAGGGGCCATTGCTCACCTTTTGGTAGGGCCAGAAGTGTATTCTTGCTTGCTGTGCATATCAGCCATTGTAAAGCTCCACAGAGAGCCAGGAGGCAAAGAGGCTCTGTCACATGGAAAAGAGAGAATGTGGGCCTTGGCAGCAGGATGGGTGGAGGAAGAAGAAATATTCATTTTAATGACCTACACATATAGCAAGCAGGGCTCAGGGAGACTTCAAGGACAGTCAGGAAGAAGCAAAAGAAACTTATTCTGAGTACTACAGTTTCATTTTCAAACTCAATGTAATCATAGAGAGAAGCTAAATTCTAGGTCCCAGGCCTTAGGGGAACTGGGAACTTCCCTATAGTTAAAGAGCTGTCTGAGTCCAGATGTCTCAGGGACAACTTATAAGGAGACAGTCATCTGAGTCCAGCCATCTCAAGGACAACTTCTCTATCTTGCTGGCAGGGTCAAACAAGTTCATGTCCCCAGGCCTAGGAACAAACACCTATCTCACTTTCCAAATGCTTTCTTAATTGTCTGTTAACAGGCAAAGAATATAGAAATGACTGTTATCTAAACCAAGGTGCATAAGTTGTAAAATTATAAAATCAATTGCCTGTTATGCCCTAATTAACTACATGGAGCTGACCCGCTCCTTTGTCCCCTTATCACTCTGAGCTCTGGACCCAAGGTTTAGCAAGATGAATTAAAGACCTTGAAGCCAGCTGCCCTGGATAAGGCCCAGTCTCCAACGGGTACTCCCTTGTTTAGCCCATAATGTCAACATTAAACTGGATAACACTGCAGCTTCCCTCAGGTTCCCCCTCACTTTGTGTTCCCATCCTTTAAAAATGTAGTACTGTGTTCCTTTGAGGACACAGTTCATATCCCAAACTGGCCGCGCCTTGATTGCTCAGAAAATAAAGCTTTAATTTTTAAGCTTCTGTATCTGGAGTGAGTTTTCTGATTCCACTTGTGAACCCAACAACATCACTGTCCCAGTGCAACCTATGGTTCATGGATAGAATCACATGAAGACATGTCCAAGAGGACCCACAGCTTTGCTGCTTCTAATTCACAGAGAAAAGTGTTCAGAGAAAAGGGAGAGCAGTGGAGAGGAAGAAGGCCAACAAGGAGAGGAACAAGGCCATAACTAGAGAGAAGTAGGGTGAGGTGGGGTGGGACCAGAGAGGGAGAGTTGAAGATGTATGGAGTGACTAAAAAGAAAGGAAGAGAAGGTGGGGAGGGAGGAGAGCAGCAGGGCTGAGTAGTGGAGAGGAAGAGACACAGAGAGATAATTGGCTAGAGAATCAGAGAGAGATGGAGATAAGGAGAAACAGAGATAGGGAGACATATAGAAATAGGGAAGGAAAGGGGGACAGAGGTGGATCAGGAGAGAGGAACATAGAGATGGAAAAGAGACTTTTGAGAGAGTGGGAGATACCTTTAAATAATTTAGAAGTATCCTTTCCTTCCCATCTATAGCCTGAAATCTCTGGCTGAATATGTTTTAAAAAGGAAACTAACTATATAAACAAATAATTAAGACCCAACAATATACTGCCTACAGGAAATTCACTTCACCAGCAAACACATATACCAGGAAACTGAAAGTGAGAGGGTGGGGACAGATACATTTTGTACAAAATAAAATCAACATGGGAAAGGAGCTGCACTTAGCCCTGACAAAGAATCATTCAGAAAGACTGAGAAGGTTACTATGTAATGATCCACAGTTATAAACATACATTCACCTAGTGCGGGAGCATCTTATTTTATTTTCTAAAGTAGCAGATACATGCTAATGTGCTAATAATTGTTAATTTCACTGTCCCTTTCATCAGTATATGTCACAAACAAAGGACCTATGCACCTTTGCAGGCCCTCTCATCTAGTACACAGAATACACATTTCTCTCATCAGCACATGGAATTTTCTCTAGAACAGACCATAAATGAGGTCATAAAATAAATTTTCATAAATTTTAAAAAATGAAATTGTGTTTTGTATTTTTTTAATCACAATAGAGTAAAGCAGGAGAAGAGACGATGACAAAAAAACTTTAGAAGTTAGAGGAAAACAAGAAAATCTCACAACTGAATCTTAAATAGGTAAGAAACTTTAGAAGAAATTGAAGAAACTCAAAAACTTGTCACGACAGATGAAGAGAAGCATGACACACCAGGATTTGTGTGAAAGAATGAAGGCTGATCTGTACCGATCGATACCCATCTTCCTTCAAAAAGAGTTTTAAATGAATAGTCCAACAAGGAGCTTCATAGGCCTGGAAAAGCAAGGGCCAATCAAACCCTAGATTATTAGGAGAGGCAATAACAAACGCCAAGTATAAATTTAAAAAAAGACTAAAAACAAATAAAAATTATCAGTGAAATAAGGAGTTATTTTTTAAGATCGACAAGTTTGACAGCAGAGACCAGAAGAGACAGCTCAATCACCTCTGCAACAACACAGAGGTCCTTACATGAATGATAGGCTTACAGGTGGAAATACAGAAGAAGTAGACAGATTTTTGCATGCACATGAGCTGCTAACATTGAACTACTGGAAACATAAAAATTCAGATGGATTGAAAACAAGTAAGGAAACAGAAACATTGAAAACTCTCTCACAAGAGCAAGTCCAGTGCTGTATCTCTCCACTGCAAAATTGTTTCAACCTACAAAGAGCAATGAAGGTTCCCAGCAACCAAAAGGAGAAAAGGATGCTTCAGACTTCATCTTCCAGAAATACAATTGCCCTACTACAACACAGGCACAGACATACTAAAGAGAGCAGTGAAGAATGAGTCAGAAATACACATGAAGGTAACTCTCAACAACATACCAGTACACGGAATCCAATGACACTTCAGAAACAAAGTCATCTTGAATTTAATGCACAAATGCAAATTTGCAAACCAGGATACATGGGAGAATGCCCGCCCTAAATCCAATCCCAAGAGAAAACCAGAACAAAATTCACAAACCAATAAGCATCACACACTGTGTGAACAGAATCACAAAGCAGGTCAGCAGATGCAGAAGGAGCTTTGATAAGAACCAAATGACTTCAAGTTAAAAAGCTCCACCCACAGCCAGCACTATTCCAGATGGAGCAAAGATGGCTGCACTTCTCTCAGAGTTGGAATAAGACAAGGAGTTCCCTTAGTTCTTCCTTTTTAAAAATTTATTTTATGTATTTGAGTGTTTGTCTACATGAATGTCTGCACCATATTGGTACCATACCTGTGGAGAATAGAAGAGGCTGTCAGGTTCCTTGGAGCAAGAGTTATGGAAGATTGTGAGCTGTAATGTCAGAGTTTGGAGCTAATGACAGGTCCTATGTAAGAGAAGGAACTGGGAGCACATCACAGGTCCTGTGTAAGAGAAGCCAGTGCTGAGAGCCGATCACAGGTCCTGTGCAAGAGAAGCCAACACTGACCCACTGACCCACTGACCTACCTCTCCAGCCCACCCCCACTCATATCTAATAAGGTTTAATAAAATTTAGTCAGAGCAATTTACTAACGGGAAAGGAGGATGTTGATGTATCCCTGTTTACAATATGATTCTTTGAACAGAAAGTCTCTACTAAAAAACTCTAGGACTGGACAGATTTAATAAAGTTTCAGAATTCAAAATCAACATGCAGACAATAGCAGCACGTTGGGCATCAATAAGTAACTTTCTAAATCCTGCTCACAACATCTACAGAAATAATAAAAAAAATCCTAGGAATAAATTTCAATAAGGAAATAATAAAACACCACTCCGATAATAACGTGAAACCTGAGGGAAGATGTTGAAGAAGACACAAAAATGGAAGATTCAATACCACTAAAATGTCCACAGGACCCAGTGTGATTTGTGGGTTCAATACAATCACCATGGAAACACCAATAGTATTTTTTCACAGTTCTGGAACAATCTAAAGATTCATAGGAAAACACAGAATTTCCTGAATAGCCAAAGCACTATCCAGCAAAAGGCCTGAGCTAGAGACAGCCCCATACCTGACTTCAAGGCACACTGCAGAGCCACAGAGACCCGAATAACCTGTTCTGACAGAGGAACAACCAGGCAGACAAGTGGAGTGGAATGCAGATTCCAGAAGCAAATCTACACACACACACACACACACACACACACACACACACACACACAGCCAGAGGCTTCTCCTCAAGGTGCCCAGAACATGCATTGGTCAAAGCACAGGCAACTAAGCAAATGGACCTAGGAAAAGTAGATGCCCACACGAGAAAAATTCAGAGTGATCTCCAGTCTCTAATCTGCATAAAGGTCACCTTGAAGTGAATCAAAGACAAAGTATAAAATCCAGAACTCTGAAAACATAGGCAAAGATGCTAATGTTTCAGTATAGGTAACAGTATTTTTAATATGCCCCTGAAAATATCAAAGCAACAAAAAGAAACAAATGAAATTGCATTAAACTAAAGTCTGCACAGCAGAGGAAACAATCAACAAAGAGAACCCAGACCTGGAGAATAGGAGAAAATGTTTGAAAATGATTTGTCTAACAAATGAGAAACACAAATAGCAAACAGCCGTGTGAGACGATGCCCAGTACTAGCAGTCATCAGGGAAAGAAAAACAAAGTGCAGTGTCAACCTAGATAGAGTGGTCGCTGTAGGTAAAACCAAGATCGGAAGCAATCTCAGGTAATGGTGAAGAGACAGAGAAAGGGGAACGGATGTCTACTCCTGGTAGCATTGTAAATTAGTACAGTTATGGAGAACAGGAGAGAGGTTCCTTGCAAAAGCAGAAACAAAAACAAAATAAACAGCAACAAAACCAACCAAGCAAACAAACAGAAATTGGAAGTAGAGAGATGGTGTGGTGGTTTAGAGCACTCTGCTCTTTCATGGGAGACCTGGACTCCATTCTTAGCATCCACATTATAGCTCACAACCATCTGCAACCCCAGTTCCAATGGATCTGATCACATGCCCCTTTCTGGCTGCCTTGGGCATTCACATGTGTGTGTGTGTGTGTGTGTGTGTGTGTGCATACACACACACACACACACACACACACACACACACACACACACAAATGATTTTGTAGCTCTGTAACTTTCAGAATCATCTCCTGAACCATTTTAATTTGATCTCGTTTAAACTGCATGTTGTTATGAAAAGAAAACGTATTCATTTGTAACAGAATATATATTTAAAATACATTTTAAAGCTCTATAAATGTTTCCATTTCTCGTGTTCCTTTTCATGCAAGAATTTGTTACCATATCCAGATTAAAAGAGAAACAAGTGCTTGTCCTAGTTAGCTTTCTCTTGCTGTGATCGACATCACCAAAAGCAGCTTGGAGGAGGAGAGGGGCTGTTTGGCTTACAAGTCACAGTCCACCACCGAGGTGGACACAGTCTAGGGGCACAGGCTAGGGCACAGGCTAAGGGCAAGACCATGAAGCAGAAACCATTGAGAAATGCTGCCTATAGGTTTGCTCCCTGGTTGTCTGTTCTTCTGGTGTTTTCTTAATGCAGCCAACAACCGCTTGTCTTGGGATTGCACTACCCACCCAACATGAGCTGGATCCCCCTGTCTTAGTTAGGGTTTTACTGCTGTGAACAGACACCATGACCAAGACAACTCTTATAAGGACAGCATTTAATTGGGGGCTGGCTTACAGGTTCAGAGGTTCAGTCCATTATCATCAAGGCGGGAGCATGGCAGCATACAGGCAGGTGTGGTTCAGGAGGAGCTGAGAGTTCTACATCTTCTTCTGAAGGCTGCTAGCAGAATACTGACTTCCAGGCAGCCAGGATGAGGGTCTTAAAGCCCACACCCACAGTGACACACCTATTCCAACCATCACACCTCCTAAATTAATCACTGTCAATAAAATGCCTCACACATGGCATATCAATCTATTGGAGGCAGTTCTTTAGTTGAAGTTTCCTCTTCCCAAGTGTGTCAAATCTACAAGTAAGTTTTCTTGTGTCTCTTCCTGACTTTTAGATGGATCCCCTGAGGTTGGAGGCAATGCCAGTGTCCTGATAAAGAGAGTTGCTCATGGTTTGCTTAGGGAACCAGCACTGGGGAGCAGGTTAGAAGGGCTCAGCCGCGAATCCTTGTGTAATGGACACAGGAGCCTGTGTCTACTGGTCCATTCAAGTGCAAGATGCTCAAGTCAGAAACCAAGCTTAGCCCGTCACTCAAAAAATCACAACTGAGTGGGGTTAAGACATGTTTGGCATCAAACCTGGATCAAACACTTCATCTCTCAACCCTGTGCTGCCAAGCAAGACATCTTTGCCCTTGTCCATCTGAAAATGGAACATGTTTACAGCGAGGCTGAGAGGCATGTAGTAGGCAGATGGAGGGCTTACTGGCATACATCTACTGTCTTCATTAAGCCCAGAGGGCTCCCTTCCCTCTATACCATCAATAAAAAGGTACCCACGATGTGTCAGACAACAGTATTTCACACTTGGACTGTTTGCAAGTCCGAGTGAATGTCTCAGATAGGGATGTTTGCTTGTAGAGTGAGTTCTAAAGATCCAGAAGTAAAGTAAGCTATTTGGACTGGGATGAAGGAAATCATAGACCAAAATATCAGGCCAGGGAGATGGGAGGAGCATCAGCAGGCATGGACCATGCATAGAAGGCATGCTCTGTTGACAGCTGTTCCGTCACACGCATCCGTAACAGAGCAAGGCATCCCCATAGCAGCCACATGCCTCTCCCATAACTCACAGGAGCTTTTGCTGATGGTCTTTGTGGGGAATAGAATGAATTAGAAGAGAGGCTGTATTCTGCTACGGGAGGCTCTGTGTCCTGGTTAGATTGCTGCTGTCTCTCCCTGAAGTGCCCCTTTGGAGCATGGAGAGGCCGCTGCAGTGTCCATCTGCCTTAGCTCTGAAGGCTACAGGCCATGAGAGAAGAGACACAGGGAGGCAGAGGTTCCTTAAGAGCCCCAGCTTTGTGGGTCCTTGTGTGTTAGTATGACACCTGAGGGAATGGGTCATCCGTACACCTCCAGGCACAAAACCATCTGGCTGAGGTCTCAGGAGAGGACAGAGTGAGTTACCTTCTGGGTTGCTCTCAGACTTCTGACCTAACTCGGGCACAGCAGCAAATGTTTGTTACTCCTTCTAACCTAACAGATGCAAGACAGCAATGTTTGCTCCACTTTCACTCTGAGATTACTTTTTTGCGGAAACTGTAACAATAGTCCACACCTATTGATCTTTGGTGAACTGCCTCCTCCCAAGTCAGATTCATTGACCACCCAGCTGGAAAGATGCTACTTTGTGATCAGGTCTCTACTCAGACCCAGTTCAAGTCCATCCCACAGACAGCTCCTCACCAGAATTTTACCAGAATTAAGAAGCTCAGTAGATCACAAAAGTAGCAATGGGTCTGACTGGAACATGGGCATCTCGAAACCTCTGCTTCATGTGGAGGCAACACCGCAGCCTGTGTGTGCTGGGCTCACCTCACTGCACAGTGGCTGATGCGTGGGAAAGGCAAGAACCCTGTAAATGGCAGCTGCTCATTACAGGCTACATGTGTGTCCAAGATCCCCGTGAGAGTCTCATCTGAGAGCACTAAGCTATCATTCATACTGTGGGGAGGGGGAGATTGTCTCAGGGGTCTGCGGATGATGATGGCTTGTGGTGTAGGTGATGAGGATGATGGTGATGGTGGTGACGATGGGGACTGTGGTGATGGTGATTGTGATGATAGAGAGGATTGTGATGATGGTGCTCACTGTGGGCCGGGCTCTCTTTTGAAGGATCCCATCGCTCAGTCCTCAAAGCAGTCCTACGACATAGGTCCTACCTTTATCCCTGTTTTACAGGTGTTTGAGGTGACACAATGACCATGTGACTTCAGGGTACTCACTGTTAATGTCTCTAAGGGACAGCACAGACATTGATTAGCTGGACTTGTGAAAACACTGGCATTGATTGCCCCACTATATCTTTAAAGAGCACACTGGAACTCAGGAAGAGAAAGCGCTTCCTCATGAAACGTGTGACACACTGCTTGCTCTCAGTGAGGACCTGCCCTGATGTGTACGTTAGCTGCATAGTGAGGAAGCCAAGAGCCAGTGTGGACGGGCCAGCCTCTCGGAGGCAGACATAGCAACCCCAGGAGACACCTCTGACCCAGCGAGATGGGAACTGGTGAGACACCCTTCATTTCATGGCCCATAAGTCCCTGGCCCAGTGACTAGGAGTGTGTGTCTGGGGCTGACCAATCTGCTCCCCTCCTCCCCACTGGATTGTGATCTTGGTGAGTTACTGAAGTTTTCCTGGGCTGTGTGGTCAGGATACTGGAGAAGTGGGACTCAAAGAGGACCCAGCATAGGGCCTCCTTCTTCAGTGTGAACTCTAAGTCTTTTCAGTGACAGGAGGCAGCAAGAACACAACTCAACACCATGTCTGATGATCACAGATGCTCTCTTAGGACACAGCCAAGACAAGTGTTAGCAGTTGTTCAGGGTGATTGGAAATATTTCAAAGAAACACCTTCCTTAGGAAAGCCCTTAGTGGGCAGAGGAGCCCTGGTTGGCAAATCTTACCTCCTAATTTCAAGCTCAGTCAACATGTGAACAAGTCAGCCATGAGGCTCTAGGCCACCCATTTGGCAAGAGATAAACATTTCTTAACCAAAGAAGCCATTCAGTTTTCTATAAACGTAAAGCTATCTTGAAAGTTAATATTGAATATGAGGTGAGTTTGGGGCAAATTAATTTTTAACCCCAACTGCATGCAATAAAATTGGAGTGGAACTTGCCCTTTTGAGGGAAATGGAGACACTGAACCATGAAATATTACTTTTTGTTACTAATATTTCTAGAGAAGTAATAATCTCAGGTTAGCATCCAGTGAAGTTTTTGAATGCTTTTGGTACAGGGCCTAGACTAATAAATGCACATTCAGAGAATTTTAAAACTGACATTTATGATGAAGAGACTTATTTTTGTGCTACCAAATCAATATGTTTATGTGAGCACATGTGCACACATACATGTACACAAATACATACAAGTGTACCTGTGTACACATATAAACATTCACACATGTACACAAATATACATACACAAATACACACATATATGCACACACTGCACACACATATATACATACATACACACATGTACACACATATATGTGCACATATACAAATGCACATGCATGTGTGTGTGCATGCGTGCACACACACACACATACACACACACACTTATGTGTATATGCACACTGTCAATCTTCCAGAAGGTTGAACAGAAATGGAAGGAATTTCTTTGTTACTGACACTACTTATTCATTAAAAAAAATCTAAAACCATAACTAACTGGCATAATCTTTTGTGTGCGTGTGTGTATGTGTGCTTGTGTGCGTAGTGAATGCACACGTGTAGGTGGGCCCATGTGCACATACAAATTCGGAGGTCATAGGAGGATCAGGGATGTGTTTTCATATTGCCTTATTTTTTTTGAGACAGGGTCTGTTGCTGACCCTGAAGCTTGTCATTTGAGCTAGGCTAGCCAGTCCGCCAGCTTCTGACATCTGATTGTGTTCATCACCCTGGCTCTGATGGGGCTGCAGGCACACATGGCTGTGCCTGGTTTTCACATGGCTGCCAGAGACTCCCTCGGGACCCTTGGATGTCACATGAAGGGCTCTTTCCTGCAGAGCTATCCACATCTATGCAGCCAACCTGGCGTGGTCCCAACCACAGTCTTTCTCCCCTTGCAGGAATCCCTTTTGGTTGTGGATTTCCTTTACTAAAAAGTACCTTCTTCTTTGACTTCCCACCCCGGTCCTTTGAGTATGCACTTATTTTGCTAATTGGAATGTCTCTATCAGAGGCTCTTCCCCTCCATTACTCGCCTTCAGTACATTTCTCTACAAATCTATGTATGTGTCTGCTCGCATTTTGTCGGCTTTGGCCATGGCTTGCATATCATGGTCTTGGGCTGAGGGTTGGTGACAACAGGAGGTCTGACAGGAGCTGGAACTCTCAGGGTGGGTCTGCTCATAGCTGGATATTCACATCTGGAAGAATGGCTGGTGGCTGGTTGAAGCGCTCTCTCTCTCTGTCTCTGTCTCTCTCTCTGTCTCTCTGTCTCTGTCTCTCTCTGTCTCTCTGTCTCTGTCTCTCTCTGTCTCTGTCTCTCTGTCTCTCTCTCTCTCCCTCCCTCTCTCTCTCTCTCTCTGTGTCTGTGTATATGTCTGTCTTTCCTCCCTTCCTTTTCCCTCCAATATCATTATCTTCCACTCACTTTCTCAGCTGTCTCCACCTAAATCTGTTTTCTCAAACAGCACCAGCCTGCTGACAAGAAGAGTTGCCCCCAAGAGGAGAGCATGAAGGATTAGCAAGCATCACTGCACCTGGCAAGAGCATCAAGGGGTTGATAAAGGACAGAAAAGAGTGCTTGGACAAGCTTGTGGTGGGCAGGGCAATGGCCCCAGAAGGTGTCCATTTTAATTATTAAACATAAATGTTATTATCTGTAAGGCTAGAGGGACTTTGCAGATGTGATTGGGTTTAGGGCTTTGAGACAGGAGACCATCTGGCTGACTGTGGATTCACATCATCTATAAAAGCAAAAGTGCAAGCATGGGCTGACAACTGAGAAAGAAGCTGCAAAGGGGAAGAGCCAGCTGCAGCAGATACTTGACCTATCATCAGGTCTGAAGATGGAGGATGGAGCTGCAAGCCAAGAATGGCAGCTGACTCTGACTGGGGAGGACCCTCAAGCCTTCCACTCAGAAAAGCAAAGGGAGCACCATCCAGTGTGAGTAAGGAACTCCGTTCTTCCAGAGTGCTTGGGGAAAGAGCCCATCCAGAGCCTCCATAAAGGAGAAAGGTCAGATTCTGTCCATGAAACCTGGGCTAGCCTCTGGCTTCCAGAAGCATGAGATAGTAATATCAAGTTTATCTTGCCAAGTTTATGGCAGCTCATCAGAGTAGAAGTATAAAATTAAACTAGAAGCAGAGCTTGCACCAAATTAAGGTAGTGGGCGCTGAATCTACTGTGCTCCATTGTCCAGTGTTGACACAGTCGACCATGGCCCATTGTCCAGTGTTGACATAGTCGACCATGGCCCATTGTCCAGTGTTGAATGCTTAGTCTACTGTGGCCCATTGTCCATGTGTGGAGCACAGTAAACCATGGCCTGTTGTCCAAGCATGTCCCAAACCCATTGTTGAAGCTGATAGGTCTCATTTGCATCCTGCCTTTAAATCGGAAATGACCCCACTGTGCACAGGAGGCACATGTTCATTTCCCTATCTGAATGTGGGTTGGGTCCTTGCCAATTATGTCCTCGTCATTGTCCCCCTGGCCACCACCTTCTTCTCTGAACCTCTATGAGGTTGACACTTGTGAAAATCACTATCACTAATGACCAAGGCGATGGGCTACTCATCTTTCTGCTCCTGGATGATGTCACATATGATACAGCTTCCCAAGAGCTTGGCAGTGTTGTCACCATGATCGGGGTCATCCTTTTAATTTTTAAAAAGGTTTGTTTTTTTTATTTTATATGTATGAAAATTTGTGCATGCCCAGTATCCACAAAGGCTAAATGATGGTGCTGAATTCCCTGGGATGGAGTTTCTGGATGGTTTTAAGCCACCGTGTGACTGCCAGGAATCTAATCTGGGTCCTCTGTGAAAGCAGTGAGCGCTTCAGCCCTGAGCTCACTGTTGTTGTGTTTCCATAGTATCCCAGACAACAGTTGGGAGTGTTTCCACCACGAAGAGATGGCAAATGTTTATAGTGTGCTGATTACTACCTTATTATTACACAATGCACACATGCATCAAAACATCGCATTACCCCATAAATATGTACAATTATATGTCAATCAAAAGTAATGTAAAGCAAGAATAGGAAAGACCTAGTGAGACAGGAGTAGTGCTCTATGCCCCCTCACAGGGCTACCTTACTCATCAACCATGACTAGCTCCAAGGCCCCTGTGCAGGACATGAGGTATCAAAAATTGTGGGATTGTAAAAAAGAACAGAGAACAAAGAAAGAGGGGGGAATTCCTTTGATTTTTTTTTTTTAACTTTTTAAAGAGATAAACTGGGTCAAAAAAAGAAGAAGAAATACAGCTTGAATCTGTATTGTAAGCTAATTCAGTTTTGAAGTCTTTTGAGAGACTTTACGTGTTCATTGCCATTAAACCTCAGCATGCTGAGAATATCCCCCCAGCACACTGAAATTTCATTATAAGCTAATGTGCAAGGCTATGCAAGGGCTGAGGAGGGGAGGAAGCCCAAAATGTGTTTTGTTAAAACCCTACTTCTGGATGCATCCACTGTGTGACATTTAAGTCAGTAGCAATCAGCCACAGTGGCCACCAGCATGCAGAAAACTATGAGCCAAGCATGCTGGCATGGACGCCTTTCTGTAGCACACGGGTTAACCCTCAAGGTTCAGAATGTTCATCTACCCTGAATGTGCACAACCCCTCTCTTCAGCAGCTGCGTGTGCAATTTCTCTTGTGCATAGATTTTCTATTTCACAAGCAAACCTTTGCCCATCTTTCCTGTCCGCTCGGACCCTCAGTCATCCTTACCTATCTCTCTTGTCTGCTTGGATCCCCTGTCATTTGGGACAGATACAGAAACTTAGAGCCTTGCAGGTCTGACCCTATCTTCTAGAGGCCACAACCCTGGGCCTTGGTATCTTCACTTGTGTGATGTGCAGTGGTGACTCTCTTACTTCCTCCCCATAGACTCAGGAAAATGTGTTCTCCTCCTTGCCATCATGGAATAGAGATTACCTTGTTTCTGTAGCCATGGCAACCAATTAAACAGAGCAGTGATGAGCTAGTTAGGTGTATGGTAATGGATATAGCAATGGAGATATATATCTGTACGCCCAAACAGGAAGGGAGGAGCGGGTCTCCCGAGCTGCCTGAGTTCCATGCACGTTTCCCCTTCCCTCTTCTCAGCTCAGGTGGTCTTATGGTGAGCTGGAGTGTACAGGATCGAGGTCACCTGATGGAAGGGTGTCTCTAGGATGCAGTCTTTATGACATCATCATCCTTGGTGGGTTGGGACCTTACTGGGATGCAGCTTAGGGGTTCCCCACACCCACTTATGCTGTGTAGGCAAGTCCAAAAGACTCATTGGTCCCTTAAAATGGACTTTGGTGGAGTCTTTACTCTGATCTATCACTGTGTCGTGTCTGGGATAAAGACATGTCTATTCACCTCTCCACAGGCAGGAAAAGCTACGGCAGCAGGGCCCCAGGAAGCTGACTGACTGGAAAGCTGTGGGGGAGCTCTGGGATGCTTTCAGCCGGCACAGTTCTTGCCTGCTCTTGTTCCTCTCAGCAGTTTGAGAACCTGATTCTGATCCAGGCTGGTGTTTTCCATTCCCCACCTCAGAAGTAAATTGAAGCGGAGAAGGATCTATATTGGCTGACAGTGCAACACGATTGGGGAGGTCAGCAGCCCAAGTGTGGGCTAGCTTTCTGTATTGTATCCACAGATCAGGATGCAGAGGCTAGACAGGAATCAGGACCAGTCTAAGAAATTTCAAGGGCCCACTCTACTGACCCACTTCCTCTTTCTAGGCTCCACCATCTAAAGTTTCCACAATCTCTTGAAACAGCGCCACCTGCTGGAGAGAGTCTTCAGGCACATGAACCCATGGTAGATGGGATTCCACACACAAGCCACAGAAACTGGCCATGCCAGCCTGCTGTTAGCCTCTCCTCAGCTCTGGCCACTCCACTCAGGGATTGCTGCTGTCTGCTAGCAGGGTGAGGAACATTTGAGATGTCATCTGCCCCCATCAGTGCCCTGAGTCTGCAGGGCTGAGTGGTCGCTCTCGAACTGTCCACACCCGGCAATGGAATCATTCCTTACTTACTGGCTTATTAACAGAAAAACATTTCCTGACTATTGTAATGATAATGATTACTGCAATTCAAGGCTGTTTCCCGAGTCTTAATTATTATTTTTATCTTTCATTACCAGTGTCGTTAATAAGATGCGAGGGTCTGTGCTTTCCCATCCTGTGCTTTGAGCCACCTGAGTCAGCCATGGGGATGTGCGAGTACTTACTTACAGCCAGAGCCGGGAGACCCTGTCTTCTGAGCCTCTATCTGGGGTGGCTCTGTGACACCCTGGTCAGCTTCTGATTCACACTGAAACTGTCACCTCCCACTGCCCAAAGACTTGTGAAACAGGGTGGGTTTGGGGCCTGTGATGGGATTTGGTCCTTTAGAGTTTTGTGATTATGGTAAACAGCACAGATTAAGAGAGAAGATGGCCATGCTAGTCCCGTCTTGTCCACGGCAGCTGGCTCTGTGCCTCTTAAAGTACCTGGGCAATGGGAATGGCCTCTGCAGAGTCTCTGCAGAGACTCAAGAAAGTTGATGCCTTCCAATGAAGCCTACGTCACCATGGGTTAAGGCTAATAAAGAGTAAAATGTAGATTAGAGATCTTGGTATCATTCTGACAAATTCTCTTATGCATTGAAAATAATTCCAAAGTCCAGTATTTTTAAAGAATAAGGTTTGAATTGCACTCTAATCCGGACTTAGTGGAGTCTAGAACAAAACATCTGCAGAAGTATCGACCTGCACGCACTCAGACAGAAGGCAACTGGAGGTTGAAGCAGCCCCCAGCCTGGGCCTTCCTGTCTGGCAGGTTCAGGTCACCCCTGTCCAGGCTCCTCGGCCCTGAGTGTCACATCATCCTCATCCACACACTCTGCCTGCTCTTGACTTCTCATGAGCTGATGGGGAGTTCCTCTCAAATAAATCTTGAATGCGCAGAACCCAAGGCTGACTCTCCCCCAAGTATTCTACAATTTGTCACAATGGGTCCTTATTCCTCTGTTTTTGTGAGCTGGAGAGCGGCAGACTGTAAGAAGAGCATGGTTGCACAGAGATCTGCCCTTAGGGAAGCTAATATCCAAGGGGCAGGAGGGAAGGACTCCTGAGCCACTTTCATTAGAGAGGTGAGCAAGCATGGCAGGGGTTGACTCACAGGCCCTGTGACAGTGTCCCCGAGGAAACACTATATTAGAAAGCGGCAGGGAATAGAACTGTGGCCGGGGGCATGGGGCTCTGCTTGCTGTCATCAAATCAGGTACTCAGTGTGAGAAGTGCTTTGGGGTCTTCTGGTTGCTATGTCTGAGGAGAAAGAGCTTGTGGCAGGTGGCACATACCTGCAGAGGTAGGGGACAGACTGTGCTCAAGTCAGAACACTGTAAAGCTTCTGAGGCAGTATCAGAAGGTGGACTTAGGGTGTGTCCTCCACAGATCCTCTCTGCAGACCCCAGAAAGGGTCTTCTGATCTGCAGTGGGAGCTCTCAAGCAACCCAGAGAGGTGTACCTGAGTGGATTAACCCAAGTCATCCCCGAGAGTGCTGACCGGGTGTAAGTGACTCACCATTATATATTAGCCTTTTAAACTTTAATAAGGCTCCTCTTAATGTGCAAAGCCAATATTTTCTTTTCTCTGTGTTGGAAAGGGTTGAGCTTTGAGGATGACCCAGGTCTGCCTGTGAGTGCTGCAGTGTCTTGTGTCTGTGGGCTCCTCAGGAGCCCCAGGCTTCTTCAGGATCAGGTCACACAGAATGCCTGTCTGGGTGGCCTACATTCCTCTTTCCACCCCAAGGCAGTCTCTCCTAGTCTATCATCTCTCTAATAGGTATTTTGAATACCAGTTACCCACCATGCATTGAGACTGTAGATGTGAGCAAATGGCCTACTCACTGTCCTTGGGGAAGGGGGCTCTCATTGCAGCTGGGAGCCAGAGAGGAAAGAGTGTCCCCTAGTCACATGTAGGGGCTCGGGGCTGGGGATACAAACTATAAGATGCCTGGTGCTGCTGAGGGCAGTGGCTCAGGAAGGGAAACTACTTCTTGGATATCTGTGTCCAACAAGCACAGGGAGGAAAGAGTTGACGGCTCCTGTGGCAGGAGAGGTCTAGGAAGTCCATAGTTGTGCTTAGTCTCTCGGGACACAAAGACTATGACGTCACTGCTCTGTTCTTCCTCAAAAATAACCTCAGACATAGGATGGCCAAAAGGGACCACATCTGAGTCTGCATCCCGGAAACTGCCATGTAGCACCAGGCTCCGGGAGGATCTCATGAAGGCTCTTGCAGAAGAGGGGAGGTACCCAAAGCACCTCCTCCAGATTGTCTTCCAGGACTGCTCCCAGGACCATCCACAGCCTTGGGACCTTTGCACAGGAGAAGCCAGCAAGTAGCCAGGTGGTCCCTTAGTGACCACTGACTCTACTGTACTTAGTGTGCCTTATTTAACCTGCTATACTCATGGGATGCTCAAGGTGTGTGTGGCTGTCCATGCCTGACCATGTCAACACGCTCATGCAATGCTTTCCTGACAGGAGGGCCACACACCAGAATGTGTGGGAACATCTGGTGGAGAGGCCTTTGGGTGTGGTTATCATTAAGCCTATCAGGAGGCCCTCTCAACAGCAGTGTGAAGAAGTATTCTGCAGAGCATACTTACCAGAGAAGAGACAGAGTCTGGTCCTCCAGGCGTCTGTAGCAGCCTTTAGCTAAGCTGATGTTTGAAGGAGTTGAATTCCTGACAAGGTGAGTCCTGCTGATAAGTCCCACTGTGGAAATCAAGGCCATGCTGTGTGTTCCACTCCTCAGAGATAACATCCTCCTTCCTGTGATAGGTGAGGAGGAATCCAAGGATGTTCCTTCTTCAACTTCAACATCCTCCTGAAAGTCACAGTGACTCAGGATAAGGAGCACATGAGGAGGACGTCCTGCAGCCACGAAGGAAGCCAGAGTGTGCGGCTTCTCCTCCCCATGGCATCCTTGAAGGTCCTGATTCTTCATTGCTGTGCAGGTTAGCTTTGGAGCTGGATACGCTCTGGCACCATTTGTTGCTGTCCTGCACCTCTGTGGAGTGTGGAGCCTGTGGGATGGAAGGGGAGACATAGAGCTGAAGTCGTCGTGGGTAGCAATGGCTACCTGCCCAGTCTGCTGATCAAATTCTCCTAGAAGAGTCAAATCACAAATTTTCTTGAAGATTCACTCCATAACCCACTTCCTGCATCTCAGAGAGGGTTTAAAATGAGACTAGAGAGGCGAAGTCTGGGATCACTTTGATTTTCCTCTTTGTCTGTTTTTGTCTCTGTCTCTGTCTGTCTGTCTGTCTGTCTCTGTGTCTCTCTCTGCCTCTCTTCTCTGTCCCTCTCTCTCTTCCTCTCTGTTCATCTTTTTCTGCATCTTGTTGTGTCTCTAAATATCTCTTCCCCTCTCTGTCGAGCCTGGCCTCCCTCTCCCTTTCCATCTGTCCTCTCTCAGTCTGTTTTACCGTCCATTTCCTTCTACCTCTCTGTGACTCTGAATGTTCCTTCTCCCCTCTCTGCAGTCCTCCAACTTCAAGCTCTTGGTTCTGGTAGCAGATGGGAACAGCGGCCTTGGCTCAGAGCTAGTTCCCTTAAGGGAAATGTTGATGCCCTGTGTCCACCTCACAGTAACTCCCTGGAAATCTGCACCTGGGTGGGAAGCAGCACCTGGACAGGACACTGCGCTGCTGCCCCCAGTGACAGTCACTGAGCAGGATACATGCATGTAGGACCTGTGACCTGGGGTAGACCGCAAGTCCAGTGTGAAGGGCTCATGTAAGTATTCCAGCTGCCTGGCCGCTGCACTGCAGAGCTGAGACCATGCTGAGAGAGGGAATTTCTGAGGAACTCGTGGATGTCCCTCCTTTCTGTGTCTATTAGGTGTGTCTTTTCTATCAACAGCAGGAAGGAAGGACCTGAGACATCCTGTGCTTCCTAAGAAGGACTGACTCATTTCCACTGTCGGGGGAGGGCTGTGCCTGGCTTGTACCATGTCCCCAAATCCCCAGACAATCATGCTGGAAGGAAGCGATCCCCTCTGACTACCAACCACCCCACCAGAAACAGGGATCCTGATCTTCCGAGTCGGCTAACTGCCCACCTCATCTACTTTTATTGGATTCTTTTTCTCCTAGTATTTCTTATCTTTTATATCTGCTCATGTGGCAAGATTCCCTTCTAATTCCCTACTGATTACAGCCATGTGGAAGCCAGATCCACGGACACTGTGAAGCTGGCGGGAGGTCCTGCTGACAGGATGGCTCTGCCCGCCATCCCTGTGGAGTGTGGCATTAGCCCTTCAGCTGCCATGTTCATTGGGACATTTTTATCAAGGTTTCCTTCCCCTGCTTTATTGCTTCCTTCCTTGGTTACTTTATTAAAATTTAAAGTTCCTTATTAAAGTTACCTTTTTCATGTGACAACGGTAAGCTTTTATAACTTCAGCCGCAAAGCCTTGGCGAGTCTTTGTAGAGGACTCTCTAGGGTGCAGGGCAAGGCAGCGGGGGAGTCGCTTACTCTCTAATGTTTCTTTACAGCTTCAATTATTTAGAACCATCATAAGCTACCTTAGTGAGTGGCTTTAACCCATAAAAGAAGATTTCTGGTTCTTAGAGTTACCTTTTCTCATAATCTTATTTATATATATATATATATTGTGTGTGTGTGTGTGTGTGTGTGTGTGTGTATCTTTTTCCAAACAGGCAATACTTTTCAGGGTGCAGGGATATATCACATTTTTTACAAACTAATTTTTAAGAAATACATGTTAAAAATCAAAGGCTCACAGCAATGTCCTCCAGTTCAGGCAATGAGCATCTAAGTTGGAAGTCTAGGGTGCGGTGTACCAGAGGTTTGTAAGGCTGCCTGATCTACCTGTGTTTCCAGGTCTGGTGAGAGTGTTACTAGATTACCCACTGAAGGCCAGGCCAAGCTGACATCTCTGGTTATCAACACTGGAGACCCTCACTCACCTCCAGAGATGACTTCCCGTTTAGCCATTGCCAGAAGCCACATGGAAGGATGATTTATAAATCCTAGGTGGGATTTTTGGTTCCATAGGTAGTAACTGTCCTTCTGAAATGGCAGGCAGAGGATGGCTTACAGAAGGCAGGTCAGGAGCAGGCAAGCCCTTGAACTGACCACTGAGGCAAGACTGAAGAGCGAACCCCATGGGAGCAAGTGGGCTCCCTGTAGTCATGAACTTCCTGAGGCGATCTCAGCCCAGCCTCTCTGTTCCCCACTTTTTCTTTCTAGTCTGCTCTGGGAAATTCTGTATTCCTTGTCTTCTAAATCAAAGGAACCCTCGAGGTTACAAGAGCCCAAGCATGGCATGTCTTCTCCCTCACCCACCCCCCAGCTCATATCAGATGTGGGTTTCTCAGATAAGAATATAAAATTAATGCATGCAGGTTTCAGTCCTCGGGGAACGCTGCAGCAATCAGCAAATGTCAAAATGTTTTCTCCGAAGTTCTAAATGAGTGAAAAAGGAAACAATGTAATTTCCCCAGGGAGTTACTGGGCGTCCATTTTCCCCAACGTGATCAGTCTGTTTGTTTTTCCCCTAGAGTGAATCCACTGGGGACTGTGTGTTGTTGCAGGTCTCCGGAGCTTAGAGGAAAATGTTGTTACATTAGTTTAACATGAGGGAGCCCAAGTCCTGGCTTCCTAGAGTAGCCTAGAAGACTGTAGGCAGATTCCTTAGCTATGCTTCTAGAACTGTCTCATCATCTGGGGAGCAAGATGGGCAGCAACACATCCAGACTCAGGCTCCTTCTCTGGGCAGCACCGGTTAACCTCCAGCATTGAGTGTGACCAGAACTCCTTACTGGAATTACACAAGCCATTACTCTGCTCACTGCATTAGCTCTGCCCTCCAGCACTCTTGACTGTGTGTCATGGGAATGAAGTGCTTCATCAATTGGAACCCAAGCCTCTGGATCTTAATTAGAGATGTGCCAACGTCCCCGAATGTAATGGAGGAGGCTGGCAGACAGCTCTCTCCACCCCTCTCACACTTAATGGCTTCATTACTGATTACTGTCCAGAGCGACATAGAAGAAATTCACGGCGTTCCACCGGGAAGTCGAAAGTGGCAAAGCCGATCCTTGGACAGTCTGGGTTCCCAGGTAGCACTCTTCTGCAGAATGGAGAGAGCCAGGATGTGAGCTGTCTTCCACAGACCCTCCTTGCCCACAGCTCAGCCTGCAGCCTGGCCCTGGAGGCTCAGAGAGGGCTGGACCTGAGGTGGGAACACGGCTGATTATTCATGGGCTATCTCCCACCCACAGATAATTCAATATGTTCTTAATAATCTGTCCTGGCATTATTTGTACTCGCCCTCCAGTTCTGTAAAGAGGTTTAACTCTCTCTCCTGCTCCATAACTAAATTGGCAATGCAGAAAAATAATAGGGCTAGAACCAGAGTATTCATAGAAGCTTGTTTTCCCTGATGGGGCCACAGGAGCAGCACAGACAGCCTCAGATCTCTGTGCCACTGTAGACTGTAGTCAGCTCTGAGTCTCCCATTTCAGACCTCTCCCGCCAACAGACGTCTCCCCATGCACGATCCTCAACTGTCCCTAATAATTCTTCATGCGGCTTGAGACGCTGACTCTCAATGCTGTTGGATATGTCTTTTCAACTGTAGACTCAGTTGATGTGTTCACATGGAAATTCTAACAGGCTTGTTCTCTTTTATGATGTAGGAGACAGGAACACTTTACCCACCATGCACATATACTTTGCATTATGAATCCACTGGCTCAGAATCTGCCAGTCCAGCATAGCTAAAGAATCTGCCTACAGTCTTCTGGGCTACCCTAGGAAGCCAGGACTTGGGTTCCCTCTTATTAAACTAATCCTCATCTTGTGTACGTATGGAGTCTCAGTCCTGGAAGGAAACTTTGCTCACAAGACTTAGTGGGTGGAGGAGTTAATAGCCCTGAGTCCCATTGCAAGTTCTCAGGCACAAAAGCCACACCCCTGTTGAAGAAATACAGTGGAGACTGATCAGAGTCAAACTATCCCGGGTTATCTTTTCTCGCCTTAAAAGCCACTCGATGCCCATGCTTTGTTGTTCAACCTAACAGCCCTCTGACTAGCAGGTAAAACCACTGGAATGTATTCCTAACAGACTGCAGGCTCCTGCCAACCAAAAGCCCAGAGCATCATCAGACAGCAACATCATATCTACAACCTACAGCAGAACCATCTAAGCTTTGTTGTGCTGCCTGCCTCAAGTTCCCACCAATGTATTCCTAAAAGACCTGTCTGTCTTCTGTTCCGCAACCACACAAGGCTCACCACATTGCTTCCATATTGGGATGTTTTACCTGGGACAGCCTGAATCCTCATTCTTGGGCCAAGATCACTCACAATCAGCTTAGAATAAACTCTCTTCTTCCCTTTGAGGTGTGGCTGTAGTTTGTACTGACAGAATCGAGAGGAATCCTAAGAAAACTCAGCTGGAAAATAAATGGTTTACAATGGTTTGTGTGCATGTGCATGTGTGTGCTTCCTTATATATTTGTTTATTAATCATGGCGCTGGGATGGAACCCGGGACCTCACATCTTCTTGGCAGGTGCTCCCCCACTGAACCTCACCTTTGGGCCCTGCTTTACTTTTTACTTTGACCCAAGGTCTCCCTAAGTTGCTCAGGGTATCTTTGAGTTTACTCTGTAACCCAGGTCTCTTGAAAGAGTGATCCTCTTGCCCCAGCCTCCCTGGCAGTTGGGATGCTAGGCGTGCACCTCCAGGGTTGACTTGATTTGGATAGTGTACTGAAGGCTTGCTGCCCACCCCTGTGTTACCGGTGGGTGTGTGCGCGCAGAACCTTTAGGAGACAGGCCCTGGTGAGAAGACGCTGAGTGGACTCACGACTCTCCCCACAACCATGGCAAGACTCCTGGTGTAACGACTGAAGAGCAGGTGTGCCTGACCTGGACTCTTGATTGGGCTCATGGCTTCATGGTTGCTTGGTCCCAAGTGCTTTGGCAGAACATGAGGACAGTGGGATCATGGGAGGTGGAGAAAGAAGAAGATCACATCTAACCTTCAAAGACCTGTCCCTGAGACTAGGCTCTGCCTCCAAAAGTTTCCACTTCCTGCCATAGTGCTTTGTAATGAGGACAGAGTATTGGACATAAGAGTCTGCAGGGGACTCTAGGTGTTTGGGAACCTGCCCTTGAGCAGGTGCTGGGCTTCAGCTTCTTTGCTCTCTTAGCTTCTTCTCTACCTTCCTCGGTCTGCTTCCTATGTCAACTTGCCTCACCACAAACTCAAAACCAACACAAGGGGAGGCCTGCACATTGGAAGTTCTGAAACTTGAGGCCGAAATAAACTAGCCCTCTTTATAAGTTTATTCTCTTGGGTGGTCTTTCACAACAATGGGGAGCCCACTAAAAGCTTTTTGGTTTTATGAGCTATCCTGAGGGCTGTGGGAAGGTGTTTGTGGACCTCCGCGCTAAAGGGAGCAAGTACAGCATGAACTTCGGCTGTGAGCTTCTTAGGGGCCTTTTGTGTGTTCACATACCCAGGCTCTCATGTGGGAAGGAAACCAGGCACTTTGGAGACGAGCTCTCTAAGCGGGGATGTTCCAGGACCTGTGGGTGATGAGTGGGCAGGAGGCTGTAGTGAGAACTCCAGGAGACGGCCTTGGAGCGCAGCAGGCCATCGGTCCGTTCCAGCCATGTCAGTCTCTTAGCCTCCGCTGTCACCAAGGTTATTTATTGAGCCGCCGTTTGCTCTTAGCCTTGGCTGTAACAAATCCACATAGACACTACTTACCACTTCTCTTCCAGAGAGCTTAGCCCAAGACAACAGGGTCACAGATATTTATAAGCAAGTGTATCTATTAAATAAACACCCGCCGTGGCTAAGCTGTCGCGGGAGTGAGTCCTCTCTGTGCCTTTATTCTTCAGCTTCGGCTGTGCTCTGCCTGCCTGCCAGTTAAACACACTCTTCTTGTTCCAGGTGACGATGCTACTCCACGCTGCTGTGCCTTCCTGGCCCCTAGCGCTCCCTGGGGCTCAAGTGTGCAAAACAGCGATTTCAGCATTGCTCTCAGCTGGCTGATTGCACCCTTGTCCCTCTTCTGACAGGACTCCTGTCAACATGGGGGTACACTTGGGTTGTGACACCTGGTGGGAGCTGCTGGCATCCATGGAGGAGGCTGGGGGAAACTTCTGATTATGCTACAGTATGTCACAAAGCTTCCCTATCTAAAACCCTCCATCCTGTGTCAGCCATTCTGTGGTAGAGAAACCTTGCTAAGAGCAGAGCTGTGGGCACCAGGCTGTGCCAGGATTGAGAGCTGCCTGCCCTCTATGAGAAGCACAATGTCCTGGGCTAAGGGGCTCCTTACCTCAGCTGACATCAGATCCCTACAGCTCCTCTTTGCTGAGTCTTGGTGAGAGCTGAGGAAGTTGAGCCTGCCCTGTGCTCACTGGTAGTCTCCGAGCAGCTGGCCACTCTGGGCTGCTGTCACTGCTGTGTGTCTCTCTGTGTGCTGAAGTCTCACCTCTCTCCTCCTTCAGGTCCTCACCAGCTCATAATCTTTCCCACTACCTCCACCTACATGGATGCTTCTTTTTGTCTGTCTTGGAAGATGTCCATCCAGCATCCAGGGTGACTTGACTCTGGTTGCTGTAGAGTGAAAAATTATAAAGACCATTTTATAAAATATATACAGGCTCACTAGTTCCAGGAAGGCGGAACTGAATGTAGGATTTCGGGCCTTCACTGCCCCATACATTCCTCAAGCCTCAGGGAAGAAAATCCACCTGTGGGTGGGGTAGGCCCAAAGCAGGAAGACAGATTCCTGGCCACAAAGAAAAGTAAAAAGGCATGCCCAGACAAGTCCTAACTAGCCATCCTGCCGCCTCTGCAAGTTGCTGATATTTGAAATAACCAATCATGTGTAACCGCGCGAAAATTCCTTCCTTTCCCTACCCCCTACTATAAAAGGTTCCTTAGCCTACCACGTGGGGTCAAACTGTACTCTTGCACGAGTATGCAATTTGAACGCTGGCTGCCAGCTCTCTTCCCTAATAAACCTCTGCTAATTACATCCAGGTACGGTGTCTTGGAGTTTGTGGGTGTTCGCGACTTCCCGACACTTGAGTAAGGGTCTCCCGAATTTGGGAGTCTTCAGTTGCCACTGTCTGAAATTTCCTAGTCTGTTGTTGGCTCCTCTCAGCTGCTCTCTAAGTTAGGGAGTTGCCAGGTTCTCTGGGGCTTCTCTCACCCACGCATGCCCATCATTCCAGACTGGGTGAAGGTCTATCTGGTATAGGCTGAGACACAGGATGTAGAAGCTGCCACTTGTCTGCACAGTGGAAATAGCCGACTTTGTCTCTCCATTCTCTGCAAAGCCTGGCTCTGGCACTGAGGAAAGGCTCATCTTTCCTTGGAAAAGGTTTCAGTGGAGGAAGGGATCCCAGGGTTTTAAAGAACATCTCACCTGGCCCTGTGGAGAGGGGAGGGTGGTGGAAGGTGAGGGGGAGTCCTAAGGGAAGCCTAGGCTGTGGGCACCATAGTCTCTTTAGGTCATCTTGGTACCTCTCACAATGTGACACTGTGACACTCACAAGATCAGAAGTTCCCTTTAGATTTTGGTTATGGCACAGGTCTCAGTTTTTTTGAAGATATCTCTGAAGGACTGTGGATAACAGATGGGTTAGTCTTGCGGACATTTTCAAAAGTGTGGTCTTCAGTCTGGGTCTCAAGTGAGTACTGGTTACTTGCAAGGGACTTTGGGGATACCAAGAAGCAGGATACTGCTGACAGATGACAAGGAAATGCATGGCAGCCATATGTCACAATCTGGAAACTAGTGAAGGACAAGAACTAGGTCAGAAAGGATATCCAGTCCCCTCCTGGCTTTTCCCTGGGTGTGAGAAAAGACACTCGCCACTTCTGTGGTAAGCCACTTCCCAGCAGTTCTCAGCTCTGGTAAGGACCTCACCATGTTCCTATCTGTCCCTGCACAGCCTGCCTCTCCTGCCCCATGCACCTGCTCCAAGTCTGTGCCCTTTGCTCTTTGACCAACCTTGGTACAAGCCACTGTTCCTGAGTCCTGAAGAGGAAATATTGGCACCTCTGCAGGTGCCCACCCCGGGAGCTCTCACACTTTCCAAAGTTGGCATTCCTCGGTGGGACAGGGCAATTTCAGCAGGTCACTATCCACCGGAGATTGTGAAAGAGCCTGCATCTCCACGCCAGTCTTCAACGGCTGTGTTGGTTGATTTAAGCTCAAGCAGAGAAAGATGGCCAGTGTGTACTGTGATAAAGTACAACTTCCAGGCTAAGGCTCACACGGGCCTCCCTGTTCCCACCTCTGTGACTTAAGCAGAATCCTCCACCACTCTGTGTCTGTGGTTTTCCTCTACAAATACAGTAACTGCCAGGCACTTACCAGGAGGACTTTTAGGCCACTTACAACTCTTTCCTTGCTTCTTCACTGCAAGGAACAGGGCTTCTCTTTTCTCTGAAGACAGGGTCCACTTTGTCTAGGTGTGGCTGTTTGCAGCTTGGTTAGCAAATGACCAGGTAAGTCAGTCAGCTCAAGGAGGCTCACAGGGGCCGCTTACTGTGGACCCTGGAATTCCCTGAGTGGCCATCGAACCTGATAACATCAGGCCTGACTACAGCCTAGAGGTATTCTTACAAAACACAGACCAGGGCTGAAGAGATAGCTCAGGGGGTTAAGGAGCTTGCCACCAAACCCCACACAGGTTGAATTGGACCCCAGAATCATCATGGGTAAAAGGAAAGAACCCACTCCTTTAAGTTGCCCTCCGACGTCTTTGTGTGTGCCTTGCCATGTGCATACCCACATACTTAAACACTTCCAGATTTAAAAAAAAAATAGCACCACAAGAAAGAATATGCAGACCAACATCTGACCATACCTGTGGAAGCCACAAATGCAGAAAACATGTGCCTCTGGAGGGTGCCAGGTACCAGGATATCCAAGGGCTCCTGTGGGGACAAAACTTGGTGCCCTGGGAAGAGAGAAGTCCCTTTAAAGGTTCACCATCCACACATGGGAGCCAGCTGGCTATGGAGGAGCAAGAGGGCCCTTCACGATCATTCCTAAAGACAATCAACTCCCAGAGCACACGGAGGACAGAGAAGGTACCTCTGGACTCTCTGCACCTCAGTTCCCGCCTTTCAGAGGGATACGAAATGCTGATTCTCTGAACATGCACAGAATAAATGTCAGCTGTAGAAGCTGATGAAACACTCAATGAATCCATCCTGCCATCCACCCCTGCTCAGTAAGGCTATGTCTCTTCTGGTATCCATGGATTACAGAGAGGGCAGGTTTCACCCATCCTGGAAAGAGATGCAGGGTGTGGAATTTAGGGGAGGTTAGGTTTTTATATAAGCTCAACCAACATGATTTGGGGTTAGAGGATTTGGGTCCCCTGGAGCTGCCTCTCTGATGATCTCCACAGATCGCAAACTGTCTAAGGCCCATGTTAGATAAGTGACCATTGGTAAACTCTTAGAATTCCAGGGGTCTAAGCTAAGCTAATGGAGTGCCGGGGCATGCAGGAGGGCTCACAGGGAACCTGGTTTCATAGCACCTGACAGCCAAGCAGAACTTAGGCAGGGCGGACAGCACCAGGCCATGAATTATTCCTGTGTAATGATGCCTCCCGACTAAGACAAAAGCTGTCCTGACTGCATTACTCTGCTGTCTTATTTATTCCAAGACTGCTCAGCAGAAAGCACAGAAAACATCATCGCCCTTTGCAGAACTGCCCCCACCACCACCACCACACAAAGTGGCATGCATCTAATCCCAGAGCTCACAAATCAATTATCCCCAGCCGTGAAAACTCCTGGAGGTCACTGTGGACTGACCAGAAAGGAGACCTGATTTGTCTGTCTTTGGTTCATTAGCTCAGCGCGTCCGCACCTTCACTGTACCCTTGCTGGAGGGGCTTCAGCTGTTTCTCGAGGAATGGCTATTTCTGATTTCCCTGAGGTCCAAGGACAGCTGAGAAGAGGCAGAAGCTAGCTGGTTAAGGACGTATCCTCTAGGTCATTATGAAGTCATTGAAAGAGGACAGTCTGGAGCGTGTGGAGCTTCACTTACAGGTAGGTACCAGTGCCTGTGCCTCTGATGCACCAGAGCCAGCCCACCCCTCTGAGGTGTGAGCTATGCTATGGTGGCCTCTCCATAGTTCCTGTGTGTGAAGGGGAGGTGCACATTTCTAGGCTTTGTCAAAAAGGAAATTCAGTATCTTCCAGGGTAAGTTTTAGGAAGAATATTTAGGTGAATATTGTCTAGGCTTCTTAAGATACACAACACAAGCCTAGGGGGAACAGGAGCTCCCAGAGACTGGTCAGGTCTCCAGTTCTGCTTTCTCCAACAGCAGATGACTGGGCCAGGTCCTGAACCTCTGAGTCCCAGTCTTTCATCTGTAAATAGGCTGTAGGAAAGATCATAAAACATTACACACCAGAGACTCAGTGCAAGGTACAGCACTCTCCTAGGACTTGTGGGTCTTGCTTTTCATAGGCCACTGGACTGATAGATCAGATGGAAATCTGGGTGGAGAATAAAAGCACTAATAATTAGGTCCTGTCTTTGCTGAAAGGGCTTGTACACTGAACACACAGGCTTCTCCAGCAGTGTGCCACACCAGATGTATGTGGTCACTTGATATATGTGGGGTTTTGGTGTGTCTTGAGTGACCATTTAAACAAGATCTCTGTAAGTGACCCTTGTCAGAGACAGACAGACAGGAAGAGAGAGAGAGAGAAAGACAGAGAAAGACAGAGACAGAGAGAGGGTAGAGAGACAGACAGAGAGGTAGAGAGACAGGGAGACAGACAGATGATGGAGAGAGGGGGTAGAGAGAGAGAGACAGACAGACAGACAGACAGAGAAGTAGAGAGACAGGAAGACAGACAGAGAAGACAGAGAGAGGGTGAGACAGACAGAGAAACAGAAAGATAGAGAGACAGAGATAGACAGAGTAAATAGACAAAATAGAGAAATAGAAAAGACAGAGAGGGAGACAGAGGTAGAGAGACAGAGAGACAGACACAGAGAGAGAGAGACAGAGAGAGGGAGAAAGAGAGAGAGGTAGAGAGACAGACAGACAGACAGACAGACACACACACACACACACACACACACACACACACACACACACACACACTCATTAGAACCTTGTTTTACCCTCTCTCACAGAAGGCCTGGAGAGTGAAGAGTTAAGAGTCTCATCGGTATTTTATAGCCACATGGTGTTGAGACCTGAATGTAATGGATAAACTCAGAGGTTTATTAGAATCACCGTTGTGCCAGAATCCAGGACACTGGATTTGATGACAACTTCCCCAGGGAAAATAGCTTTCTTAGAGACAAAGTTTGGATGCCTCCAAGGGAATAGCTGGTGATGACATACATAGTCAGAAGGGAGATGATAACAATAATTTTTATTCTCAAGAACCCCAGCATAGCTGCCTATATCCATAAAACCATCACTGGGGAGACCGAGGCAGGGGAATCTTGAGCTCTAGACTATCTCAAAAGCAAAACTAGACAAACAACCACAAAACACAGGTTACCTGAGAGCACAACAGTGAGGGTTTAAGCTGATCCGGGTAAAACCCAGGATTTGCAGGGCTGCTCCAAAGGGCCTTGCAGAAATCAGCTCCTTCAGAGCTGCCAACATGCTCGCTCCACTTTCAAAGCTACGGCTCAAAGTCCAGGAACACAGCATTGCAGTGACCTAGATAATTCAGGCCCTGATGACTGCAAGACAGTCTCAAGGGGCAGAGAACACTGGAATGAGGGGGAACTGGGTACCAGGATGCTGAACGAACACCTGCCCTGGCAGAGGAGGAAGATAGATACAGGCACTTCAGGAGAATTAGCCCCAGACAAATGAAAGGCAGGCTTGGAAGGGGTAGGGATTCAGGACAATGGTTTCCATATTTCCTGTTGATTTTTTTTTTTTTCTGAAGAGATGAAATTGGGCAGTGACCTTGATTGATGGAGGTTGGATTTGTCTGTTTAGAAACGGGAACAAGAAGAAGCAAGTTACACAGGGGAGAGCTAGGATGCAAGAGCCTTTGTCAAGATGTTGTCTCCCCTGGAGGAAGATCTTAGGGCCCTTCCCAGAGTAGAGGAGGTGAGTTGTAATTATCATGGCAATTGTCAGGTGCTTCTGAAAGCCTTCAAGATACTTGACTCCCAGCCAAGTAGCGCTGATATTGCTTTTTCCAAATTGCATCCACAGCACTCGGCTCTCCAGTCCTCCTTCATGCAAAGGTTAACGTCCCTGAGCTCTGGTGTGGATTATCATAGTGGCAGTGCTGTGGGTCCGTTACAATATTTGCCTCTGGGTGCCCCTGTAGAAGTTGCTAAAAATAGGGACTTTTGGAGAGAAATATACAAGGAAGGATGAGAGCTACTGGTGACCTTGGAGCTATGAGGGCACTGTTGCCATCCTGAAGTGCAAGGAGGCAGCCCAGATCCCCTGGGTTCAACATTTTGCCCCATTAAACTGCTGTTGAGTTTCTTACTAAAACACAGTTGACCGGAAGTATGGACCTCAACTGCCCTGGGAGGAATGGACAGCTTTTATTTCCCTGGGAAAGCTGAGGCCTCGGCGACTGCCACAGCTGGTGTGATACAGCCAGTCCATGGGTCAGTTCTCCAGCTTTTCTTACACCAGGCATCCCTTACCCTGGACACACCCGCTCCTGGTTCTACTCCATTCTTGCTGGGGAAACTTTGAGTGCCCAGATTTAGGAAAAGAAGAAATGAAAATCAATGCTTCAATTATCAGAAAGAAAAGCTTTTCCCTTGTCAAATGCTTTTGCCTCATGTTTCCTTAATCTGGAGTGTTTCAGCCTTGTCCATTATCCCTCCAGTACAAAGACAAGTTTGAGGACCTGGGTCACACCGCTCAGTGAGTGTCTTCCTACTTCAGTCTACCTGGGCAAGCCTCCTCTGGTATTCCAATTCCAGGCCCACCGATAGCAAACCCAAATGTGAGACTCGACCCCCCCCCCAGCCCCCACCTCAGCAATAAAAGGAAGATGTTCTGGAGAGTCTGGTCATAAACTAGGTCCCTGACCTGAAGGATGGGTCTCTCTGGCTGCCACACAGTCACTGCCCCTTAAACAAACACCCACCGGTGTTCTTGTGCGTACACACATGTGCACACACACTCATCAGACCTTCTTCCTCACTGCCTGAGTAAATCTGAAATCTTCATGGAGGACACGGAAGGGCAGCAGGCTCCTTGCCATCAACACATATCCTCCTGGCTCTCTCTGGGTGGTTCTGTGAGGATTCATTTCTGTTTAACCCGAGGCAGTGTTTTTCAACTGTGGTTGGCTTATTCTCTTCCCAGGAAAGACATTTTGGTTATCGTAGCTGGGAGGGGCTACTGCTGGCACTGAGGGAAGAGGAGCCAAGCAAGCTTCTCAACCTTCCAGGAGACTTCAGGACTGACAGCAGCCTGAAGGTCAGGAGGGCCAAGGCTGAGACTTTGACATAGAAAATACAGCCATGAAGAGCAAATGAGGAAAGATTAATTCCTATGAGGAACCTAGGCCTGGGACATGTGGACACAGCCAGAGCCTTATTTCAGAACACTGGAGAAGGAGAAGCAGGCCCACACTCACAGACCACACAGCCCTCCTACGGACAATGAGAGTAGGCACTCCCCCTTTAATGAGAAAGCACAGCAGTAAGAAGCCAGTAACTTAGTTAGTGAATCATAGTTCTTGGAGGAGCTTACCTCCCAGCAGCCGTGAAGGCACAGGATGTCTGGTCTCACCCAGGTTGAGTTATCAGGGAAGAGAACGACCTGGTCTTCTCAGAGAAGCTCTCCCTCTGTGTCTAGTGCTATTAATAGTTCCCCACTGGTGACATCACCCACATCCCCAAAGAAACATAAAGTTTCAATTACTGCAGCTCAAAAGAATCTCGAAAGCCTGGACAGATAGACAGAGATATTAGACTGGAGAGGACAGAAGGTTTTAGGCAGGGGTGTGGGGAGGGATTGTAATTCAACACTGGGTAGTATTTGAATAAGACAACGGAATTCATCACTGGAGGAAGTGGGAACCCTTCTTTGGCTTGTGACCATATTAAATAAAATTTGCTACTAAAGGCACCTGATACATTTAGCTACATATTGGAAAGGGTAGAAGAAAGATCTGTTGAGATAAAGGTTTGGACAGCTTGTCGCATGGAAGCTGTCTCGGTGTACACAAGTTTGGAAGAGCCGAGGAAGATTCTCAACCCTCTTAAATAGTGTTTTCTTCTCCATTTCTGCCTCAGAAATATGGAGCGCAGCCGTTCTCATTAACGCAGATTTTAATGGGAGATATTCGTCTGCATTGCTCCATGGTTTCCGCTTGCATGGGGCTGCCATTTACAACAAGTGTAATAGCATCTTTGAGCTTTTTAATTAAAAATTAATTAGGAGATTTAAGCACAAACTCATTGGGGGTTACTGTACAATAACATGTTTACAAAATTAGGTCTGGGCTTTTTGTTCCAGCTAAGTGTTTCAATCAATTCTGTGTCTATTAAATGTAATTACGTATGATGCTTTCTTAGAACAATAAGGCAGCCTTTAAAAGCAGCTGGGAGACGTCTACACATTCCAGTCTGGAATTAGGGTGACTATGTGAGGCAAATGGAGGCAACTGTAGCTGGTAGGTCCGGGATGGGGGACAAGCTTGTTACAAAGTTTCTGTCAGAGTTGTCCGGCTGCCTTTCCAGGATCTTGCCTGTTATTCTGTCGGGATTTTCCTATGCTGAAGGCATGTTCCATCCCATTTCTCCTGGAAGAAGAGATGGAACACATTGATTTCCTTTCCACATTGATTTTGGTCAGTTTTATCAAATCAACAGAGCACAGACCAGGACAATACCCTTATCCTTTTATTTTCTTTTTAATTTTCAGTCATGTTCTTGCTAAGTTGCCCATGTTGGCCTCTGTAGCCCAGGCTGGGCTTGAGCTCACTCTGTAGCCCAGGTTGACATTAAACTTGAGATCCTCTGCCTCAGCCTTCTTGAGAGGCAGTACTGTGGGTCTGTGTCACCAGACCTGGTTAATAATGAAATTTTCATTCAGTCCTAAACTACCTCATTGCAGTTCAGAGTGTCAAAAGGAGGAGAAGAATCAAAATTTTTCTTTTAAAAAGCAAGGACACTTTAGTCAGACTTGGAGGCTTCCATGGTGTGATGGTTTGAATATGCTTGGCCTGGGGAGTGGCACTATTTGCAAGTGTGGCCTTGTTGGAGTAGGTGTGTCACTGTGGGTATGGACTTTAGTACCCTGGTCTTGGCTGCCTGGAAGTGAGTCTTCCAGTCTAGCAGCCTTCAGATGAAGATGTAGAACTCTCAGCTCCTCCTGCACCATGCCTGCCTGGATGCTACCCTGCTCCCACCTTAATGATAATGGACTGAACCTCTGAACCTGTAAGCCAGCCCCAATTAAATGTCCTTATAAGAGTTGTCTTGGTCATGGTGTCTATACACAGCAGTAAAACCCTAACTAAGACACACGGTGACCTTCCAGCATCCAGGCACAGAGTGGTACTGTGAATGCCATTTTTGAACCATTGTCCGAGGTGATGTCAGAAAGGTTTCCTGTAGAGGAAGGGTCAGGGAGACCTGTTTTTGTTAGTACCAGATGGGCTAGGGATGGAGATGTTTCTAGCATTGTTGACAGGCAGGTGTCTGTGCTTTGCCTTTGACTTGGGACATAGCCCACCCAGAGCACCTCGCAGGGCTGCAGCTTCACCTCTCTGCCAACTGTCCCTATAACCCTGAGCAGGCATTGCCTGATGCTCGATAGGAGAGAGCCACCTTGATGATGTCCTCCTCCTGAGGGTGGGGCTGAGGCCTCACAGCTCAGTTCTTTCCTCTTCACCCAGCTAAGTGCCCTGGGCGCTTCTGCCTCTGTCTAATTATGCTCTGTGTAAGATGAGTCAATAAAAAACGCATCTGGCTCTCAACAAGCAGAAGGCTGCATCTGCCTTCAAAATTCACAGGGTTGAGCTCCTAAATCACAGGCCAGGAATGTCTACGTGACAGGGCAGGAAGGCACACACCAACTCCCAGAGCTACTGAGACCCGGCTCCTCTCTATGAGAGGAGGATAAAGCTTGCTTTGCTTTCTGCTTTTTTCTGGCAATCAGAAGAAATAAGGGTGGGTTGAGTTCTTTGAAAACCTGCACATGGCCCCTCGCATGGCATGCACTGAGGGGTTCTCAGTTCACACTGGAGGCCTTTGGGCCCTCTTGGGGCAAATCAGGAGTCACTGCTGCAGTCTTGGATCTGCAAACCTAAGCCCTGATGCTGATGGCCAATCTCAGACTTCTCTAACCACAGAATATCCCTGTGTCCTCTCTGCCCTTCTGGATATTTGAAGGTGAGGCCGAGTCCAGTACAAGACAGGGTGTTTCAGGGATGCCTGTATTTCTGAAAGAGAAACAAACCTCATGTCATGAGGCTGTGGCATTTAGGGACTGATCCTGTCTTACCAACCACTATAGACACAAATCCGTTGGGAATAGAGAGCCAGAACTACCTTTTTCTCCCTTAAGTTGGTTTTTAGGGGTATTTACCATAGCAATAAGGAAGTGGGTTATACAGTTTCTCCCTCCAGCTTCCAGTGTGCTCCTGTCTGAGCAGGCCTCTTTGTGTGTCTCAGTACTGTGACTGGCTCATATGGTGTCCTGTCTCATGTCTGAGTTGCACGCTGTTCTTCCTATGAGCACCTGCATGCAGAGGGCCTGGGTGTGGATTCTGCCTCGGTCCCATAAGGACTGGATCTGGGCCTCTATATAGCAGACATTTTCTTTGGCCATGATGTGGTCCCAGTTACTGTAGGTCATGGGTTAGTTTTTAATGTGCATTTACTTATTTTAAATTTTCATTTATTTATTTACGTGAAGCATGGGTTATGGACGCAGGCTAACGCAGGTGTGTGGAGGTCAGAGGATGGTTTGTATGTCGGAGCTGATTCTCTCCTTTTACCATGTGGATTCTGGGAAATGAACTCAGGTCATCAGGTTTGGCAAATAAGAACCTTTACCTGCTAAGCAATCTTGCTAGGCCAGGCTAGCCCAGGAAAACTGTTCTGAAGTCAGAGTGAAAGAAATACACATTCATTCTGGTGCAGGATAGAGGCCACATACATAGACCTTTGGCAAGTCTCCCCAGTTCACACCTCAACACGACAGACTCCCGCTTCCCTCTGTGTAGAAGCTTCTGGTAAACCGGATTGTAGCTTATAGCTTGTGGTTGGTTTGTAGTACCAGAGTCAACCCAGAATGAGGAGGAGGAAAACCAGTTGGCAGTGCACCTGGAACCCTACAGGCTCCTTCCTGTGCCCCCCAGACAGAAGGAGCAGGAATCGTAGCCATAGGGGACTGTTCTCCAGCTGCCAAGAGAACATTGCCCCAAGGTCTCACCCGAAATCAGATTCTCGACTAAGGCTTCGAGAGTCACGAGGGACAGCTAGAGAGCCTGGCCCACTTGCCAAAGTCCCTAGGAGCACCACACCAGATGTCTCCATGAGGAAACACACATCCTGTTTCTAATTGAGGGATACTTTCCTTTACGGGCTAAAAGCTAAATATGCAAGGCAGGGAGAGATCACCAACAAGGACTTAACCTAAGACCCATGTCTAAGAATCTGTTCCTATACTTGGGGTGCTCTCTTTACCACGGACACTGAAAACAACCAGAATATGCAGCAGGCAGAGCAGGGGGCAGCTGTGGTCCACCCTGAGCTGAGCCGTGGGTGGAGCCCAGCTGGGAACAAAGTTCCTGCAGGGGGACCGACTTGCTGCTCAGAGAATGATTGGCAGAAACAGAAGGGGCTGCGGCCATTACTGCAGGACTTAGGATCAATAAATGCCCTTTGTTCCTCTTAAAATTACCTTGTTTTCTTTTTAGACTCTGAAGGGAGAGATGCAGATTTTAATTGATCGCTACCGAGCGCTTTGCCTCTGACATCCTGACAAATGTCAAACACATTTATATACAGTAATTGTTTTTTTTTTTCAAAGATATGGCTAAAAGAAAAAGAAAGTAAAGAAAAATGTGTCTTTGTACCCAACAGTCAGGTTCACTGTTGCAGACGTGCGTACACATTGTGTATATTCACCGTGGACACATCCGGGGCTGAGTAACCTTGAATGTTGCCTTTCAAACAACAGTGGGTTGCAAGCAGAAGGCTTTGCTTTGCAGCAGAGAGCAAAGGGCATTGTACAAGTATCTTGCTCAAGGTTCCATATTCACCCGTGTTTGCACCTGCACTGCCAAAGGGGTGAATACAGAAGGCAACTGTGAGCCGGGACTCCATGCTTTGTGCAAAGAGGGTAGCGCACACCCAGTGTCTTCTTAGTGGCTGAGCTTACACAGGTTATGGAAATGGAAATATCCTCCCCCGCCACCCCTCACAAAAACCCTAAGTAAGAAAACAATTGAACTGGTGACTGGATAGTCATGTTTTTGGCTTTTTCATCTGTTCCCTCTGAAGCCCAGTGAGTGTTCTTTCACAGATTCCCCTGCTTCTGATCCTGACCAAGTAAAAAGGGGCAAGTCCAGAGGTTACATGCCTTTGAAGGTGACACAAGTTTCTTGTTCCTCTCTCTGACTCCTGGACTCCTGCTATGTGAGCATCAGTCACGTGATCATGCTGTCATCCTAGACTAGAATCCTCCGCAACCTTGAGTCGAGGTCAGCGTCTCTTCCCTTACGTTGCTTCAGTCCAGTATTTTGGCCGTAGTGCTTTATGCCTCATTCCTGGGCAAACATCCCACCTGGTTTAGTTGATGATCATGCAAAGGAAAGAATGGTCCCCAAAATATTGAGGAGAAAACCCCAGAACTGGTGATTCCTAGGTGCATGTGCTGTTGATGGGGACTGATGGAGCCTTCTACATACCAGGCTCTTTGTTGACCCAGTTACAATAATCACACTCAGTGAGACTGGACATGAAGAGGTGGGTGACACAGAAATGAATGAAGTAATCAAGACTACATTTTATGCATCCTGGAGCAGGGGGATATGGTGTTTGCTGACAGTCTAACACATAGACTCCCGCCTTGTCTTGATGGCGATGACAGGGCCTCAGAGAACTCTTTCCTAAAGACTTGGTGATTGTGTGAAATAGCACAACCAAATAAGAAAAAACCTGGTTGGGAAGTGGGAAGGAATGTTCAGGAATTGGGGTACACCCTGTTCAAAGGTCCTGGAGTGAAGGGAGGATCTTCATGAAGAAGGAGGTGAATGGAGACAGCTGATACTGAGGGGTGGAGGATGTCCCCGATAGGAATGAATAGGCTAAGAGTTTGTTGGACATGGCCAGGATCTTGGCTTATAGTCTGAGAGTAACAAGAAGTTGCTGAAGGCTGTGAGACGGGGGAGGGCTGAGGTGACTGTACCAGGGAATTGATCATGTTATCCTTGTGTGGAAAGCACACCTTTAGAGGCCAGGAGAAGTTAGCTAGTGGTCACCAAGTATGGAAGGTGAGGCGTGCTGGGCCCAGAAGGAAGTGCTGGCTGAGGAAATTCTGCAGGCCACTCTCCAGCTGAAGTTCCCCATCTGTCTGCTTTCCCAGGTGTCAAGAACAACACTGGAAACAGCTCCTCATGCTCACAAATTTTCACTTGCAATTCACAGAGCCAGGTTGACTTGCCCTCTGACAAGGCAGGAGCTGCCTCCAGCAAGTACGGAAGAGAAAGGCAATACTTGATCCTGAACTTGGGTCTCTCAAGAACGTTAGATTGAAAGTCGCTTGCTTACCTCGAGTGAAACAATGTTTATCCCAAGTAGCGAATGCACTCTGCAGCAAACTTTCTTTGATGTTGGCTATTTCTTTGAACTGTGAAGAGCCCCAGTCTTCATCAGGCATCTCCCCAGCCAGGCACCCCTCACCGCTGTCAGCACATCATAGATTAAAGAGGTTGTGCAGGACTCTCTCTCAGCCCTCTTCTGCACAGATGAGATGAAAGGCATCATGAAAGGGTCATAATTTCCCCAAATGGGATGGGGAACCAAGGAAGCAGGACCACAAGGCCAGAGTCCTCAGCACACAGGGTCCACAGAGGGAGTGCAGCGGCTTCCTGCCTCTCAGGGACTAGTACTTCCCCAGAGGGAAGTTGAGGCTCAAAGGCTTCTTGCATGGGGCAAGACACAAAATGCTCCAGGCCAACCTTTCAAGGGCATCCGTAATATTGCCAATATTTTAACCTTATTTGCACACTCATATATAAGCCATAATGAGCTATTTAATTATGATGTGTAAGGCCAGGAGTTAATGAGGACACAAGTGACAAACTAGTGACTTTTTTTTTTTTTTGCCCTGAGGTAATGAACTTCTGGCCTTACCTAACAATGAACTGGTAACCAGATTATTTTAAAATTAATCTTTGAGCCCAAGGGTGTCTGTGGCACTTTGTCTCTATCCATTCTGCACAGAGGGTGGAGGGAGACAGAATTAAGAATGAGACAGACAGCATTAGCTAAACACTTTGTGGGACAGGGAGGATGGTTAGTCTGTGGCTGGGAATGACCCAGTAGCTCCTATAAGAAATCTGTCACCAGAGAGAATTTCTGTCACCAGAGAGAAGCCTGAAGCTTTTTTCAAGTAACTTGGGATAGACTATGGATCTCAAATCCAGATTCTTACACAGGCGTGGGTGGTTGCTCTGCCCAGACTCTCAGATCCCAGTTCGTCATTATGGATAAGTCACTGCAGGAAAATGGAATTCCCATTTATATCCTAAATCAAGAGCAGAGAGAATACATGCATGCTCTTATATGGGCCAGGTGGCAATTCCAGCTATAGTCTTTCTATTTAGGCAATCAAGACAGCCCTACTCACACACACACCTGTTGTGAGGAGCTACTTTGAGACCAGGGACCACAGTCTGTGAGGCTGTGCCAACTTGGAGTGTCTTCCTCAGTTCTGTGTCTGCAGATTCACTGAGTTAACCACAGGCTTGCTGGGGTGCTGAACAACCAGAGCTGAAGGCTCAGGCTTTGCACTGTGGGATTATGTGAGCGGAAGCTCTATGAACAAGACCCAGGCTGGCTCTTCAGGTGTCAGGATGGTCAGGTGACAGGCAGTCATTTGCTTGAATGGAAGAGAAGATTTGGGGACAATGAATGGGGTCCTTGGAGTCCAGGGGAGCTGAGAGCTTTAGCAACTAGCCTGGATACAAGTTTTCTGGGGACTTCTGGGCACTGTGGCATATTGAGCTCAGCCAGAACCCTGGACAGAGCAGTGTTGGTGACCAAAGGTAAGGAGTCTCAAACAGGAAGTCATTTGTCTTCTGAGAAAGGAAGTGAGGTGCTGGGGCAGTTGGCCAGATCAAAAGGAGCTCTGTACACACCAAAGTGCAGGCTCATCCAGAGGCAGAGAAGCCACCTAGGGAAGGGATCCTACAGGGGCCACCCTTGCTGCAGTGGGCTCTCCTCTGCACCGAACTCAGAACATCTCCTGAAGTGGAAACTTCTAGTTCTTTGGAAAGTCAGTTATGTCAAATGATGCTTTGCTGGAGCTCACAGGTGAAAGGATGTCTTACTAAAGCAAACACGTGAAAGACTGGTTTCCTGAAGCAGACATGGGTGAAAGGATGTTTTGATATAGCAGACATGTGAAAGGACCTGTGATGATGAAGTATAAATATGACCCCACAGTGGGAGACGAGCACTGAGCCTTGGTTTGGTTTGCTTTGTCTTGCTATCCTTTGCTAACTACAGGTGTGTACTGGTTTGCCTTACATAGCATTGTTGTGTTCAACTTGTGGTAATGGTGCCATTGAGAGAAACTCACCCAAGAACTGCTTGTAAGGTTGCTGTAGCAGTTTTACCACTTCTGAGACCTCGCCTCAGGATGGTTGGCGAGCCTGGCAGTTTCTTCAGGATTGAAGTGTCTGCTTGCTGAAAGGACTGGATTGTAGCGGCTGGTTCATGCCTGTGTCTGCCTGCCTATAGGACTGGTCTGCAGCTGCTGAGTTGTATTTGCTGTTTGCTATGGAACTGAACTGCTGCCCAAGAAGATCGAGCTCACCTCTAAAGACCTCCTGCTGAACAGGTAGGTCCACTTCCCCCATATCCTAATATTTATTTTTTCTCTTCCACGACCTTTGCTGGAGGATTGACTAGAGGAGAGGTTGAACTCTTACTAAAAGTAGGTTGCAAAAATTTATGCCTACAATCTCCTACTGTGCAAGCTACACAGTCTGTTTCTAGCTGGAACAGGGTGCTTAGAGGCCCGATGTTCTAGAAGTTTCTCTTCAGGAGCACACTTTATCCTGCCTTTCTGTCTGAGGCAGAAGTGTGTCTTATCCTCAGCACTGGGGACATTCTGAGCCCCATCATCCTTTGTTGCTTGGGGACAGTCATGGACCAGTCAGTGTTCTGAGCTGTTTCCAGCAGGGTTCCCAGCCTATGGCCTAGCCCCATGCTAGGCCAGCTACACTCTCAGTGGTGACACCCAAAAGTTCCTCAGACATGACCCAGTTGTCCTTGTCCCTTTCACTGGACCTCAGGAGTACATTGATTTTGGAGAAACTGCCCCAGAATCTGGCTTTGTCTTTGTATAGTAACAAGGTCTCCTCTCAACCTACAACCCACTGTTCCCCATTGGTTCCAATTTCTACCAGCACACTGCAGTCCTGAGCATGTGAGCTCATGATGGCTCATTGGCCTATATCACTAGGACCTCAAGCCTGTGGCATGTCACTCACGCTCCTACAACGACCTCACTATGCAGCCCTTCCCCCTGAGCTCCCCATCAGGGACATCGTATGCCAAGCCTCACTATCTTGAGTTCCACCCTTTCATAGTGTCCCCTGTTCAGTGCTATCCCTAGATACTCATCATGAACATCAGTTTGCCCAATCCAAAGGCCCCTCAGCCCACCTGCAGTACACAGTCTGCAGTGACATCAAAGAGGAAACTTTGGCCCATGACCCAACTCGGTTAACTTACTATAGCTGTGTTATCCATCGGGCCGGAAAATAATCCTGATTCTGAGTTCCTCTTTACCTGTTTCCTCCACATCCTGCTCCACTTCCAGCTAGACCCCACCAGTTCCTGCATGGAACTTCTCCCTGCGGGCCTATCTGTGTGAAGCTCCTAACTGACCTGGTAGAGAATCCAGGCTGAGCCAAAGGTTGTCATTTCTTATCCTCTCACGGTAACCAACCTGTGGAATAAAGTCTCTTATGTACCTCTCATGTTCTCACTAGACTGAGATCTTCCCACACACAGTGCCAAGGACTCACACACTGCTCCACCTGGAGCTGTTTTTGTATCAAGATTGCTATGCTTGTTCCCAAACCTGCTGATGGCAGCAGCGCTTGCTGATGTAATTGTAGCTAAATACTACCAAAAGCAATAGCATTCCAGCAAAATGGAGAGAGGCTGCTGTTTCTGGAAAAAAACAAAACAAAACTGGGATTTGGGGAAAGATGCTGAAAAGGCAAGGTACTAAATTTTTTTCTGCGAGTTTTGTCTTAGATTGAAACCAAAGGTTTATGGGGGCAAAGAGGTTGACATCCGGCTGATAGCTAGACCTGTTGCCACATCAACTCACCTGCATGTCCTCTGGCTGGGTTAAATGCTCTTTCTTCATGGATGTGGATGGATAGAGGCCAGGATATGAGCCAAATGCTGACAGATGAGCCTGTGTTTAATGTTACACATTTAAGACACATGCCATCTTCAGGGACAAGCCTGCAGTCAGTGTCCAATGCTGAAACACAGGCCACTGTCAAGGATGATCCTCCAGTGTCACCCTTGGGGACGAGCCTGCAGTGTCTGATGCCTGAGCATGTAGCTGCTGAGATTTTAGAGATCCAGTCAGGAGCCACCTGTAGCTTGGAGGCATCGGTGTGTTTGTCACATGTCAGAAGCATCTTAATTAGGGAGACCTTTGAGTAATTGCTTCAGAGGGTACAGTTCACCGTGGCTTCTGTGACACCACCTATGGTGACAGGAGCTTTGACATGGCTGCATTATACCTCTGCAGATCAAAGTGTAGAAAGACCCAGATTCAGGAGCAGTACTACACTAAAATCCTCAAATGCTGACTCCACAGACACATCTCTGCCACTCAAGCCCCTCAATCCCCAAAGCAGTGTCACCATCCATGGGAAACATTTCAGATCCAAATCGTAACAGCCAATAATAGCATATCCCTCATTGGAGTGTTTGGGAGTGAAAGGAGAGCTGTAGGTGGCAGACTCGGCAATCCCTAGCACACACTACCTCCTCCATGTTAGAAGAAGAGTCACAACTACCTGTCTTCAAAGAAATTATCTATCTATCTATCTACCTACCTACCTACCTATAATCTATCTGTCTGTCGGTCTATCATTCTATCTATCATCTACCTACCTACTTATAATCTATCATCTATCTATTTGTCTATCTATCATCT
>JANHMN010000002.1:236134337-236171511 GCA_030674055.1 Rhabdomys pumilio
GCACACTAAAGTGTGGGTTCACTTTGCTTGCAGAGCCTGTTCCACAGGGTGTCTGGTTTGAAGGCAATATCTCTTAAAAGGTAAAATATAGCTCATGAGGATTATTTAACTTTTTTTTAGCTCCTTCTGTAATAAAAAGGAACCATATAGCATGGAAATGAGCGATTTATGGGAGCATGTAAAGGAACACATTTTCCTAGCAAGTCACTGAAATTTAATTTAGAGTGGGACCAGGCGAAAGGTTGCATTTCAAAGTTGCTTGTTTTCCTTGTTCAGGTGACTTTGCCTCCCCTCTGCAAAAGCAGCCAAGATCAGAGCAGGAGCCACTGTGTCCCCATCCTAGGGTCCATCCTAGAGACAATCAAAGTGGACGATTCACCCTGGGAGGGGCACCGAGTGTTGTCCCCAAGCCCCCATCTCCCAGCTCACTAGATACCATTGATGGCATGTTCCACAGATGTCACACCTGCTGTGGACTTTCCCCACGCCAGGCAGGTGCTGGTGTTCTGCTCAGTTCACTTGTCCACTGAGTGACTGGATCCTTTGTTCTCATGGTCTTTAAGGTCTTGAGTTCCTTATCTATTCTGAATGTATGATGGACAAAGATTCCCGTTCTCAGGGATTCGTCATCATGTTAACTATTTCTCTTCAGAAGACTTTTAATTTGATGTTGATAATCCTCTTTATCAACTCCATTTGTAAAGGGTTTCTCTTTTGTTTGTGCTGGGGATGAACCCAGGGACTCATACATGCAAGCCAGGCACTTTACCAACGACTTCTATCCTACCCCACCTGACAGTTCGTAGTGTATCCTCCTGATCTGGCCAGAAAACTGTTGCCTCCACCTGTACCTTGAAATGTTTCTTTTCTGTTCTCATCGGTGGCTTCTGGGTATTCAGTCTTACATGAAGCTCTTTGACCGATTTTCAGGTGATTTGTGTACAGAGAAGATGTATGAATATACTTTCTGTCTTCTGCACGTTGAAATAAAACCTACCTTTTCTCCAATGTCAAGAATCTAGTTGCTGTGACTATGTGGGCTTCTTTCTGCACCTGACACTGCTCTGCCTATGGTTCTCAAGTGTAACATGTTGAGGTTATGTTGTTACCCTCCAGGGTGGCTCCTTTTGCTCAGGATTGCTTTGGCCGTGTGTGTGTGTGTGTGTGTGTGTGTGTGTGTGTGTGTTCATGCGTGTGAGCCCAGATTAATTTAAAGATTTCTTTCTAGTTCCATGAAGAATTTCATTGAGTTTGAGGGTGATTACACTGATTCTGCAGGTCACTTTTGGTGGTGTGGTCACTTTATCAAAATTGTTTATGGTGATGCAAGACCAGGAGTAATCTCTTCTCACTGAAGCAGCTTCAGTAGCGCCTTTCTTCAGCATTTCTCTCTGGTCGTCACTGTAGGGTCTCTGAGACTGTGGAATACCCCTACACCATTTGTCTCTGATCTTTTAGGCTGCTGTGAATAGGTTATCATTTTCTCTACCATGGCTTTTGGATGGGGGTGGGGCAGGGGTGGGGTGGATTTGGGTTGGGGGTGGGGGTTGGGTTAGGGGAGAGGTTAATGGTGGTAAATACCTGACAAAGCAACTTAAAGGAAACTTGACTCATGTAGACTCACACCTTTCTTTGGAAGTTTCATGGTGACTCACACTTTTGGAGGTTTTGTGGTTGGTTGGCTCTACTGTTTTTCTGGGCCAGGGTGTGGGAGAATATTATGGCTGAAGAACAGAATAAAGTAAATTTTCTCATCTCCTGTTTGGCAGGAATGAGGGAGTAGGGAGAGAAGGAGAAACGGGGGGTGGGGGTGGGGGACAGGCACAAAGTAAACCACTGAAAAGCCTGCCTCCAGTGACCTAATTCCTTCTGTGAGGATTACCTCCTAAGACTTTTATTACCTTCCAAAACAGTGCCACCCGATGAGGAGAGAGTCTATAACACACCATTGTCCTCCAGGAGCATTTGATATTCTAATGTATGTGAGTACACTGTCACTCTTTTCAGACACACCAGAAGAGGGCATCAGATTCCATTACGGATGGTTGTGAGCCACCATGTGGTTGCTGGGAATTGAACTCAGGACCTCTGGAAGAGCCATCACTGCTCTTAACCTCTGAGCCATCTCTCCAGCCAGCATTTGATATTCTAATCACAACATTTACAATCAAGGTTAGGTCCAGGCACACTGTACTGGCTGGGTTTGTGTGCCAACTTGACACAAGCTGGAGTTATCACTGAGAAAGGAGCCTCCCTTGAGGAAATGCCTCCATTAGATCCAGCTATAAGGCATTTTCTCAATTAGTAATCCACGCCGGGCAGTGGTGGCGCACGCCTTTAATCCCAGCACTTGGGAGGCAGAGGCAGGCGGATTTCTGAGTTCAAGGCCAGCCTGGTCTACAGAGTGAGTTCCAGGACAACCAGGGCTACACAGAAAAACCCTGTCTTGAAAAATTAAAAAAAAAAAAATAGTGATCCAGGGTGGGAGGGCCAATTGTGAGTGGTGCCATTCTTGGGCTGGTAGCCCTGGGTTCTATAAGAAAGCAAGCTCAGCAAGGAAGGGGAAGCAAGTCCATAAGTAACATCTCTCCATAGCCTCTACATCAGCTTCTGCTTCCTGACCTTCTTGAGTCCCAGTCCTGACTTCCTTGGGTGATGAACAGCAATGTGGAAGTGTAAGCTGAAGAAACCCTTTCCTCCCCAACTTGCTTCTTGGTTATGATGCTTGTGCAGGAATAGACATACACCTTCACATCTAGATGAGTAAGAAGACTCAGCCATGCTTAGTCATGGCCAGGAGGTAAGATCTAGGTTTCTTCATGCCTAGTGAAAGAAGACTCGGTCTGCCTTTGAAGGCCCATCCATGTCTCTTCTGCACTAGCATTGAAGGTTGGGACACACAGTTGCTGGGTGATGATTCCAATCAATTGATACACATTGTGTGTTGTGAGCAGGTCCTGGCTAGCATGGGAATTGGTAACCTGTATAAGACCCTCCCAGACCAGGTCTATAGGATGATCCTTCACATGCCCTGCAGTCTCCTCACAAGGATGCATGGCAGCAGGGCAGGCGCTCTACCTAAGCACAGATAGCTTCTGTTCACTGCTGTCTTTGCCACCCCATCTTTATAACAGATATGAACAATTAAGTCCATCTACTGAAATGATTGCTTGCAAATTGACAGGGAACCCAGCTTAGGATGGCAGCCTTCATGATGCGTGCGTGGCCCTGGGCTATTTAAAACAACCATGTTATCCAGAAGAAATGGAAGAAAGCTCACTCGGGCCACTGTGCGTGTCCCTAGATTGTCCAGATTTGAGTTATTAAGCCCTTCAAAAGTACACTGATCCACCTAGTAGAAAATATGTTTACAAAGCTCCTGATTGTGTCGCCAGAGTGCAGTTGCCTTGAGATAAATCTCCTGCAGCTGAGGAAAGGATTGTACACACCCGTAACCAAGCCCAATTATATTGAGACCCAGCACCCAGCTTCCTCTCTCTCTGCAGTTCCCGGAGTGTGAGGTGGGAAGGAACAAACGGATGGGAAACTGTACAGCATCGTAATGATGAGAGCTGGACTCGGCAGCCCGCCTTTCCGCCACCCTCTCCTCGCGGCTGTCTAACAAAAGTGGAGAGAGTTGGCAGTCCTCCTGGCCCTCCTCGCTCCTCCTCCTCTTGTTGGAAGGAGCCTGTGTCCCAGCCTCCCCTGCTTGGTTCCAGTCGCCTGGACGTGTCTTGGAATAAATCGCCTGGAGAGAAGCCAGGCGTCCTCTGTTTCCTTCTCTTCTGTAATTAACTCAGTACCGAGTTGCTTCTCTGAAATGAACAGCCCTGCTCTCCTTCAAGGCAGAAATTTCAGTGAGGAGCAAATGGAAACTGAAGCAAATCTCTCTCAGGGTGCTGCTTGGTAGACAAGCCTGAAGGCTCCCTCCAAGGAGCCACAGTTGGGAAACAGACATAGTGGAGCCAATGTTGCGATCTCTTTGGGAAAACGAGAACTGTGTGCAGGCCCAGGATGAGTTACTTTCACATAGGTGTTTTGGGAAAGTGAATCAAAGCAAAGCAGAGTCAGGATAGAGCCAGGGTTAGCCTGATAGTATTGAGAAATTAAATTCCCATTAGCCCCCATCTCTGTCCCTCCCTCCCTGCCTCTTAACGTGTGCCTGTGCCCGTGGAGCCATGGATTGACTTGAAGCATCTCCCTTTATTAGACTGGGTCCCTCGTTAAACCTGGAACTCACTGATTGGTTAAGCCTGCTGACTATGGAACCTGGAGATCACTGATTGGTTAGACCTGTGGAACTTGGAGCTCACTGATTGGTTAGATCTTCCGACAATGACCTATCTCTGTTCCCTGAACTGCACCATATCACCTGTTTTTTCTTTTTTTTTTTCTTTTTTTTAGATTTATTTATTTATTTATTTATTTATTTATTTATTTATTTATTTATTGACCTCAGAATCCCAACTCAGTTTCTCATGCTTGTTACAGCAGCCATGGTACCTACTATGGTGGTCTCAACGAGAAGAGCCCTCACAGGCTCATACACCTGAATGCTTCGTCCACAGTTGGTGAAGGCGTTTATGAAGGATTAGGAGGTGTGGCCTTCTTGGAGAAAAGTGTGTCACTGAGGGTGGGCTTTCAGATTTCAAAATCTCACGCCATTCTTAGTTAGCTCTCTCACTCTCTGCCTTGTGCTTACGGATCTGGATGTGGTCTCATAGTTACTGTGCCAGCGCCATGCCTGTCTTCCTGCTGCCACCGTCCCTGCCGTGATGACCATGGATTATAATCCTATGGAAATATGAGCTCCAACATTTGTTTTTCTTTTGTAAGTTGTCTTTGTCATGGTGTTTCTTCGCGACATTAGAAAAATAACTAAGATATTCATTGAACTGTATCACGATATCCCTTCTCCCTTCTGTTTTTCGAGAATGTAAACTTTCTATGTCATTCCACCCTTTAGTTTATAAAACGTGTACTGGAATTTCTGTGGAGCACAGAAACTTAGAATTCTACAGGAGGCTTAATGTCTCCCCAGTACATGAAGCTAGAGCTCCCCAGGGTCTGCACCTGCACAAATGATCTGTCTCCCAGAGGCTTTAACTGGCTTGGGCTCGCTCAGTGATCATCTCAGAAAGGTTAACAGTCTCCACTGGGGTCCTTTGGGCCTCAGGTGATTCCATCATTACACACCCTGCACGAATAGATCGAAGCCTGAGAGTGCTGACACAGGGCAATCCCGGTCTTAATCCATGTGCTGTATGTAGGACACAGAGCTGAGGTACAGAGGATCTCTCCTGCATGTTACAGATCCTTTCCTCTGATTCAGTATGGATGCAATGCGGGGCTATGTCGAACTTAGCAGACCAGGGAGTTACTGGGGTTGTTTACAGGAGTGTGGGTGACCAGAAGGCAACTGAGAAGCCTACCATAGGGATGATGACCCCCAAACCAGCACCCCTGGAACTCCTCTCAGTATTTAGGCAGTGAGAACCTCTCTCACACCAGCAATTTTCCACTGTTTATGTAAGCGTGGGTAAGGGGCTCACCAGTCTGGTAAGTTCTGTGAGTTTCTTAAACCTTATGAATTTTCTCCTCCCCTCAGGGGGAGATTTTCAGTTTAAAGGAAACCGCTACTTACATTTTCCTCAGCTCAGCACCCATTCCATAGCTTGTGAATTTAGTTACTTTCCTTTTGCAGTGAGGAACACGTACTGAAGGTTTATTTGGGCATATGGCCAAGAAGCACAGCCCGGTGGCTGCAGCATGAAGCCTAAAAGGTCGCATTTCAGCTTCAAGCGCTGAGCAGAGAAGGCGAATTGGAAATGGGGGAGGTTATGTACCCACAAAACCTGCTCCCCCAAAGCCTGTCCCTCACGACTTACTTCCTCCAGCAAGACTACACTACCTTAACATCTCCCGCCTCAGAATGCCACCAACCAGTTGGGTTGCTCTTAGTATTCCACGCCTGAGCCTGTGGGGGTTAGTTCTTGTCAGATCACCCCACCTCGTTTTCTTGTAGTTAGATGTAAACTATGGAAGGCTTGGTAGATCCCCCGACTTAAGCACTTTAGCGATGCCTGACTCATGAGAGTACTAAACTCACTGGTGGGTTTATTCACAGACAATGTCATGGTTGATGGGTTCTTAGGAAGTACAATCCAGAGGGAGAACAAGGGTCACTGTGGATGTGTCTTAGAAGGGCATACTCTGTCTTAGGACTGCTTCTCCTTTCTTCTTGCTTCCTGTCCTTCTTGAGATGAGCAGCTTTGCCTTCGTACATTCTCCAACCTTAATGTTCTGGTCACCACCTAAAAGCACCATGGGTCCAATCCCCAGAACCATAAGCCAAAATAAATACCTTTAACATGTTTTATCTGAGGTGTTTTGTTACATGGCAAAACAAACAAACAAAACAACAACAAAACCCATGGCTAGAACACCCTTTCCTCACTGGGTTGTGTCTCTAGCACTTGAGGCTTTCTAGTCTCTGGGTCCTAACCACATGGGTTGCTGGGCTCTCACGACTATCTTTCATCAGCCATGAGAACTTTCTTTTCTCTTGTGAACTGTCCTGGGAATCAAAGTGTGACATGTGGCGATCCTGCTTCACGCAGCAGAGATTTCAGCATGATGGAGACATGACTCCACCCACCCCAAGCTGGAAATCAATTTCTCTGGCTGAGTTGTGGCAGGCTTGGTGCTTTCTTACTGGGCCACAGTGGGAGGGGCTCCTTACCACCCACCTGCTGATGGACCTGCTGATCTTCAGAAGGAGGAGAGCTGTAAGTCTGTCACCTGTAAGCATCTGGCAGGGGCTATTAGGCATGCAAATTTTATGCATGAAATTCAAGCGAGGAAGGAGAGGCCCCCAGACTTTATGACTGTGGATGAGTTATGTGTGAGCCGTGTACCTAACTAACGTGCTATAGAGCCAGAATGTCTGCCAGGGTTTTTCAGAGGGGCATAGCTGTCTCCATTCTGAAAGGGGGTTTGCTACCTCTCCACAGACTCTGGCTTATCCTTGTTTTCTCTATTCTTTCTCCTTTCTTCTTGATCACCACTGACAGGGCAGTTATTACATGTCATGTTCCACACCAGGTACCAGGAAGGAAATGACTCACAGGGCACCTGGCTTCCACTCCCACAGGCCTTGGGTACTGGTGACAAAGAACACAGACCTGGATCCCACATCTCCCAACTCCCATCTCTGCCTCTTTATCTCCTAGCCTGGGCAAACCTGGGCGAGTTTCCTCCATCTGTCTGTCTGTCTGTCTTAAGAGGGACTAGCAGTGAAGAAGCTCATGTTTCAGTCTCTGTTGATGGCTATTGCACATGACACATACTTGAGGGGAGAATGTAGCATCATTCCAGGGACATATCCAGGTACCAGAGAGGGAGGGAGCTTGGCTTTGTGGGTCTCTGGCTTCTTTGGAAGAGGGTGGGGTTCTCATAAAAAGGGAGGTTGAAAATGTGGCCTCTCTTTCTCAGTCCACATCTCAGTTGGGATCTGGATGAGGGAGGGTAGCTTGTCTGAGTGGGTATGAGCAAAGTAGGCTGGTGTTTTATTTGAGAAGGTTCTAGAAACAACAGAAAGGAGACCAAAGCCCTCATCATGGTTACCTCAGCTCTTCAGCCAGTGACAGAACATGACAGGCAGATATATCATTCAGATGAAAGCCTTGGAAAGGACCTGCTAGGAGGAGGGAATGTTTTTTTATGTATTGCTGATCACCACAAAATCTTGTGGTGTGTGTGGAAAATGGAGAGCTACCTAAAGATGCCCAGGTATCAAGGCACATTAGCATGACAGAAGGCAGAGTGTGTAGCAGGTGGGGTCTAAGTCTCAGGAGCAACAGGAATGTCAAGCTCTGCATTCTAGACTCTGAAGAACAGGACAAGCCGAGCCCTATCACTTGCTTTGGTGAGGCTTCCATGTGCCTCTGCTCCCTTTGGATTCCAGATCAGACTTTCAGGGAGCAGTTTTCAGGACACCTCACCAATGGCTACACGCTTTGAACCCATTCTTCCTTCATTGCCACCTGTCCACAGCCCTGAGTGGCTCTTGACTTTCCCATGACTCTAATGGCTTTTCTACCCTCTGTTGTCTGGCTTTACCTAGTAGGATCCAGTCAGAGGCTGCCATGGAGTTTACAGTGCCCAAGACACAGAAGCTCTTACTCAGTCTTTGTCCAGTGGGTGGCTGGTGGTAGCTACAGCTGAGACTCAGAACCACAGACACAGGGAGATCCAGGTTACCAGCAAATCTACAAAATCACACGCTCCCTAATCTGTCCTCTGGATCCCTCTATTATACATTTCTCAGAGTAAATGTCACTCGGAGTGATTAATTGTGAAAATATGCACTGCTTTATAACGAGATCAGAATTAACTTCTGTAAAGCCAACCTCAGAATTTGCCATTTTTTTCATTTCCTTCCTCCGAAGGAGTGTGGCCAGAAGTATAAATCCATTTTCAAATGTCAGTTAAGAGAGAGAGAGAGAGAGAGAGAGAGAGAAAAGAATTCCAAATACTCCCATCTTGTCTGCTTTGCAAAGAGGACATTTAGCCAGGGTTTTATTGGGTGACTTCTCTATTTCCATCCATATAACTACTTGTTTCTCGGGAAAGTCATTTAACCAAGCAACACTTACTTAGTAATTAGTGAGTTCTGTGTGGTCAGAGGTGGGAGCCCTGCTCTGTGGCCAAATTCTCCAAAGATGGAGGACACCCTTAAGGAGCTGACTTTGGTGGAACAATCAGAACAAGTCTAATGAACAGCAAAGGTGTAAAGTGAGGGATGTATGCACAGCAAGACTCCTGAGAACAACGGGAGGCTAGGTTTGGGGTTTGAAAAATGGAGGATTACACAGAGTTTTGTGAAGGAAGTCGGGGTCAGGAGTCTGTAGTCTAGCAGAAGTGTCAACATGTTCAGTGGCGGTGCAGTAGCTAGGGGGAACAGAAGAGCTTTGAGTTCCCGCTGATGTTATCAATCAACAGACTCTAAAGTCACCTGGGAAAGTAGCCTCAGGTTATTCCAGCAAAGGAGTGTCTGGGTTGGGTTGCCTGAGGCGGGAGGACCCACCCTACAATAAGGCAAAGGGAAGAAAGTGATCCAGGAGTCAGCATCTGTCACTGCTTGCTGACTGGTTGTAGTGTCACACTTCTGCCAGCATAACTTCCCACTCTGAAGGACTGTACCCCAAACTATGAGGTAGAAATAAACCTGTCCTTCCTTAAGCCTCCTTGTTGGGCATTTTGTCTCAACACAAGGGCAAGTAACTAATACACTCATCAAGTGTCCTTCCTTCCACATGTCCTACCCACAGAACTTCCAGTGAGGGTGCTCAGACATAAGACAGGCTGAGCTCCTGGCTTGTCAGAAGAACATGGTTACCACAGATTGAGCAGGGTCTGTTTTCCCTCACCGTACCCTTACCAACCTCCAGTGGTTGCTCCATCCAACGGATGGACAGATCTGTGTTTGTGCTCCCCAAACCCCAAAACAGAAGTCAGTTGAAAACTGCCTGTGAAGGCCTGGAAAAGACTTCCTCCCAAATAGTCAAGGTCTGCAGAGGTAAGGTTGAGATGGAAGCTGCGGACACATGCTGAGTGTTTCTCTTCCTGTGCCGCCTTTAGGAGTTAATAGCTGGGCGTTTTCTTGTATCTGGTCTGATCTGTGTTTTCCCATGCCAGTCCCATGGGGCTGTTGCAACTCTGTCTTCTGTTTCCGTGAGCTTCAGGCACACAGCTCTCTGCGAGTTACTTTGTTACTGCTGTGATGAAACACAGTGACCAGAAGTAACTCAGAGAAGGAAGAGTTTGTTTCGGTTTGTGTTTACAGAGAGGGATGGGGGCAGCCTCCATCATGGCAGGGAGGTATAATATGGGGGCAGGAACAGAAAAGTGTGACCATATCTCAGCTACACACAAGGAGAGAGAGGGGGGAGAAGGGAGAGAGAGAGAGAGAGGTAGAGAGAAGGAGGAGGAGGGAGGGAGAGGGGGAAGGGAGGGAAAACAAACTAGGTTGTAACCCTTCAAAGCCCACCCCCAGCATCCTCTAGCAAGAATGTATCTCCTAAAGGTTCCACAACCTTTCCAAACACTGGGAACACATATTTGTTCAAATATGTATGCTATGGGAGACATTTTCCATCCATGGTATCACTAGTAATGTGATGGCTATAACTCTGACATGATTTGGGAACATTTCTGTTTTGCATATAGTCTGTCCATTTGGGTGTCTGTTCTGAATTTTCCAGTCCTGTCTCCTTATGCATTTTCCTCTGGGTTGATTTTTGCTTCTATTGTTTGTAGAAGATTCTGTTGCTCCAGCATCTGGGGTGATGGAACAACGGGTCAAGCTCCAGACAGACAAGTGCAAGGACTTGAGCTTGAATGACCGGAGTCCAGATAAAGTCAGGGGTAGTGCTGTATGTCTCTGTAATACCAGGGCCCCAATAAGACAGAAAGCAGGGTTGGAAGATTGCAGGAAGAGGTCAGAGCTCACCGGCTAAGAGACTCATCTTATACAGGGTGGTAGGTGAGGACCAGCACACAAGGTTGCCTTCTGCCTGCCTAGCAGCCCTCTCCAGCACCCTCCCTCTTAAGGCAGCAAGACAACCATGCTGTAGTGTGCCCACAGCTTTGCTCTGTCAGACTTCCCACCTCAAGGAGATGCTTAGAGCAATTCCTATCCCTAAATCATATCACCAGTGTTTGTGGGGGTCACCATAGTATCTCTGAGATCAGGGCCAATATGTTTTATATCTGGCCCAACCAATGGCAGAGTGCTCAGGATTGCATGGAACCATCTGTTCCAAGTCACCCAGGTGACTGGGAGACTTTGCCCTGGTCACCTGACAATGACCTATGCCAGCTCTTTGCTTCACAGCAGAATTCACACTCGTGTTTGATAAACACACCTGTACAGCTATCACTGTCTCCCAGGCACAGATCTAGGCTGTGTCTGTAGATGCAGCAGGAATAAGGGGGAAGAGGCCCACCCTAGAAGCAAGGGACACATGGTGAACTTGGCAAAGGGAGACCCAGGATGAGGCCAGGAACCTGTGAACTATGGAGGAAAACACACAGAGAGTGCAGGTTGCATTCAGAATGGCCTCTGTGAGGTGCTCCTCAGAACTCATCAGAGACCTAGGTGAGTCGTGACAGGGAGATGAAGAAGAAGAAAGAGGAGGAGGAGGAGGAGGAGGAGGAGGAGGAGGAGGAGGAGGAGGAGTAGGAGGAGGAGGGGAGGAAGGCATGGAGGACTGTAGGTACACAGATCTGGGTGGCAGGATGCTGCAATGCTGTGCAGCACAAATTACTGTGCTGGAGAGGTTGGGGTAGCCTACTGTTTAAATATGGAGGTGAGTTCCCAGTTTTCTCTCAGATAAACTAAAGAGCCACCCTGAGAAGCTCAGGATCCACATACCCTCTGCCCTGATCCATCTCCTTTCCTTCTTGTACATATCCTCCCGCACACTGGTTCATACCTGTTCCTCCCCTACCTGTTCACACCCCCATCACACTTACACACTCAAGCATTCATACATCTATTTTCCTATCCATACATCCATGCGTGCATCTCCTCACTTCTTCCATCTACCCATCTACCCACTCGACCACCTATCAACTGTCTAACCCTCAATCCACATGTCTAGTCACACATCCATCCATCCTCCATCCATCCATCCATCCATCCATCCTCCATTCATCATCCATCCATCATCCATCCACCATCCATCCATCTACCATTCATCCATCATCCATCCATCCATCCATCCATCCATCCATCCATCCATCCATCCTCCATCCATCCTCCATCCATCATCCATCCATCCATCCATCCATTCATCATCTATCCTTCCATCCATCCATCATCCATCCATCATCCATTCATCATCCTTCCATCTATCCATCATCCATCCATCATCCATCCATCCATCCATCCATCCATCCATCCTCCATTCATCATCCATCCATCATCCATCCATCCTCTATCCTCCATTCATCATCCATCCATTATCCATCCATCATCCATCTATCATCCATCCATCATCCATCCATCCTCCATCCATCATCCATCCATCATCCATCCATCCATTCATCATCTATCCTTCCATCCATCCATCATCCATCCATCATCCATCCATCATCCATCCATCATCCTTCCATCATCCTTCCATCCATCCATCATCCATCCATCCATCCATCCATCCTCCATTCATCATCCATCCATCATCCGTCCATTATCCATCCATCATCCATCTATCACCCATCCATCATCCATCCATCCATCCATTCATCCATGGTCTTTATTCAGTTGTCATTCTTCCATGTGTCTGCTCATACAGTGCTTTGTTGGGGTACTTGCCCATAGGATTTAAACTTTGCCATACACAGCCTTGGTGGACACAGGACTGGGACTGGCTAATGAAAATGAGAGCATAGCTATTTACTCTCCAGTGGCCCCTATACCCTTCATCCCTTCTCAAAACTCTCTCCCTTGACTGAAGAGAACATTCAAGGCATCCAGGCCTTGGGAAAGGTGGGCTAGAAGGCTTTGGTCATGTGCCTCACTCAGACCAAACTTCTCCAATGATGGGGGGCATGGTGTGGCATAAAAACCTTTCGGGGATTCCCCTCATTGTTATGGCCAGAAAGGTCCACGGAGAAGCCAGGTTGTGGATCTAGATAGACTGAAACCATGCATGCTCCTCTGACTTGTGTGTCTCGTTTCTGCCTCTAGCTGTAACTGGGTTTCAAAGGTGTCTTGGGAATCACTAGTCAGACACCTCTTCCTTCTGGGAGATTCCAAGGCTCTATCAGTTACCAGCACTTCTGGAGAGGTTAGAAGGAACATGGCATGGTAAACATTGGCAATGCTGCAGAGTTCACCAGCTCTGGGCTGTGCAGCACAGGAGACTCTGGGCTCTCACTATGCCTGGGCCAGATGCCTGGGCCTGACAATTGGTCAGTGACCATAGGGGGAACAGAGTAGATTCAGGCTGAGAATCTCTTGCCTAGAGTTTCTCTCTGTGGTCCAATCTGGGACATGCCTCTGGAGGTCTGTGTCAAGCAGGGAACAGCCGGGGTGGCAGAGGTGACCACAAATTTTTGTTCAATGGTCCTAGCACATGACACCAGGAGAAGCTTTCCTAGAAGGTGAAGTCTAAGCTTGGGGCTTCAGGGCCATATTCTCTTTATTCTGATAATTTTTTACACCTCAGATGAGTTCGTTTCATTACCTGATGGCTTATGGATAAAAAGCTTCACTATTCGACTTAGCTTTTCTAATTAAGAGTGGTGCTCTAATCCCAGAGAGACAAGGTTGGCAGAGGCCTCCATATCTTAAGGCTGTTAGGACACCCCTCACAGGCGCCAAAGCTGTTTGTTCTCCAAGTCCTATGTCGCTCGCTCTCCAGTGTCTGTGTTGGCTCCTCTCCTCCATGGACTGAGTCATGTGCTTCTCCTGTTTATGCAACATCTATCTCAGTCACTGGCTTCTTTCCTGCTATGTAGACTCCATGTTGAGCAAAACCATATGCAGCCCCTGCCTGTCTCCAAGGATTTAAATGGAATAAGAAAGATGGGTAATACTTGTAAAATATAAATATAGGACTTCCACTGGAATTAGCATCAGGGAGACACACCATCCGGAGCTATGAGAGTAGAAAGCAGAACAAACTGACTTACTCTTGGGGAAGGGGGAAGTAAGGAAGCCTTCCTGAAGGAGGTGAGGCTTGCTCAGAAAGTGAAGAGAGGGTGCATAGGCTATAAAAGAGTGGGTGCTATGAGCAAAGGCCCTGTAGCTGTAAGGCATATGGGGTACATGGGGATGTGAGAAAATCCTGCAGCTACATTTCTACAAACAAGGCTCTCTGTCCAGCTGCCCACACGGCCCAGACACGGTCTTTCCCAGGCATGGTCTCTGGGCTCTTGTTCTCATCTCAGACCTAGTTTTTCTGTCCTTAGTTGCTGGCTGCTCTCTGGGGAGACACCTGTCTCAGGCACATATGCCTCTAGAGGTAAAGTCAGACACACCTGGTCTTTCAGAACTCAGTTCTAGTCTGACCCCTCCCCATCCTCCTCTTCCTATCTCCCTGGTCCCACTCACCTCCACAGAAGCCATATTGCTCCAGAGCTCCCCACACCAGGAAATATATCAAAGGACCAGTTGGGATGGAAGCAATTCACCATGGCAACTACACATTTCCCAGGTGTCTACCCGAGTGTGCCCGGGTCAAAAGCTGCCAGAGGCCAGATTTCAGCTTGGGGTTCCTTAAATATCCAACTTCCTGAAGGAAGTTCAGCTCTTAAAGAACTTCAAGCACCCACACAGGGTGAGCCAGGGCTCCCTCCCAGACTTTATGCCCACTTTGCAGAGCTCCAGACAAGTAAAGACAAAGCAGCCCCTTTTCATGCAGAGACAGACAGACAGACAGACAGATGGATGGATGGCAGGGCAGGGCTGGTGAGATCCAGCCTGCCAAGTTCTCTGCCTGTCAGCATTTAGCACCATGAACTGTTTTCCCATGTGAGTCTCAGAGATTTTTGAACCACATTAGAATAAACAGAATTCTGAATTATCTTCTCAGTAGTACATGAAACAACTGTCTGTCACCCAAAGGAAGCAGGGAGCAGGGGGAGGTGACGAATTTCTAAGGTAAAAATCCTAGGAGGAAAAACAGTTCACTCCACATGGAGGTCCCCCACAACAGGTCCCAAGGCTGACTGGGAGAGTGGGCCCACCTTGGGGCTCTAGGAAACCTTCATTCATTGGCTCCTGCAGAGGTCCAAGATCAAGGAAGCTCTGGTGTGGATGCAGAACTCCCTGAATGATACATAGCGGGGAAGCCAGTGGCCGGCACCGGGGTGAGGCCTTATGAAATATTCAGCAGTTAGCTGCGGCAGCTTACTCACAAGGACTGCACGCTTCTGACCAAATCTCCACAGCTGGCCTTTGAAGATGTGGTTTTTTATAGGAAGCTCTGAAAGTTCCCATGTCCTGTCTCCCTTTGTTTCCTGTTTCCTCCCAAAGCCAACACTTGCTATGTGGTGTCCCCAGGGATGCTGTCTTTGGGGACTTGGTCATAAGGACCTCATCCCCTTAGCCCCATACACCAGAGGCACAGCAGTCTCCCTTCAGAACTTTTGGTGGCTATCCTCTATCCTTACACTACAGGGTGTTTGCACATGCTTTTCTCACATTCCTACACTGGCCTCCATTGGATCCTTCTAGAACATTCTAGAACTGGATACTTTTAGAGCACCCCTCTTCAAGCCTTAGCTCTGATGATCTCCCCAGTGACAAAGCTTTCCTTGGCTTCCTTCACACCTGTGACTCTAACCCTGTTAGTTTCATGTGCTTGCTTTTCCATGGCTCCTGGTGTCCTTTAGTAGGGCTGACCTTTATGCTACATGGGGCTCTAGGGAGCAAACACAGCTCTTGTTGCAAGAGAGGAAAACATTTATTCATAGCCAAATATGAATAATCATGTCTCTGAAACATGAATTCATGGACTTCTATAGTTACGGAGCCAGAGGCAGCCACTTGTAGGAGTGTTGGGCAGGCAGCTTGCAGCACAGTGGGGGCAGGGCATCTTTTTCATTATCTTAGGGGCTGGTGGAGTCTGCTAAGTTTAACAATAGGTCTCAAAAGCTTCACCTGCTAGTCATTGGATGGTCAGAGTTTGGTAGTAAATGTCAAATTAATTTTGGCCCTCTACCCATCATATTCTGTCTCTGGGGACCACAAAGTTGTAGGGCCTTCAACACCAATGTGGCTTAATCAGAGAACTCCAGTTTAAGTCAGTGCCTGTACCTGGTAACAGTCTTGGGAAAGTTAATGCCCTAAGGAGCAGGTGTTTCCTGTGTATGGGCTGGGACTGTGTCAGGCTTCAGTTCTTGAGAGAGCACTGCATCTTTAGACACCACCTCCAGGCCTTTCCCTCTGAATGGGTCTGAGCAGGAAGCCAGGCTGCGATGTGACCAATGACAATACTCAGGCTCTGAAATCAGCTGCTTCTGTCACAGAGACCAGATTAAGACATGGTATCTTATATATCAGGACCCCTGACCCAAGAGATGGAAGGTGTCAGGTAAAGGGGTGTGATGGTCTCCTAGCTTCTCTCAGGCTCTGCTTGTGCATGCATCTGTGTGTGTGTGTGTGGCGGGGGAGGGCTTTGTTTTTCAGACGGGTCTTGCTATGTAGCCTAGGCAGGCCTTGAACATATGGATGTCTTCTTGCCTCCGCCTCTCAAATGCTGGAATAAAGCAGGAGAGATGCTCACAGTCAGGCGATGCTGAGAAGTTGAAGAAGGCTTTGCTTGACCTTGGCTTTGAAGCAAGGGTTCTGATTGACAGGAGTCATGTGTAGTTTTCTCAGAGACTCCAGTGCTGGGATCCACATTGTCTACATTTCCTGTGGAAAGACTCATTTTTAAGGTCTGTCTACCCTTTGTGAAGTTTCATGTCTGAGGATTAGACTAACTCTCAAATCATGAGGTGAGTGGCCAAGAGGTCAGTCATGTCCTTATGTAGCCCGAGGAAGAGGCAGCCAGAGCATGTGGGCCACTGGCGCCTTTGATGGGTCTTGGCATTGTGGGTCTTGTTCACAGAGGTCAGGTCTCACAGAGGCCACCTGTAAGATTGTTGCAGTCTGCAGCATGTCCCAGTCCTATGTGACTACGTCTAACCCACTAGGTTTCCTCTTAGAACATGGGGCGTTTGCCTGCTGCAGCCTCAGTCCGTTTGCACATGTAGCCCCCAGGAGCTCTTTCCTTGCTTCCTTCCTGGGTCCTTGTTTCTCATCACTGTTGTGTGTTGCCTCTTTGGAGAGCTTCTGCCAACAGTTCATTGGTGAGAAACCACGTGTGAATCCATCTCAAAATGGAAAAACAAAATGGCCGAGGATCTAATGCTGGTGGTGAACACTGACCAGACACGTGTGACGTTCTGGGTTCCCCAGAAATGCTGCTCTACACTTGAAGAACAACAAAGGGAACAAAGGAGCAACCAAGGGAAGGACCATACGCACATCACAATTGATGTCTACTTACCGCCAGTGGGATATAAATGCCAGGGCCGTGTGCACTAGGATTGTGGGTGTGTAGGTGTGGCCAGTGAGCTAGTCCGAGCAGTAAGTGAATGCTGTTTATCCCGATGGGGAGGTTACAACAACAGGAATAGGAGAGAGCTGCTCACACTGCAGGCCAGACAGGAAGCTCTGTGGGTCTTTCTACTTCAACTAAGCTAATATAGTTTCTCGCCTTAATATTTGTGTCCGTGGTGATTCTGCGAGCCATTGAGTTGATGAGATTGGCTATCACGGCAGGCGTGGTCAGGGATTAAAACTGTCCTAGTGTGTTTTCTGTTGCTGTGATAAACACTATGGCCAAAAGCAATACAAGGAGGAGAGGGGTTATTTGATGTGATCATCCCAATCACAGTCTGTCATGAAGGGAGGTCAGGTAGGAAACTCCAGACAGGATCTGGAGGCAGAAGCTGAAGCCGAGGCCACAGAGTCACACTGTGCACTGGGTTGCCCTGCATGGCTGCTTAGCCTGACTGCTCACACAATTCAGGATGATTGCCTATCTGCCCAGAGCTGGTACTGCCAAATGTGGGCTTGATTCCCCCCACCATATCAATTATTAAACGAGAAAATGGCCCACAGGCTTGTGGGGGTGGGGTGTTCTCAATAAAGGCTCTTCTTCCCACAGAACTCTAGCTTGTGTCAAGTTGACAAAAGCCTGAGCAAGACCCGGCCCTGCACAGCTCCCTCCCAGCTTGCTAGACGCATCCACAGTGACTCTCACAGCCGGCTTTTCTCCCAGACCTTGGCCCTCTGTCCATAGCAGGCTTTGAGGGGCAATTAGTGAAACTGTTGACTTCTTCCCTGAGAGTTCCAGGGTCAGGAAAACTAATTAACCTTCAGCTTGCATTCTGAACAGTAAAAACAGCTACAGCCAAGCCTGGAATGAAGCATACATGGGGGTCTGGGGGAGAGAGGATGAAGTAAGACCATCTTTGCTATACTTCTTTTAAAAGATTGGGAAGGAATTGTTTTTTGGTAAGATAAAATGGGTGGAAGACATCACACAAAGGAGAGAAAAATGCCCAATGTAGCCATCACCGCAAGACCGCTCAGAAGATATTTTGTTAAAAGCCTTTCTCCTTACTTGGGCCTCCAGGGTAACCAAGGGCAGCTGAAAGAAAGCCTGGCACCTCTGGCTTCAGTGTGTGTCTGTCTCCTTCTCTCTGGGTCCAACTCCTTGGCTCTCCATGGTCATGGTAATCACCAGGAGTCTGTCTGACCTGTATCACCCACTTTTGGGACTGAAGGCACAGAGATTAGCCGAGGTCTTCAACCTGCAGCCACTATGATGTCCAGGAAGACCAGACTCCCACCTCCGAAGAGAGTCCTTATCTATGAGGGTGAGTCTGCTCTGGGGCAGTCCTCACTGCTGAGCACAGCTTATACTCCCAAGTGATGATGTCTCCTGACCACTGTGCCCACCCACAGGGGAGACAAGGGAGGCCAGATCCACGTTTTTGACAAGGATTTCTTAATTACACATACTTCCAGTTCCCTGACTTAATTCTTCCTCTGCTGAAGTCTCAAGTTCCTGTCAACACCAGACAGTCTTCGAGGCCACTTTTATCTCCTCCCCTCAGCAGTGTGGCAGGGGTGGAGACACGACTGCTCACAGCTACACAGGACTGCACATGGTTGCACACTGGCACCTGAAGCAGCCTAAGGTTCTCTATTCAGAGACTTCCCTTCAGGGGAAGCAGGAATCTCAGCTGGCTGCAGAAAAGAATCTCAGGAGGAATCCATATGAAGCAGACTTGGAATTCATAGCATGAGAGTTTAACAGAGATTTAAGCACAGCACCGCAAAAGCGAGACTGTGGGCTTCCATAAGGCTGTGATTTAGTCTTTATGTTAGTTGGGTACACGGTTTTGGTGGCTTCTGAAGTCACACCTCACAGGTTTCTAGCTTTTTTCTCAATGTTTAGCCTCAACAAGTGGCTAGGGCAAACATCTCCTGTCCTAAGCAGGCACACAGGATGGCACTCCAGAATGCTGGCCAGATCATGGTCAGCTGAAAACTCAGAGCCCTGTGCCTTGCTTCTCCTGAAGACACAGTAGTGAGTGCCCAAGAAGCAAGGGAGATCTGCTAGTGGAGAGACACGAGCTTGTTTAAAAATGACTCATCAAGCAGCAGAGTGGGGTAAGGGTCTCGGGTTAAAAAAATGGACCAGCAAGAATGGACAAGGAGGATGATGGGTGGGCACCCAGTGGAGCTGAAGATGGGCAAGATAGTGTCATGTGTACACTATCACACTGAGGGCTCAGCAGGTAAAGAAGCTTGCTGTGAGCCTGAACTCTTGAGATCCAAACCAGGTCCACAGGGTGGAAGAAGAGAATGGTCTCCCCACAAGCTCTCCTCGGACTTCCATATGCACAGACTCAAACAAACAAGCAAACAAGTGTAATGAAAGAAATTGCCATAATGAAGTTTGCTATTGTATTGACTAAAAACATTAAGCAAACGAAAGACAACACACGCAGGAACCAGGGGATGAGGAGGCAAGAAGCTATAGTTTTAATCAAACACAGGACTTGTGGTACTCTGCACCAGGAACTGCGATTCCCATGTTCTCCCTAACACCAGAGGGACTGGTCCTCCCAGGAACACACAGGGTCCTCCCAGGGACATACACATGGTCCTCCCAGGAACACACACACAGGGTCCTTCCAGGGACATACGCATGGTCCTCCCAGGGACGCACACACAGGGTCCTCCCAGGAACACACACACAGGGTCCTCTCCAAGGACACACACAGGGTTCTTCCAGGGATACATACAGGGTCCTCCCAGGATCACACACAGGGTCCTCCCAGGGACACATACACAGGGTCCTCCCAGGAACATACAGAGTCCTCCCAGAATCATACACACAGGGTCCTCACAGGGACACACACAGGGTTCTCTTAGGGACACATACAGGGTCTTCCACAGGGATACACACAGGGTCCCCTCAGGGACACAGGGATGGTGCTAGCACACTGGTTTACCAGAAGAGAAAGCAGTCAGAGCTAGACCATGCTGCTATTTTCATTACACCCCACCTGCCCAAAGGAACCCACCTTCTATTTCACAAGGTCTAAACCGAGGTTGACGACCTAGATTACTGTATTGGAAAGGCCACTGAAGACATTTTTGTGCTTTGGGTGTGTGTGTGTGTGTGTGTGTGTGTGTATCTTTTTCTGTTGGTAAACAAGTGTGCTAGCACCATCCTTGTGTCCCTCAGAGGACCCTGTGTGGGTCCCTGTGAGGACCCTGTGTGTGTGTCCCTATGAAGACACTATACGTCTTTGTGTGTGTTTTCACACATGTACATGTGAACACACCTGTTTGAGCATTCAGAGGCAGGAAGAGATCATCAGATTCATCCTCTGATTGCTCTCTGCCTTACGACTTGTGACAGAGTCTCTCACTGAATCAGAGCTCAGCATGCTTGGCTACACTGGATGGCCAGTGAACTTCTAGGATCAGCCCCTGCGCCTCTCAGTGGGCTTATAGGCACTCACAGCTATCCCTGGTTTTTCCTGTGGGCACTCGGGATTTAAACTCTGGGCCTCACACTTGTGTTGCAGGTGCTCTTATCCACAGAGCCATTTCTCTAGCCCCAAGAAGCCATTCATTCTCTTATTAAGTTTCTGGCTTCATGTGTTCGCTGCCCACCCATGGTAGGACTCAGACCCTTCCGGCACAGGTCTGAAAATAATGTTGTGAAGTGTTCTTATGAAGATTAAAATGCACGACTCGCCCATCTGCAGACGAGTGGCTACTCCCAAGTCTTTGAAGAATACTTTCAAGATAAAATATGTACTTGTTGGATCTGGAGGTTTTTTAAAAAGTCCTGAATCTTCACAGATTTACTGGAGAGGAGGGGGTGTTTCATGTAAAAACATGCTTTTCCTTGACATTTAGAGGTCTTGCAAAGTGGCTTATTATAGATCTCGTGGACATCTTGATATTTAATTAAATTTCAGAAATATATTCTCTGCACTCATGAGGAGGAATATGGAGGATGTATTTACTCCCTCTCTCTATTTGTTATTCTTTTTCGGTTCCTAACACAAAATTATCAGTTGGAAGTAAGTCATCAGAGGCACTTAAACGTTTTCAGGGCCGGGAATCTAATTAACCCCAGCAACTGTGCTTAAAATGTAGAATAATACAGACAAGTCCTTACAGGCATCACGGGCAAGATTCGGCCTTGTGAAATGTTTACGACGATGGTTTTTAAGCTGACCTTTAATGCCTGTTTTCAAAAGGCGACGGAGAGGGGGAGTGATTGGAAGCCATTCTCTGAGCTCTGGCCCGCTTCATTTCAGAAAATGATTGCAGCCAGATTTGTAAACTATTTCCCAGGCATCCACTCCAACAGACTGAATTAAGAGACGTCCATAGTCAGTGGCCTCCCGGAAACAGCTTTCTCTCCATTTAAACCTGAAATCAGAAAGTACAAGACGAATATATTCAAGCCGCCGATCTGAAGACAATTGCATTCCTAGTGTCTCAGCTTAACAGGACTCTGTTATCCTTCCGCAGAGGGAATAGTTCTAAGGTGTCCTGTGGCCACCCCCACCCCACCCCCAGGTTGCTGTAGGTGCACAGGCTGGCTGGCCAGTTAAATAAAAGGATCCACCTGTTTCTGCCTCATCATTGTTGGCATCACAAATATGCAGCTTCACGTCCTGCTCCTTTCCATGGGCTCTGGGGATCTACTCAGGTCTTGGTACTTGAGGAACTTAGGACTAAATTTATAGATTGTGCTGCTTGCTTTTCTATTAGATTCTAGCTTTCAGTAGCGCCACTTCCTCCGGCATCAATACAGTTGTTGGCGTGGTGAGGTGCTCAGAGAAGGCAAGAGGAATGGGGCCTGACAGCAGGCAGCTCACCCGAGGAGTCTGTGACTCCTGGCAGGACTGGGCACATGACAAGGCTCTGTGCCTTGTTCATTAAGATCTGGAGTTTGCATGGCAGGGCAGAAACATGGAGGGAGGGGCTGGGACAGGCTGGGTTTGAGATGTCTAGAAGCTGAGCACAGAGGCACACTAGCCAAGGGTGAGTAAGTAGAGGCCACTTGGCTACTGGACCAATAGGCCTGTCTTTTGTCCATAGAAGCAGGTCCTTCCCAACTCACTGGTGGCTTCAGACCCAATACAGTTCAGGATGGGGTTCACTGAACCCCTGTCCCGTCCAGCAGGCAAAGTTATTACAGGGTCCCTGAGTAGCCACCACCTGAAAGAGACACGGGTGGGAGAGAGAAGGGAGACCAAGCGGCGAAGAACGACAGAGTCAGTCTAGCTGTTGTCAAGGTCTCATTTACTATAGGCAAGGCTTGCAGTATATAAGCAAAATTAAAACAGGGAAGTAAAAACACCCATCCCCGCCCAGTGTCCTTAGTCCGGTTATCTATGGCTTGAGGCTGTTGCTTATCTTCATCATCGGAAGTTCACATTCTGAGGAAGTTCTGAGGTCCAGCTGTGACATTGCTGGAACTGTGAAGGTTGCGCCTTTTCTGGAAAGCCTCTGTCCTTTGGCTGACCCTGGCAGCCTAGGGGTCTCTGGTCTCCAACAAACCCCAGTCAAGGAGCTCTCAGGGCTACAATCCTCCTTCCTGCTCAAGCAATAAAGCCTGAGCCCTTCCACTTTCCAGCTTTGGGAAACTACCTGCAGCCCTTGGCCCACAGAGGTGACTTTCCCAGATAGCAGCCCTAACTGAGCCTCAGGCCACCTCCTCCCTAATCTTTGCCCTTCTTCTTCTTCATCTCCTGAAGCCTCCCTACAATTTCCACGGCCCTGCCCATTCAGCATACACTGCTTTCCCTTATTGGTTCTGAGGCTGGGGAAGACTGGTGAAGATTCATTCAGCTCACAGGTTTCAAGCCACGAGGCTGGCTTCTGTGTGACCTTGGTGAATGTCCAATGGTGACAGAACCACAATAACCACAGCACGTTGATCACAGGGCACAGTTGACGGTCAGGGAGGCTCACTGGCATGGCCTTTTCTCTTCTATTTCAATCTATATTTATTTATTTTTGGAGCCTGGACCTTGTAATGGGGTCCAGGTTGGCTTCAAACTCATCATTCTCCTACCTCAGCCTCTTGAATGCTGAGATTACAGATGTCAGTCATGAAACCCAGACCTGGACATTCTTTTATAACTCTTTTATAATACCTCCACAGCCAGTATTAATCCCTTTAAAGGCCTTCCCTCTATAGTCTTTCCCATCGCAATTCCACCAGAGAGAACCAAGGCTCTAGCTTCCAAGTCCTTGTAGGAAGACCTTTCCCAAGCCCAAACACTCATGGTCTTATACGAAGTTAGACAACTTACTTGCTAACAATTCTATCCCCCTTCTGTGCTAAGGCAGGAAGGGAGGACCTTCCGCTGTACAATGCTCTGTTCTCAGATTAGAGGGACAGAATGATTTATTTTGTGCAAAAATCTTAGTAAGGTTCTCTTCTAGAACAAGGCAGACACGGTCTATCTGCAGAGTCATTTGGGCAGACTCAAATACTGGCATTGTCACTTGAGAACTGAGGGCTGGGGTAACCCATGACATCTTCATGGGTTGGCAGTTCCCAGTTAGAACCCTGATGAAGACTCTGGCCCTCAGCTGAAATGGCTGCAGCTTGGGTTTACTTGCACCATGGTGGATATCAGGTCCTATATGGTGGCTGCCAGGTTCAAGTCAGGCATCCCACTGAGCAAATTGCCATTTCCTCCTAGTTGGTACTCTGGTACCGCTACCACACACTGATGGGGAAAAGCAAGTAACAGTCTCCATACCTTCCTCTCTTAAAGGGCACTGAATCCTTCTCTTAATAAAGAAGAGACAGATTGAGGAGAGCCTGGTGACTAGGATCCTTTAACCACAGCTTCTGAGGGAAAGTACTTGGCTTTGTTCTCCCAGAATCCGGATGCAGCCGGCCCCCAGCAGGAGCACTTGATAGGCTCCCTTTGACCTCCGTCTAGGGCTGCCAAAGAAAAACACAAGATTTCCAGCCAATTCGAGATTCGGGTCAACAGTAAAAATTTAAAGTCTAATTATATCCATGCAATTTTCAGGATATCTGTGTTCTGGAAACCATGTGTGTTCTCCCTCTGAATGTCAGCTTTCATCAACGCAGTCCGTTCTGAGTGTCTGTTTTCGAGTACTTTGACAATGCCTCTTATCAGTAGGACCGCAAAGGGGTCTGCTTTTAGGAGAACAATCCTTATAGAGAGGGGGTACACAGATCGAGAGGACCCAGGTTCAAGGTGGCTCAGCTCACTTCCTGGGGGCTGATGTAATCTGTCCCCCTAACTATAATCACTCTTGTGGAAATTAATGAGGTGCATAGAACCCATTCTTCTGATGAGCTTTCAATTAGCTGGTGTCTAATTTTCAAAGGCTCATGAATAAATGATTAACCCAGATCAGAAACAAAATCAAAGCCCTCATGGGCTCATAAACAGAATAGTTGGAGAGATGACCTCTTCCTCTGCCTTCCTCACCACCAGACAAATGAGAGGAGGCCTGAGCAGGCATAAAACCTGTTCCCTCATGGCCACCAAACTGGGTCTACCTAACAACAAAGCTGGCTCTTCTTTCTCTTAGTAGCCAGGCAAGGCCGCCCAAGAGACTGGTGATCACCCACAAAGCCATCCCTAGAAAGCAGTGGAGCACAAGGATTTGTCAGGGCCTCTCATCCAGCATGGGGCCTGTTCTTTTGTGTCACCCACTGTGTCCACACTCCTTCCCCTCTGAGGACACTAGAGTGCTCGAACTCTGATCCTTGTAACATCAGCCCTGAGTTAGTAGATCCCTTTGGTTGTTAGTTGTGTTTCCCCAAATGTGTTCAAGTCCCCAGGGAGCTGCGATGCCCCTTTGAAAATACAGGCTTGGCAGATGTGATCCAGGCTCAAGATGAGGTCACTCACCGTGGACTTAGAGGATGTTGCAGTGCATTGTGGGAGCTGTGGAGCCTTTAGAAGGCGGGGCTTTGCTGGAGGAAGGGTCACTGGGGGCAGTGTGGGAGGAGTCAATTTTTGTAGCCTGGGTCTGCTGCTTGTTGCAAGCAGCCAACCCCGCTTCTGTAACTGCTCAACTATAAAGGAGAATAACCCTTTCCTCCCTTCAATTGCTTCTTGTCGAATATTTTGTCACAGCCATGAGCAAAGTAACGAATGCAAAAGTGTTCTAATGCCAACTACCACCATGAAATAAAGGAAAGAAAACAGCCGGGTAGGAGGTACGGAGACAAGAAGGGGCCACAGGAAGACTGAGGGGAGAATCTGGCCTGACACCTTCACAAGCCCAGGAGCACCAAGGCCGTTATCTCATGGGACAGAGCCTGGCGTGGGTTTTCCATGAAACTGCCAGAAGGCACAGACCTGGACTTCAGATTCTGGCCCAGGACTAACTATATATGGCTTGGTTTTAATATCAACCTTCCACAACATAGAATCACCCGAATTGGAAGCCTCAGCTGAAGAATTGTCCTGACTGCGTTGATAAAGGAAGATGAACTCCGTTGTGCACGCCACCTTCTGGTAGCAGCTTAGGCGGAAGGGGCATTTCTGAGGGAAGCTTATCCTGCCTTTGATTGCTTGGCTTTCCTCTGGCCATGGAGCTGATTACTACTGAGCCTTCCACCAACTGTCATACAAGCGATTCTAAGCTTTCATTGTGAACAGGGAATAGAGGCTGTCTGGGAACTTCCTGGACCCTAAGTGCCAGACTATGACTACTGAGGCACCACACCTTACAGACTGAGTGACTACTGGTGGCCCCCAGTGATAGACAAGTAATCGGACTGCTCCTACTGTTGAGGGCCCGACCTCAAGGGCCAAGTACCAGGTCCCATGCTTCTCAGATGCGATTTGGCCGTTGCTATTATTTTAAAGCTCACTAAATAAATGCATAAATGTATTTTATATTCACTCCTTGGTTCTCTTGGTTCTTTTTCTCCAGAGAACCTTTATTAAACCAGTAGCAATTTTTCTTCTGACCTAAGCCCTTCTGGATCATGGCTGTGTTAAGGTGAAAGCCCAGTAGATTGGAAATATATTATGACCCATCCTGCACCATACCTGTGACCACCCCCACTCAAACCTGTAACTTTATTTTAAAAAAATAAATAAATAATTTTAATGATAGTTCTTAAATGCTTTAACCTTCCTTTTAGCCCACCATTCATCAGAGGGAGTGGGAAAGAAAGGATACATGGGAAGTGGACCTGTTTAGAAAGGTTCTTTGGAGCAACTCCTGTCTGTGTTGTCTGGAAATTGGTAGTTCAGTTCACAGGTCAGCAGCGGCAGCTCAGTCCACTCACAAACACCTCACAGAAGTACTGGGTCAGCAACAGAGGTGGCACAATCTAGCAGGAACAGCCAGGACTCACCTTTGCCTCAAGTTAGCAGGAGGGACCAGGAGGAATGCCCGGAGAAGGTCTTGGCTGCGCCTCTCTCAGCAAAGTGAAGATCTGCAAAGACCAGAGACCCACAAGCGTTAAACACAGCTAGCTCTATAAGCAAGCCAAGCTCCGCCTCCTTCACTGTCCATCAAGTCCTACTTAAACCCTCCAAACATCATGTGTCCTCCATGTGTCTAGCCTCAGCACGTGCACCTGTGTCAGCTGACATCACTCTGTCAATCAGCCCGAGTCCGAGGAAGCAGCAACAGACTGTAGTGCGCCACCGTAAGATTTTTGGTGCATTTCTATGGTGTCCCGACAAAGGCAGCTCAATTATGCATGTAAGGCAGACCAATACATGCGTGTCCTTAGCAAAGAATCCTTTGTCATCTGTCCTTTCACATGCTTGCTTTAGAAGAATATCCTTTCCCCTGTGTCTGCTTCAACCAAACGTTCCTTCAGGAGTCTACCTTAGCCATTTGCCTGTGTCCAGTTCAGGTAAACATTTCTTCACACGTTTGCCCCAGCAAAATACCATCCAGCCAGTTTCCCAAAGAACCCTTAAGTTTCCACTTCAAAAACCATTATATATCTCTCATCTCATAAGGGTGTATGACTCTGGATCTTCTCTTTATATGCGTGTGTGTGTGTGTGTGTGTGTGTGTGTGTGTGAGAGAGAGAGAGAGAGAGAGAGAGAGAGAGAGAGAGAGACATCATGATTTGTGGTTGCAGCCTGCTTGGATCTACTCACTAGCACCAGGGGAAGACAAATTATGTCAGTGATGTCCTACTGGGGTCTTCTGTGGGAAACTGAAGAGTTATGGGCAGTCTATGCTTTTCTTAGTCAAAAGATCAGAATTACGGGTTTTATAACCTTATTACTAACGTCTTTAAATCAACTCGAGGGTGAGCCAGCCAGTACAGCGGCTCCTGAGACCCCACAGAGGAGTTTGTGTTGGGTGGAGGAGGAACATCTCGCTAAGAGGCCTTCAAGCTTAAATCACCACCAGAGCCTCGGGCTTCAAGAAACTCAGAAAGCGTCTCAGCTTCTGATTCCTATGTGCAAACAGCCCTAGGAAAGAGCAGACACAAAACTGGATCTAACTGGTTTGCTCATCTCTTAGGGAACATTCTCTACCATCACCTCAGGCCCTTGCCTTCCCTCAAATGGAAACAGGCATTACCGCACATCAGCTGAAAGAGTTCAGCTCAGCCACCATCCAGGCTGAGGTAGTTTCCTGCTGGATGGGTTTTGCTGAGCTTGAACTGACAGAGCTTTCACCCAGCCCTGACATGGTGGATGAAGTGAGGAGATGGTTAATCTCCAGTTGCCACCTTGCGTAGATGGAGACAGCCCCAGAGGTGGAGAACACCCTCCCTGTATGACTCTGGGGGTGCTACCAGGGGTGGTGTACAGAGGGAAGGCTTCTTACTCCAAGTGTGAACAGCCCAAACCTTAGGCTAGAGGCCTGGGAAGGAAAAGGAAGGAATCCAGCTATCAGAGACAGTTCTTCCTACGTTCTAGCCTCCGTGGTGAGCACCGCCCATCCTACCACACCCTCTAGACATGGTGGACCAACCTCTGAACAAAAGAAATTCTTTTTTAAAAAACTATTTTTAAAAGATTTATTTATTTTATTTATATGAGTACACTGTAGCTGTCTTCAGACACACTAGAAGAGGACATCAGATCCCATTACAGATGGCTGCAAACCACCATGTGGTTGTTGGGAATTGAACTCAAGGCCTCTGGAAGAGCAGTCAGTGCTCTTAACTGCTGAGCCATCTCTCTTGTGTATCAAGTGTTTCATCACACTGAACTAACACATGTGGCCCTGTGCCAACTGCTAGCTGAGGGAAAGATGCAAGGAGGTGTAACTGTGAAGGTCCCAAACAGAACAAGGGCCAGTGCTGCAGGGACCAGCCTAGGCTGGACCACTTTCTGATGGGTCACTTTGGATTCTCAGTTATGATGCAGGAGGAGGGTAGGTGATGAGGCCAGTGTGAAATGAAATGGACACTGTCCATCTGTCTGTCTGTCTGTCTGTCTGTCCACCCTTCCCCTCCTTGGAAAGGCTTCAGGGTTTCTACAAGGCCACCTTCCCCACACGGAATCTGTAAGTTTTGAGAAACAAGGTAGAACTATACTTTAGCACATCAGACAGTCCAGAGATGCTAACATGGGCTCATGCCATTCAAGAGCTCACTGGTGTCTGGGTCTCTTGAGTGCTATTTTCTTTCTCTTTGTAACCTGCACTTGAACATGACATCCTAGATCTAGAGAGCAAGAACAGGGAGCATGTCAGCATCCCTGGACTGCCCAATGTGCTAAAATATGATTCTATGTTGTTTCTCAAAACCTATGGTTTTCATGTGGGGAATCTGGTCTTGTAGAAATCCTGTAGCCACTCCAAGGAGGGGAAGAGTGGATAGACAGAAAGACAGATAGACTCTGCCTGTGCCACCAGAAGTCTAATCAGAGTGGGTTCTGATTTACCCAAAGGCTGTCAGGTGGTCTGCAAGGGCAAATGAGGCTGTGGAGATAAATGGACAGAATGGAGTCCCACAAAGCAAAGGTCTGCTCTGCCCAGGCTCTGTGCTCAGCTCTTCCTAGGTGAGACTGCTGTCCTCTTCACTCAGCAGAGGGGGAGGGAGGTGCAAGTGCAAGGAGCTGAAAATTGCCCCCCCCCCCATCACAGAGCAGCATAAGGAGCTGGTCAAGGTTTGGCATTCTTCATATCTGTCATGCAGGCTCTGGACATTTTCATATTGACCAGTGTTTTTGTCAGTTTTCAGTTACTGGACAGAAGGTAAGAAAGAAACCATTTTAGAGAAAGAAACTATATAACAAGGTGGACAGCTCTCTCTCTCAACTCTTGGTTTCGAATGTTTCTATCCATAGTCTGTGAGCACCTTTCTCCCAGAATTCAGCCATGGTGAGGAAGACCAGGGTTGCCACCTTCTCCTTCCTGAAAGGTCAACACAAATGTCTGCTAACTCCTCTGTTCTTTGGTTCAAGTGATGGATGACTGATCTGCCTATTTACAGGCATCTGTCCTTCACTGGGTAAGCACCTGAGCTCAGCAGAACTTGATCATGACTGATAAGGAAGAGACGTCTAGAAGAGGCAAGTTGAGACCCCAGGGCTGCTGTTGTAGGAGAAGAGACAGCTCTGTAGAGTTCTGTTTGCATGGAGGGGCCATCCAAGAGAAATGGGGGCTCACAAGAAGGACAACACCAGCCTCCAGCAACTGAACAGAGAGGCCTCCCAGGAAGGGGAGCTTACCCTCTCTATTGGTTTATCCTTGGTTGGGGGTCAAAGCTGGCCACTGGCTACTCTAAGGGGCTCTCCCTCCATTGAAGACATCTAGCCTACAGAGGATGCTTAAAAGAATCTCAGAGAAGGGTCTCATTGGCCAGATTCAGTCATAAAGGCAACCAGAGGGATAAAGCACTCTGGTTGGCCAAGCCTAGTGTGCAAAGGGGTCCAGGAGAATGAAGGAAGAGAGGGTAGCATGTGAGTGTCATGTCTGCTGATATCTGGGACATGTTCCTCTTAAATGTGGTTGGCCCTTCCTCAGGACAGTAGCATTTTGCAGCAAAATCTACAGAAACTGACCGGCTGTCTGCCTGTCCATCAGATATCTCTCCTCATCTCTCTTTTCTCTCCCATTTTAAAAGTACATTATTTGAATAAGTATTTTTCTGGTCACAGCAACACAGAACAGAAGATAAAGATCTCTAGGGCTGGGAGAAACTGCGCAGAAAAGCACTTAGCACACATGTGTGAGCACCTGTGTTCAATCCCCAGCCCGTGTGAGAAGCCAGCCGTGACACCACTCCTAATTTAGAACCTTCACCTTCCCGAGCAGCCTGTGTGCTCCTCACTTTGCAAAGTGGAGAGCCGTCTGTATAGATTGTTTTGTTTTAGGGAAATAAAAGCCATCCCCAGGGATGAATCTTGAAAGTGCTGAATCCTCAAAAAACGGAATCATGGCTCCATTCCCACCCATCATGTATTCAAATATAATGAAGCGTGGGCTACATTGTGTCCAGAGAACACAGAGGGAAATGAAAATCGAAATGCTTCCTGTGACATTTTGTACCTGCTGAGATGCATCAGGCTATACTGCCTGTCAAAGAAGTTCCTGAAAGCCTTGGGAGTTATCCCAGACCACACCTGACACAGGGGGCTGTTGGTTTGACACAAAACCGCAGTCTCTCTCCTCTTCTTCCACCCACATCGAGAGTTACATTGTAATCAGTTCCTCCTGGGTCCTGTTCTCTCCTTTTCTCATTTAAGAAAAATAAATAAATCAGAAGATGTTTTTAATAGCTTGTGAGGTCTCTGCCGCCCCCAGCCAGTCTTTGCAGAGGCTTCTGTAATCACAGAGGTGTGGGATCAGCACAGCAGAGGGGAGCTGTTCTGAGCTCTGCAGGCATCCCCAACTGTAGGGGGCGTTTGGCCCAACAGAGCTTTAATTGGTAGCTTTGGATGCTGAAGATACCGCTGAGCCATTATCTGCTATTGTTACAAACGTGTCATGATATCAGGGAACTTTCTTCTCTTTCTTTCTTTGTACATTTCTGGTTTGCCTCTACTTAGCCCCATTGTCTCTTTTATCAAGAAATGTTTTCAATTGCTGTGACTGCTGGCTGTCATTTGGGCAACCCGTTGAGATCCACACAGGCTTGGGTACGGATCCAGCAGGCTGGGCACATGGTGATGAGTAACCAACAGCCCCATCTCAGTGCAACTCTCCTGGACGGCTGTTGTCTCCTGGCTTGCAGGATTCCTAGGACGTGTGAGCTTACAGGCCTGGAAGTGTTCCCCTGGTTACACTGTTCCAGCTGCCTCCCATGCAGTGAGTGCAACAGTCAGGAGGCAGGGGCCTGCTCCAGAGGACTCACTGCTGATCATCCAGAGGGTTGTGAAAGCAGTAGGCAGATAAACTGTGTGAGAATATTGCATCTACATAGGTAATGATGCAGAGCGGCCATGGGCCAGGAATGGGAGGTGGAATCCGATTCCTGGAATTTTTAATGTGATTTTGAGAAAGGGCAGAAAGGCCTTGGCACCTATAATGTGACTTTTTCTGGGGAGACATGAACAAATGTCTATTAACCCTAGTGGGGCACTGAAGCAGACCAAAGAAGAAAACCTACCTGAGTCCCACCAAAGTTGAGCTTGCTGAGCCAGTGGATTTATTGGGGTTGTTCACAGGAGCATAGGTAGAGAGCCGCTGAGGAAGACATCACCAGGAAGCCCACCATCTCTGTGTGTGTGTGTGTGTGTGTGTGAGTGTGTGTATTTGTGTGCATGTGTGTATATGTATGTACATGTGTGTTTGTGTGTACATGTGTGTGAGTGTGTGTGTACATGTCTGTGCACATGTGTGTTTATCTATGTGTGCATATGTGTATATGTGTGTCTGTGAGTATGTGTGTTTGCATGTGTGTTTGTGTGTATGTCTATATATGTATGTGAGTTATTTGTGTTTGTATATGTGTGTGCATGCATATATGTGTACATGTGTGTGTGTTTATCTGTGTGTGTTCATATGTATATACCTGTGTGAGTATGCATGTGTATATGCATGTGTGTGTGTGTGCACATGTCTGTGTGTGATATATGTGCAGGTGAATATTCATGAGGAGGACAGATGAAAAGAGTCTTCTGCTATCAATCTCTACCTTATGTTTTGAGACAGAGTCTCTCATTAACTCTGAAAGTCTCTCTATTTCTGATCCTGAAATCTTCCCCCAACACTGAGATTCAGGAATTGTAACCATGTTCAGCTTTTCCATGGTGTTGGGAATTCAAACAAAGATCTTGTTGTAAAAACATGTGCTGTCACCCACCACATCTCCTCAGCTCTGAGGCTTGCAACTCTCTGAGCTTCTTAGGTATCTGAGCCTCCTTTGGGCATAAGAGGAGGGAGCTGAGAATCAGCGTCTCACCAGGCCCCAGGAACTCAGTTAAGTCTGCTCTGAAGAGCTTTGCTTGCCCACACATTACTGATGCTGGTCATCTGCTCATCAAGTTCCTACATCGGGAGAGGGTTCTCTGTAAGATGTTGTTAGTGGGGGAGCAGGCTGAGTTTACATCCATATACCTTCCTAAAAAACAAGAAAAAACCCCTCATGTCTGTGATCCTAGAGTGGAGAATGTGGAGACAGGTGGATGACTGGGTCTTACTGGCTAGCTAGTCTGGCTAAATCATTAGCTCTAGGTTCAGTGAGAGACTTTGCCACTAAAAAAAAATGGAGCATGATTGAGGCAGGTACCTAATATCAACCTCTGACCTCCACAAGTATGTGCACACATGCACGCACATATGCTTACAGACATAATGCAAACATACACACTAATAACACATGCACACACATATGAACAAACACATATAGCACACACATGCAAACACATGCATATACATATGCTTACAGACATAACACAAACATACATGCACACACACATGCATACACATATGCATACATACATAGCACAAACACACCTGTACATACTCATACACAGATGCACACATATGCATAACACAAACTCACCTATGCTTACAGACATGACATAAACACACATAGAGGCTAGTATGTACACATGTACATACATGCACACATATGCATACACACATACACACACACACACACACACACACACACACACACACACACACACATACACCAGACTAATGACAGCAGGACTGAGGCTCAGTTCCTGTCCTTTAGGGCTTTGCAGTTCATCCAGGCATATCAGCAGCCACTAGAGGTTTACAGGATGTACAGGGGTAAAGCTCGGGCTTCTGTGGTTGAGAGGTGTGAGCATGCATGTAGCACTGTCCGCTCATCTACTCAGAAAGCATGACAAGGAAGATTTCCCACAGACGATGACATCTCAGCAGGCAAGGGGGAGATGTGTGAAGGTCCTGAGATGAAGAGAATATAACCAAGCTGCATTGGAAGAATAGAGGCTAGTATAGACAAGCAGAGAGATCAGAGAGGAAACTGGATGGTGAGCCTAGGCATGCAGCACTACTGGACAGGAGAGTCCTCATTTTCCTCCTACGTTCAGTAGAAAGCTAAACATGGATTGTGTAACCAAGTTTCTTAGGGTTTCATTGCTGTGAACAGACACCATGACCAGGGCAACTCTTATAAGGACAACATTGAATTGGGGCTGGCTTACAGGTTCAGAGGTTCAGTCCATTGTCATCAAGGTGGGAACATGGCAGCATCCAGGCAGTCACGGTGCAGGTTGAGCTGAGAGTTCTACATCTTCATCTGAAGGCTGCTAGGAGAAGACTGGTTACCATATGGTTAGGCTGAGGGGGTCATTGCCCACCTCCACAGTGACACACTTCCTCCAACAAGGCTATACCTCCTAATAGTGTCACTCCTTGGGCCAAGCATATACAAACCATCACACCAAGATTTCCCTACTGAGTTTGTTTGTTTACTTATTTATTTAAGTACTGAAAATGGAACGCAGGACTTTGGATATGATGTACGGGCACCCCATGCTTCTTTTGCTGTTCCATTTTAATTTTTTGAGTTAGAATCTACTGTCCAGGCTAGTCTTGGACTCTGTATGTCAGTTAAGCCTCAAACTAATGTTGCTCCTGCCACCAGCTCTTGAGAAGCTAGAACAGCAGGCCTGCACCACCAGATCTGACCCCACTGAGACTCCTTTCGGCTGCATTAGAGAGTGAGGGGTATGGTAAATGAAACGTTTGTTGCCTGTTGTATTGTTGTCTCTGAAACTTACTACTTGAGTCTGCTAACCCAGGCTTAGCTCAATCTTACCTAGGCTTAGAATGTTTCAGCCTCTAAGACTTGCTGCTAAATAAGCCCATCCTTTTCTGTTCTTTCTGAAGTCTTGCTGGCTGGTTCAGCTCAGCTGTTCTGGGCTCAACTCCTCTCCAAGACAACTGATTCAATCTGGCTTCTCTTTCAGCCTTTGACTGAATTGCTCTGTTTGGCTTCATACTATGGCAATCTCTTCTAATCTTTCTCCTTCTCATTCTCTGGCTCATTGTGTCTTCACCTGTGTCTAGCTTGCTCTCTCTCTCTGCAACTTGTCTCTCTGTAACTGTCCCAGTAAGCCCCCCCATTTCTCTCTCTCTCTCTCTCTCTCTCTCTCTCTCTCTCTCTCTCTCTCTCCTCCCCCACATCCCATGTATGTATGTGTCTGTGTTTCTCTCTGTTAAGTATCCTCTTTTCTCTCTGTTCTCATGAAAGTTGGGCTTATCCTATGCTGTCAAATCTCAACTAGACATCATTTTCAAACATGGCTGCTTCCTTCTATGAACTAACTTTACCTTCATTGTTTGGGATTAAAGGTGTGTGTTAATGGTGAGCCACACTACAACTAGAAACAGGTTTTCCCAGTAAACAATACAATGTCTATATTCACAATGTGATCAAATATCCTGCAACAAGGTTGCTACTAGGGCAGGTGTGGGGACAGGAGGCCAGGGGAAGGATAATGGCTAGAAACAGAGTGAGCTCATGTAGTTAGGGGCAAGAGGTGAGACAGCTCTCTGGAAGCCCAGGTTAAAGGTTCCAGTGTCTATGGAGCAAGTAAATAATCTCCGGGACAGAGTTCAAGCAACTCTGGGGATCAGGCTGGCTTTGAAGCTGGGAAGCTTTGACCTGAGCCTTCAGCAGCCCCTGGGTCTGAATGGGTGGCTTGCTCCAGAGTCCTTGCTGTGTATTTGTTTACAGAGGAAGGTGAAAACAAAGCACATAGGCTCGGGTTTTCAAAGGGGTGGGGCAGTGAAGCTTGCTGAGATCCCCTCCTCCCACTATCTTCTGTAGCCCTCAGGATGTCTCCTCCCGCCCTGTTGTTCTGTGCTGGAGGAGGGCAGTATGGTTTATTAGTCTCATGGGCCCTGAGCCCTATTCCCTATACGCCTGCACCATATCGACACGGAGACCTGTGCAGTGCATCCTAGCAACAGGAACACAGGGCTGCAAATCCCAAGATAGCAGTTCTTACTTAGGGATGTTAAATTGGGGTTGTGTCTGGCCAATGGCTCAAACTGAGGCCTTCTGCCTCAGAAGGCTAGACTGTTGGAGGTCAAGGTTTTGGATTTGTTGCTGCTTTAAGAAAATCTATTAAAAGTAAAACATGAAAACTCAACAGATTCTTTTCCCTCTCTGCCCTTATTTTCCTGGTAAATTACTATTCAAGAGACGAAGTACCCCATGCTGAAAAAAAAAAAAAGATAGTTAAATATTCCCTCTATAGTGAGGGGAAAAAGTAATGAGCCCCGGTGTAGTTCACTACCCCGTGTGGTGCAGGCAGCCTCAAATGCATTCACTGGGAATGGCGAGGACGGGAGCTCTGAGCTCTGTGTTAATCCTTCCAGTGCTGGTTAAACCTAGGCGTGGGGGTTGGGGGGAGCATGATCTGAGCCCTGCAGAGATCAAAGGCTCAAGCCTGGAGCTTTCTGCTGACTTTCTTGGTGTCTCCTACCATCTCCAGGCTCGAGAATCATTTCAGAGCCACTCAGAAGCTCGCAGATGATGTCTTTATCAGGCTTCTGTGTGTATTTATTTATTCAACATCTGAAAATGGAGACAAGTCTGCCCACCAGACAAGATTAATGACACATCCGATGGGAATGAGTTACTTAGAGACTGAGATCCAGTCGCTACCCTGTACCCTACCCGGGGCTGAGCCTGCAGGCTTTATTAGGGAAAACACAGGAAAGGGGAATTCTGCAGTAAGCTGTTTAGAATCTAAACTTGGGATCATAGTCACGGTATCCCCTGCGTTCTCTGTACTACTTGGACGTTTATTAATGCCCCAGGTGTCAAGGTCTCTGTTTGGCAGGTGGGGGATTGTCTAAGCTGTCACAGGTTTGTGTATCATCGGTGAGGGATGGCCACTGTCACACTGTCACATCTCCGTATCATAGTGACAGTCTCCGTATCATTGTGACACGTGCCCAACACACAGGGCTAAAGCCTGTTCCCTAGTAGTATATGAGGAATTCTAAAGGCTGAGTAGGATGCCCGTAGCCAACCAGCCGCTGCTGTGGTGAGCTGGGATCTCTATCTCGATGGGGATTCCCTTCCACACAGTCTCTGCTGCTCTCTGTCTGACCTGTGTAGGGACATGTTCCCCACCTTACAGGTGTCTCCGATTGGTGACTCTCTACCATTCCTCTGAACCAGCTAGTGCTCAGTCTTGTATCCCTTCCTTCTGAGGAAGTCTCCTCAGTCTCCAACCCCTCCCTAGCTTCCTTGAGTCTAAAGCCTGTTATTAGTGGCTATTCCTCTCTGAAAGATGGTGGTGCAGGAGGCTTTGCTAGGCCTCTGGTCTCATCACAGTCTCTGCATCTTTGGCACAGTGACTGTAAAATGCCCCTGAGAGCTCCCCACCTACTACTGTTCCCACTTTCATGGCACCCTGGACCACAGAGATAATCTGAATTTTTAGAGTAGAAAGCAAAATATCTGGAAGATGGGCATCAGAGGGGACAGGGCACTGACTATGATCACAGATCTGCCTGACATCCAGCTCATGATTTGAAGTCCACAATGTAAGCCAAAGTATGGAGGAATTTATAGTGATGGGGTGTGGAGAAGGTCATGGAGGGTGTGGAGGTCATGGAGGGTGTGGAGGTCATGGAGGGTGTGGAGAAGGTCATGGAGGGTGTGGA
>JANHMN010000002.1:236177788-236193295 GCA_030674055.1 Rhabdomys pumilio
ATCTATCTATCTATCTATCTATCTATCTATCTATCTATCTATCTATCATCTACCATCTACCATCTGTCCCCCTTTCCTCCTCTCAGGTATCAGTTTATTTCTCAATTCCTCCTGAAGATAGAGGGATGTATGTTCCTCTTAAGCTGATATGGGAAGATCTATCTGTTTCCTCAAAGTCCCAGAGACTGTCCCCACGGCACTCTGCTTTCCTAGTCTGTGTGGCTCCTTGAAAATCTTTGCTTTTGTGAAGAATTGAAACCAATTTTCTGAGTTCAGTTGCTTCTCCACGGGAAGCCAGACACCTTTGCACTTCTGGTCAAGCTCCTGCTCAAAGAGTCTGCTCCGGATGCTCTGAGAGTCCAGTGGATACTGTGTGAGGCCCACATTTTGTGCCTCTCAGGACCTCCAAGGGTGAAGAGCCAAGCTCAGGGGAGGGGAGGTCTGTGATGGGCAAGCCTGCTGCTCTCTTTCAGGTGGGCCTTCTTGAGTTCCCAGAGTCACGACTTCCTGAGAGGGTTGTCTAGGACTCCAGCGTGCTCTGTTTGATTCAGTGATGCTGGTGAGAACTAGTGATCCAGGAGCAAGAGGGTTGCCTAGGACGTTAAATATTTCATAGGAACTGAGGGTGATGAGGGGTTATGAAAGTTTACTTATAGTCCATTATTTTCAATAGGGCAGGCCTTTGGCTAGTGGTGCTGACCCAGGTCCCATGTCTGGATACCATATTCAGGTGTCCACTGGGGAAACACCTCCTGTAACTGTTTCCAGCCATGACAGAGTTTGGGAGATCTAGACCTCATCCTCCAGCTTACTCCACCTCTGAGTTCAGGGGTAGTCACATCAGACAACCAAGTATCCACCCAACACTTGTGCTTGGGGAACTTTTTACAGGAGCACAAAGCTGATCAGTAGTTCCCCGGAGTGGCGAGTGGCCACCTTGGCCACCATGTGGACAAACTGCCTCAGAATTAAGTCAGTGGAAATCAACTAAGTCTGTCCATATATTGTGAATACCTGTGTCTTAAATCACCAGCCATGGAAATTAGTAGGTTCTGTGACTCTCTCTCTTTCTCTCTCTCTCTCTCTCTCTCTCTCTCTCTCTCTCTCTGTCTGTCTCTGTCTCTCTCTCTGTGTGTGTGTGTGAGAGAGAGAGAGAGAGAGAGAGAAAGAGAGAAAGTGAGTGGGAATGTGTATGTGTGTGTATGAGTGAAAATTTTGAGTGTGAGTGTGTGTGACAGAGTGTATGTGTGTATACGTGTATTTGTCAGTATGTGAACATGTGTGAGTGTATGTGAGAATGTGTGAGTTTAGGTGCATGTGCATAGGTCTGTGTATCTATATGTGTGCATGTACATGAGGCCAGAGGTTTTTCAAGAAGCCTCCGTCCTATTTATTGAGACAATGTCTCTAACTGGCCCTGAACTCACTAGGTAGACTAAGCTGGCCAGCTTGCCCCAGGGATCTGCCAACTTTCACCCTTTCTGGCATCTGGGAGTTACAGGAGAGTGCATCACTATGCTCAGCTTTCTGGAATCAAGCTCAGGCCCCTGCGCTTGCAAGATCAGCTCATTCCTGTCTGTGCTTTAACTCAGCTAGGTTTCATTTGAATGAGGTAGTTTGTGTGAGATTGCTGTCTCTCATACCACAGGATCTCTGCCTGATCCTTCTGCCCCTGTCTTGGTTTGAAGAACTGTCTATGATGCTGGGCCAGGGCTGTGAACTCAATGTCTGAGGGGTGTGAGTGACGTTGTTATGGACTCTCTTCCAGTAACAATGGCACCAGGTGACACAGAACACTACATGGTATCTCTGGACAGGCACACACTGGCGGTGACACTCAGCAATCCTTGGCCTCCCTCCCCAAGTGGCAGCACACAAGGATCGTTCTTGGATGAATTCGTACCTCAGATGTACGTGTGCCCTCTCCAGCTTTCAATGATGTCTTCCAGCCTACAACTGTGATGCAATAAACACTGTTTTTCTGTGACTCCTTTAATCTACAACCAAAGCTGCATCCCAGAGATGGTGGCAGTGAACTTTGTGTTTATTGAGTCAACTTCAAATATTTGAAGGTGTCATCAGCAGCGTTTGTCATCTGCCTGAGCTGCCCTGGATTCATATTCCTGGGTGGCTTCTGGTATGCTGTCTTCACATGCAACAGTAAAATATCAGGGCAGAGGGTTTGGAGGAAAAGTTTGTTCTGGCTGCAGAGTCACTTCCTGCACTTCCTAGGGCAGTTTTCATGGCAATGATGAGTCTTCTAGGTCAACTGGAGAAAAATTCCAGAAAGAGGACTTACCAGACATTGTTAAGGATGTAACCTTGTGCTCCTGGCCAGAGGAGAAGGTGTCAAAGCAAAGGTTAGGTCTCTCATCTTCAGGGGTAAGATGAGGTGCTGTTGTGCTTACAAAGTCCTGGGGTGTTGCTATGCTTAGAGAGTGTTGAAGAGTGTGAGAAAAGTGTCAAGAAAAAAAATACATGTATGCACACTCCCTCACACACACCACATACATACACCACACATATGCACACACAAACCCCATATACATACATACACACATACATACATATATACATACATACAACCTACCTATATCTGCAAACAGTCACCACATACATACACAATACACACTCCAATACACACACACACACATACACACACACACACACACACACACACACACACACACACACACACGTTTCATGTTTGGATAGGCACCTTGCCTTCAGGCCCTTGGTAAAGAAGTACATCATGGAAGGTAGATATGGCAAACTTCCAATGCTCACCTCTGGGACAAGAAGAAGAAAAGATAAGGAAGGAGCTAGAGTCCTGGATCTCCTTGGTAGACAAGCCCAATGAGCTACAGAAGTCTTGTCAGAAAGTATTACCCCTCCCATGTTCCCACCCCGAGGCCTTTAACACACAGGGCTCTGGGGAACATCTTAGGCATTCCAAACCACTATAACATCTTATGGAGTCCAGACTGGGTTGTCAACACATCTGCCTCCTTCCCTTAGCACCCTGTCCAGTGTCCACTACATTCTCCATGGATCACAATGCTGCCAGAATCCATGGCTGCTCCATTAAATGCTTCATGCTGAAATCTGGGAGAAAGTATGTGTCCTAGATTCACAAGGCTGAGAGCCATTTGCAGACATTATTAGTCAACATCCCTTATCCTAAAGAATATGGTACAGGGTGAAGGGTGGTTGGCTCCCTTGTTTCAGAGGAGCACCTGGCTCAGTTGTGTTGTCTACTCTGGAATCTAGCAGCCCTATTGAGTATCTTCTGTCCTCCAGAGTCCCCCTCTCTCTCAGGCTTGGACAATGGGTCCTTTATCTACAAATGATTGACACTCCTGCCCATGTGTACTCTGAGTTATGAGTTGAGTCAATTCTGTTCACATTATTGATGTCTTAGAGCTCAGTGGGACTATCCAAAACCAGCTGTGAGGGACAGGGTGGCACTTCGAACTGTGTGAGGTCCCTCTGGCTATTTAGAGAGTAGGTGCTACTAAACTGTCTGATGAATACATGAAGAACACAGGAACAGCAGCCTAGAAACCGTTACCAGCACTGTACTGTCATTAGATGACACTACATCTAATGGGGCCTGCTTGCTCTTTAGAATGACAGAATAGCTTCTCCTTGCCTGAGCAGGGTGCTGTGGCCAAACTAGTCCGAACAAGAGTCATAGTTTTAGAAGTATGAAAAGAGGATTGTCTGTACTGGGGAAAGGATGTTTTAATTCAGTTATGCACACACGTGAGCAGACATAATTCTCAGTTTTGCATATGTGTGGGAAAAAAGATGTTCTAATTCTCATTTATGCACATGTGTGAGCAGATGTGGGACTATGATACAGTTGTGAGAAAAGTTGGGGTGGGGAAAGAAAGAAAAATGAAAAAAGGAAGAAAACAAGGAAGGAAGGAAGAAGGAAAGGAGGAAGGAGGAAGGAAGAAAAAAGAAGGGAGGAAGGAATGAAGGAAAGAAAAAAGAGGAAGGAAGGAAAGAAAGAAGGAAAAAGAAAAGAAGGAAGGAAGAAGTAAAGAAAGAAGGAAAGAAGAAGGAAGAAAAGAAGGAAGGAAGAGAAGAAGGAAGGAAAAAAGAAGGAAGAAAGAAGGAAAGAAAGAAAGAAAGAAAGAAGGAAGGAGGGAAGGAAGGAAGGAAAGAAGGAAGGAAGGAAGAAGGAAAGAAAGAAGGAAGGAGGAAAGGAAGGAAGGAAGGAAGGAAGGAAGGAAGGAAGAAGGAAAGAAAGAAAAAAGGAAGGAGGGAAAGAAGGAAGGATAGGAAGAAGGAAGGGAGGAACCATGACAGAGGTTTCAGTCCTCCTCTAGCCCCATCATTCTTGGTCAACACTGCCTGTCAGCAGGGAGGGAAGAACAGGAGGATCCTCACTGCCCATCTTTGGACTTGCCCTGCATGACCTCAGCTGTTTTCACTATTGCCAATAAGCCAAGCTCACACTGCCCATGACTCTGTGTTAGACCTGCATGTATTAGGTCCCGTGGTTCAGTGGATCCCCAAGTGGATCTCTGACCAGCAGCAGACTTAGATCACCTAGAAAACTGACTGGGAGCATGAGTTCCCAGTCTACTATTGAAGCAAAGACTCAGTGGACCTTTCTTGGGCTTTTACAGCGAAGGAGCCTGCTGCCTGCTCAGGCCTGGACTCATGTGATATACCAATACCCTGGCCTTTGCACTGTTTCCCCAACACTCTGAATTTCCCAGCTAACCAAGCTAGTCTAAATAAGGTAGGAATTAGAGAAGCCAAGATATTCTCATGCGAATGAAGTCCACTGTGTTATATGGGCCCTAAGTACTCCTTCAGACACTGGATGGACTCAGGAGAGGAAGGAAGCGGGTGGGTATGGAGCAAAGACCAACCCTCCCATTCAAATGCAGGTGTGGCTCTCTTTAGCAGTGGATCTGGAAAGACTCACCTAAACTCTTTGTATTCTGTTTTCTATCTCACAGAATGGCAATTTGTAGCACCCAGTGTACAGAACAGAGATCCCAATGGACTGGATTTAGCACTTATACTCTCACCTGTCAAGATGAAGCCTGAAGTGTTGTTTACTATATCATTGGAGTTAATTTTTCTTTTCTTATTGTTAATGTGTTTCTTACTCTTTCCTCTTCAGTAGGCACACACCAAGGCAAACAACCCAAAATACAATCTATACCTGTATCAAATTCTCTGACAATAAAATACAGACGCACACCACCATCCTTTCAGTCTCTATTAGGATGTGAGTCTGTTTAAGGAAGAGACACTTAGTCTACGATGAAGCCATTTTTCTCACATGGGCATCTGGTAACAGGTAGTTGCTCGTATTGAAGACTGATGGCTTCCCTCACTTCCCTTTAGCTCTGAGACAGATATAGTAACTGACACCCACTGTCTGTAGGACCTGCTGCTGGGCTGCATTGGCAATGGATCTCTTAGGATCTGTCATCTGAGACTGGTAACACCGCACCTCCAGGAAGACCAGGGAGCCTGGGCAAGAACGAAGAAGGTGTGGTCCCCAAGTGCCAGAGGGCCCATAGTCTCCTTCAGCCAGGCTTTGCCTCCAGATGTATCTTCCTATGCTTCTTTTCCATGTGTACATTTGTTTGCTACTCGTACATGCTTACATGAATGTTGACATGTATGTGAGTGCATGTGTGTCTGAGAGTACGTGAGCCTATGTGTGTGTGCATGGGTGTGGGGGCTGAAGATGACAAGAGAGATATTCCTCAGCTACTGCTCACCTTACTTATTAAGGTTTCTCTGTTAAGTCTAGAGTTCACCAATCAGCTGGTCTATTTATCCAGCTAGTTCTGGGGAACCCCTATCTCTACCTCTGGAGTTCTGGGATTGCAGGAGACCACCACACGTGCCTAGCTTTCATGTGGGTTCTGGAGACCCAAACTCTGGTTCTCATGCTTGCCTTCCAAGTGCTTTTCCCACCAATCTCTTTCCCCATTTCCTTCTCCTTGTTCTAAACGCCCATCCACTCATTCCCTGAGCCATGGTACTGTTCAAAACGACATTGAAGGTAGGTTGTGCATGCTCAGTTTTGTAGGGCGATTCCTTGTGTGGCTGAGAGTAAAAGCGTTCAGTTTTCCTTGGAAGCAGCTACTGGCACTGCTGTCCACAGAGGTAGCTTCTCTTAGCATGGCTTCCCTCTCTCTGTGATCTCTCACCCCAAACTTCTTACATGGCAGTGGAAGCTGTAATGCTGGCACTAAGACAAAGAGCATGGGGATGTCCCTGGGAGGAGCACATGGGACACAGGCCCCTGGGGATGTCATATTCTAGGTCAAGGGGTCAGGCTTCCTCCAGACACAGGGTCACCGAAAATGTGTACTGTGGCTGGCACAAGCTGGAGCCTAGCAGTAAGATTTCTGAACTTGATGCTGCCGTGTCCATCAGCCTTCTGCCTGGGTTAGAGCCATCTAGTGACCTCAAGAATCATGGCACTTGAGCAAGGAGTCAGTGAAGAGTCTGTTCCTGGCCTCCTGGAAGGCTCCAGGTGACAAGCCAATGCCAGGCTCCAGCACCATCCATGAAGCATCTGGGGCACAGAGCCTTATGGTGCCTCATGAGAATACAGCTCAAGTGAATTTGTCAGATGTGTTTGCTAACATCTCAGCAGCCTCTCAGTAATGATGGGGGTGTAATTGGGTTAGTGGTAATCTGAGCCCTTGACGCAGCTTCTCCTGATCTCATTGAAGTCTGTCCTTAGGTTATCTCAAGTCTTATAGAGCTGATGGCTTTCTGTAATATGAGGTGATTCTACTTCACACATTTGTACAAAGGACAAAGAGTTGGATAGAGGACAAAGAGGTTGGCACAGGTGTCCTGTCCAGCAGAGCATTAAACAGAAGTCCGGGGAGATCACCTGAAAGAGAAAGTGGGGGAAACAAGCCGACACAAAGAATGACGATTTGTCTATAGTCTGATCAGATAGCAATTTTTACTTTTTCACACAGGGGTTATATACACAAAAAGGCAAGATGTGGGGAAGGGGATGATGCAGGAATATAAGTGTTCAGGGGGAGTACAGATATCTTCCAGAACAGAGTATCAGCTGGGTGAAGGTTCAGGGGACAGGGGACTCCGCCTATGATTCACTTGTCCTTATCTAAGCTGGTAGTATCCACCAAGGCTATCTTTCTACAAGGTCACCTATATACAAGGTCTATGACTAAGACTTGGCAACTTTCCACCAAAGCTGCTTGTTTACAATGGCTTCTAGTCATCCGTTTCAGTGTTATCCCACAGAGACCCAAGACTTTGTGTTAGCATGCCTGTATGTCAGGCCTATAGCTGACCTCAGGCCTTCAGTGTATAAGCAGAGCTGCCCCTGACACACAGGGAGATCAAATGGATGAAACAGTAAAGAGAAAAATATAAAAATACAGCAGATCAATAGACTGAAGAGATGATGATAGATACATGATAGATACGTGATAGATATGTAATAGATAGATAGATAGATAGATAGATAGATGATAGATAATAGATGATAGATGGATAGATAGGTAGATGGATGACAGATGGATATAAGATAGATACTAGATAGATAGATAGATAGATAGATAGATAGATAGATACATGATAGATACATGATAGATATATGATGATAGATAGATAGATAGATAGATAGATAGATAGATAGATAGATGATAGATGGATAGATACATGATAGATACATGGGCGATAGATAAATGGATGATGGATAGATAGATGATAGGTGATAGATGATAGATAATAGATACATGATAGATAGATAGATAGATAGATAGATAGATAGATAGATAGATAACAGATAGCATGTTGAAGATAGACATAGGTAAATTGGTGATAGATGATAGATGATGGGCATACAGAGAGACAGTTATAATAGATGATAAATAGATGATACATATTTAGCCCAGGAGAACACTAGTCAGCTCTGGACTAGTCAGATTTCCAGAGTAGGAGTATTGGAAGCAATGCTCATACATCCTCGATGCTGTGACTCCCACTGCCCCCCTCCCCGTGTGTGGGAACTCACATTGCCTTCTTAAATTATGTCAACCCAGAAGACCCTAAATCTGCACAGGAAGTGAGGGAGCAAGGTGCTGCCCTTGCCCTCTCAGGCTTGCATGGCTGCTGCACATACCAGATGCTTCCGTGAGAGGGAAGCAGAGAGGTAGTAGGATCTGAGGTAATAGTAAAATCTCTGGGGTGTCCAGGGCAGACAATCTAGCCAATCAGCAAGCTTTAGGTCCGGAAGGAGAGACACCATAAAAAACTATAAGGTGGCATGTACTGAGAAAGATATCTAACACCAGCCTCAGGTCTCCACACTCACCAGCACACACATGCACAGACACACAAGTATGTGTACTTACACACATACACACAGAGATACAAGGCTGGGAGTCAGGAAGTCCCATCCCCCCACCTCCCCCAGAAAAGGCCCAATAAAGCCAGATGCTGACTGTCTTCCCTCCACAGTCTGTGATGAGCCTTCTCAAACCTGAGCCTGGAGCAAGGGTTCCTATTAGGAGCAGTGTAGAGTTGGTAGCTCTGGGGTATGGCAGAGACAAGGCTTCTAATGGCTTTGGTGCCTCTTTGCCTTCCTTCTGAAGCCCAGTCTTGTAGCAACCCCTTGGGCCATGAGTCACCAGTCTCCAGTTTTAGTTACTCTCTGCCCCTCCAAACTCTGCAATGAAGCTCATTCTTGTGTGTTTATCCAGTGGCCCTGATGCCAGAGCCAGTGATGGGAAGAGAGGGAGTGCTGGAGCCACAAGCAGGGCTGCCTCTCTTTCTGTGGGGCCACAGGGCTGCTCTATAGCCCAAGCCATTAAGAGAATTTAGGCTCACAGGTTGGAGCAATGAGATCATGACACACACGAGTGCCATTGTTTCCCGGGGCAGAGAGCCTTTGAACGACAGACTGGGAGAAAGAGATTCTAGTTCCTATTTCTTTTGAACATCTGGGACTATGAAGAGTGTTAATTTTTAAGTGGCCACTAGGAATGATGGAAGACCCTGGCTGTCCATTTAGCCGGTGATTACAAAGTTGCAGGCTGCATGAAGTCAATTGTTATAGCTTGCTCCTGACCCCTGGAAAAGCAGCCCTCTGAGTAAAGCCTTACACTCATTGTGTCTCAATAAAGAAACTAAGTGGGAAGGGCCACACACTCCCGCTCCGCCAGCAGAATTTCTCCTTGAGTGTCTTTTCATAATAAAATAACTCTGCATTCAAGCTGAGAACGCCATGTACTTGCTCTGGACTCGTGTGGCAGGAGGCTAAGTTTTCACTGCTGGGCACAATCTGCTAATGGGTACTTTATGACTAAGTGTGTTGTCCCTTCGGGAGAAAAAATAATTTTATCCCAGCACATGTCTGGTCTCCAAGTCTTCTGATCAGTGTGTGCTGCTGTTGGGCTCACAAGAGTCATCTGTCAGCTTCCAAGTGAGATGCTTGCAACTCCTTCATCCCCAGGTAAGAGGGGGAAATGCTAAAAGCAAAAAGCGGTATCTCCTGGGGGTGGGAAGAGGCTCTTCTGCCATGGTGTCTGTGTTTACCTTATGAGTGCCATCTGCCACAAGGCATCGCGTTCACTGCTTGTGCGAATGTTCCTCAGGTTAAAACAGTGGGGACTGTGGCTCAGAGAGGAACGCACTTCACTTCGGCTGGAGAGATGGCATGGCCACCCAGGCAGGTAAAATTACTTGCTGTGCAAACCCAAGTTGGGTCACTGGAAGCCATAGTTGAAGGAGAGAACCAATTCTTTTGTTTTTTGTTTTGTTTTGTTTTGTTTTGTGTTTTGTGTTTTTTGTTTTTTGTTTTTTGAGACAGGGTTTCTCTGTGTAGCCCTGGCTGTCCTGGAACTCACTCTGTAGACCAGGTTGGCCTCAAACTCAGAAATCCGCCTGCCTCTGCCTCCCAAGTGCTGGGATTAAAGGCGTGCGCCACCTTGAAGGTTGTCCTCCGGCCTCCACAGGTGCCCATTCCCACACTTAAACAGACACACAGACACAAACACGCAGATATGCATGCACGCATGCACCAGAATTACATACCAATAATAAATTAAATTAAAGCAAAAAAAATTTCTGAGCTTTGGTTTATTGGTCTGTGAGGAGGGGATGGTCACGTGTTAGAGACATTTCTCACTGCTTTGACAAGAAGTAACTCAAGGCAAGGAGGATTAATTTTTTTCTCAATATTTGAGGGTGCGGTTTATCATAGAGGGAAGGAATGGTGGTGGGACTGGCTTTTGGGAGTGTGAGGCACTTGCTCACATCTGAGCAGACCAGGAAGCAGAGGTGGGACAGGAAACAAGGTAGCACTATTAACTTAAGCTCCTTCCCTGCTGGCTGTGTCCTCCAGTCAGGCCCCACTAGCTAAAGCTTCCAGTTTGTCCCAGTGGAGAATCATGTGTTTTAATGCATGAGCCTATGGGGCCATTTTATATTCAAATCATAGTAGTCCCCAAACTCACTATCTCAGGTGACTATGCACTATGGTTGTGGAACAGAGCCCCGGTCCCGAGGCTCTCTGCTTTACTTCTCTCAAGAATCATTTAGTGTTAGAGAATGAGTCTTCTCACCTCAGGGTAAGGGGTAAGTGGGGGTTGAGGATGAGAACCAGAGATGACATCTGTGTCTTTCTGTTTTTTCAAAACCTTGCTGATTTTGTTAAAGCCAGGCTACCCAACATTTGCTTTCCAGAACACAGTGCTATTGCTGGTGCGACCCAGAAGACACTGGTGGCGAAGGTCCATGGCCTTCCCTGCAGAACAGGGGCTGTTTCAGAACAGTCAGTGGTAGGGTAACATGCCTGAGATTGCCTCACCAAGAAGAGTTGAGGCAAAGCTGTGACTCTCAGAGGCTTTAACTTATGGCTCTTCTTCCCAGAGCTTGTATGAGTTACCATTCCTGACAGAGGGGCCCAAGAGATGGCTCTGTGGTTAAGGGCATTGGTTGCTCACACAGAGGATACTGGCTCAGTTCTCAGCACCCGTGTGGCAGCTCACAACCATCTGTAACTCCAGTTCCAGGGCATTTGATGACCACTTCCTGAGCTCTCTGTTGGCACACAAATGGTACACAGACCCATACACATAAAATTAGATAAAATTCCTGGCAGAAACAAATGTTTGTATTGGTTCTTGTTTTTAGGAGGTGGAGACTATCTCATGGGGAGAATATGGAGGAGCTCCTGGTGCTGGAGACACAGGGCTGTGACTTGTCACATGAAGAAAATTTGGAAGACTTCGTGGTGGTGGAGACTCTGTGACTCCTTATATCTCGATGGATCAGGATTAGAGACAAGGAGATGTCTATGCTCAGTTCTCTCTCTCTCTCTCTCTCTCTCTCTCTCTCTCTCCCTCTCTCTCTCCCTCTCTCTCTCCCTCTCTCTCTTTCTCTCTCTCTTTCTCTACTCTCCCTCACTCCCTTCTTGCTTCCCTCCCTCTCATGCATAGTTTCATGTATATGAAGTGATCAGAATTAGACAAATTAGGTAAAAAGTAGCCCAGCATTCCAGGGGCTGTTTGCAGGGAGGTAAGAGAGGCCTCTGGTAGCACACACACACACACACACACACATGTCTGTGAATGCATGGATGCATGTGAGTATGTGTGTGAGCATGTGTGTGTACGTGTGAGTGTATTTGTGTGTGTGAAGATGCTCTACAATGAGAATGTGAGAATGATCATACATGTCCATAATCATACATAAAAAGCATTGAACTGTATATTTTGAATAAGGAAAATGATATGATGACAAGTTTCTTTTCAAAAATATGTCATAAAATATAGAACCAAAAGAAAATAAATAATGATAAGCTGACAACTCAAAACCTTCTATCATAAACTGGCATTCTGACCTCATGGCATTGGTCTTTTCCTCTTGGGCTATGTCTGGGGGATGCCTTTTGATTTGGGCCTTCTGTAGATACATACAGACATATACATGTATTGTTTACACACACACACACACACACACACACACACACACACACACCCCTATCAGAGAACCGAAAAGTCAAGTTACAAAACAGAATAAAAAAAGTCTCAAAATGTTTACGTTTCTTTTTCTGTTTCTCTGACAGAACACCAGAGAAAAGTCACATTAAGGGCAAAAAAGCTCACAGCTAAGATTTCCAGGTAACAGCCTGTCGTGTAGTATAAATCAAGGTAGCAGAAGCTTGCAAAAGCCATCTCATCAGATTCACAGTCAGTAGCAGAGAGCTATGAGTTAATGCATTCAATGGTCAGCTAGCTTTCTCCATTCTTATAGGGAATGGTGCCGCCCACAGAGGGCAGGACTTCCTACTGTTCCAGACAGTTTCCCAGGTGATTTTAGATAATAAAGTTCACAAAACAAACTAACCATTATAATGTTTTAAGAAAGTTAATGAGTTTTACATTGGGCCACATTTGCAGTTATCCTTGACTGCAGGGTGAACAAGCCTGGGAGGGAATCTTGTGGCAGGATAATATATAGTTCCAGTTCAATCCCTACCAGCTGACCAGAAGCTGGGAGCGGCTAGACTCTGCCTTTGTTCATGTTGTGAAAAGCAGTCTCTCTTACATATCTGATCTCATTACAGTTTTAATATGTCCCTCCTCAAGCTCATGTTTTGAACACTTGACTCCCATTTGTGGTACTATTTGCAGATGTGAAACCTTTAAGTGGTAGAGTAGGGCTGGAAGAAGTGCCAGACTTGAGGAAGTCATAGCTATCCCTGCTCTCCAAGTGTATCCTTGCTGAGGAAGTCATAGCTACCTCTGTCTCTTGAGTTCAGCCTTGTTTCACAGTTTCAATCATTGGATGGCCGCAGACGGAAGCGTGACTAACACAGACATGGGTCTTCTCATCATTAAAGCCACCAGCTGTCAGCTGGGAGTGAATCCTCCATGCAGAAGACATGGCAACATTCAAAGATATCCTTGGTTGTCTAGACTAGAAAGAGAAAATGCCACTAGCCGAAGCCCAGGATGCTTCTAAGTGTATCTCCATGTGCAGAAGATCCTCTGTGGTGAAGAAATGCCTGTTTCCCAGACGCCACCCATTCAAAGGCTAAAGAACTCTGCTCTGGGTTTCAGAACAATGAATAGAAAATTGAAAGCAACAACCCCACTCCAACAGTCAATTTTACTTCATAGTATTTTAACAATAGGAAAAAATTATCACACAGGCCCTCTGATTTGATTTCTAGTTGTAATGATTCATTATAATTATCACCTTGATTGGACTGATAGACACCCCTTGGTGTGTTTGTAAGAAAGTCTTGAGGGACAACCAGGTCATAAGGACTAATCTATATATTAGTCCACTGATAGACTAATTCAAAAATCATAGATATCCTAGAAGTGGGGTGCTACTAAAAACAGAACCAGGCATGCGTTGGTAGGGGTGTGTCTCTCAAGGGATTTCTGACTCCTTCCTGCTGTCTCCTGACTTCCATGGTGCCACATGATACCAGCAGCTCAGCTCTGCCATGCTCTTCCACTGGAATGTTCCCTTTTGCCACAGTCTAGACCTGAGAGCCTTCTAACAGAGCTTTCTGAACCTCAGCCAAATTCATTTTCCCTTCATCAAACTGTTTCTCTCAAGTGTTTATTAGGGGGATGAAAAGTCTCCCTGTATACATCAATTTATAGCGTAGAAATGTCAATTCATGAGGATGGAGAATTTTTTTATTCTGATACAAATGGGGAAATCATAGTCTGGGAACAAGGATTCAGGTTACCCTGAATGGTTTGTCACATCATAGAAAAGGATTCACAAGACAACTGCGGCCTCAGGAAACACAGTGTAAACAATATGTTTATACTGCTGGGGCCATCTGGAAAGCTATGGCAAGGCTGGGGAGGGTATAGGGTTTGGATCCTGTCTTCATCATGTTCTTAGCTTTCCAGTTGATGGAGAGTTGGTGTGTATCAGACTTTGAGATGGATCCCAAGAGTTTTGTCTAAGGTGCCAGATGGGACATGGAGGTGGATAGGAAATAGTAATTAAGAAATGCAAAAGACAAACCAAGGTTGTTTTGGGTCTTCACCTACAATATTCCATTTCTCCAGATTCATGTTCTACTCATCCTAAGTGAAGTATACTGCAGGGTCCGTACGGAAGATGTTGCATCTTCAGATGACTCCAGTTCACATTAGGAAGTGCAAGATGGCGGATGTAGAAAGCAAACTACAAGATCCAGAATGCCACAGGCTCTGGGATGTGTGATCTTGCTAGACATAGCTAGAAGATAAAAAATACAGATATTGGCCTACAACACATGTGAATGCATACACGTATACACGTATTCATACATGTTTACATTAACTACAATTTATAGACTTTATTTTAAAAAATATACATGATCGAAGAAATGAGCAACACCGGGTGTTTGGCTTTGCGTGTACATGTGTGTGCCTGAGTGAATGTATGTGTACAGTATTTATGCAGTACCTTAACATGCCAGAAGAGGGGTGTCTTAGTCAGAGTTTCCATTCCTGCATAAAACATCATGGCCAAGAAGCAAGTTGGGGAGAAAAGTGTTTATTCAGCTAACACTTCCACATTTGGTGATGACTCCATCATCACCAAAGGAACTTAGGACAGGAACTCAAACAAGCAGGTCAGGAAGCAGGAGCTGATGCAGAGGCCATGGAGGGATGTTACTTACTGGCTTGCTTCCCCTGGCTTGCTCAGCTTGCTTTCTTATAGAACCCAAGACTTCCAGCCCAGGGATGGCACCACCTACAATAGGCCCTCCCACCCTGGATTGAGAAAATGCCTTACAGCTGGATCTCATGGAGGCATTTCCTCAAGGGAGGCTCCTTTCTGTGTGATAATTCCAGCTTGTGTTAAGTTGACACACAAAACGAGTCAGTACAAGGGGTTGGAGTTATGGGTGATGTAAACCACCTGACATAGGTGCTTTGAACTGAACCTGGGTCCTTGGCAAGAGTGTTTAATGTTATTAACTACTGAGATATCTCTCCAGCTACAATACCAGATTTTTATGATGCAAAAGATTTATTATTTTTAGTTAAATATAGTGGTGTGGTTAAGTTTAAAAGAGATGGCACCTTATAGAAATATATTTTGACCTATCTGTCAACGAAAAAAGTTCAGCTTCTACTTTAAAATAATTTGGGGGTGCAGTGCCTGTAATTTACATGGAAATAAACTGATGTGAGTTTACCTCAGTTGATGAGTGCGTGAGGTTCATGGTTCTGTTTGTAATATGGCTTGGAATTTTCATAATAATATGTTTTTTTTTTTTTAAAAAAAAAGCATGCTACAATAGCTGGGAACGTGGCTCAGTCTAGGAAGTGTGAGCTCACATGAGGAAGTAAATGTGGTGGTGGAACCTGTAATTCCAGCACTAGAGGGGGAGAGATAGGACGATCCCTGGAGCTTGCTCACCAGGTAATACAGCCAGTTGGTAAGATCTCTCTCTCTCTCTCTCTCTCTCTCTCTCTCTCTCTCTCTTCTTCTTCTTCTTCTTCT
>JANHMN010000002.1:236198608-236218608 GCA_030674055.1 Rhabdomys pumilio
GAGCCACAGTGGAGTGGATCTGAGAGTGAGGGTGTGAACAGAGCCACGGTGGAGGGGATCTGAGAGTCAGGGTGTGAACAGAGCCACAGTGGAGGGGATCTGAGAGTGAGGGTATGAACAGAGCCACAGTGGAAGGGATCTGTGAGTCAGGGTATGAACAGAGCCACAGTAGAGGGGATCTGAGAGTGAGGGTATGAACAGAGCCATGGTGGAGGGGATCTGAGAGTGAGGGTGTGAACAGAACCACAGTGGAGGGGATCTGTGAGTCAGGGTGTGAACAGAGCCATGGTGGAGGGGATCTGAGAGTCAGGGTGTGAACAGAGCCACAGTGGAAGGGATCTGTGAGTCAGGGTGTGAACAGAGCCACAGTGGAGGGGATCTGAGAGTCAGGGTATGAACAGAGCCATAGTGGAAGGGATCTGTGAGTCAGGGTGTGAACAGAGCCATGGTGGAGGGAATCTGTGAGGATCTGTCATTGCTGTGTCTTGTCACAGGTGAGAACACACACCTAGACCTCCCAGGTTTAGGGAGCCCTTGGTGCTCCTGTGCCCTGGCAGTTGCCCTCTGCCTCACCATAACTGGGTTTTTAATGTGTATCTGGGAAGCATGCCCATGGCCCAGTGGGGGAAGGACACTGATTTATTATTCTTTATTAAAAACTCACAAGCCTGACTCAGATGTGAAGGGCTGGGCTTGCTGACACATTCTATGGAAGGACCCATGGGTGTTCCAGCTAGCAGATTCCACTGAGGGATCTGTGGGTTTCCTAGCTAGCTGATCCCATTAAAGGATCCTGTTGGTTTCTCAGCACTGATCTTCAAAGAGCCTGCTAAAGGTGACCAGCTCTACAGACAAAGAATGAGCAAGCCTTCTGGAAGACTGGCCAGGACCCGAGTGCACACCGGCTGGGTCTAATGGCTGCAGTTCTAGAGAGGTGCGTGGCATCCGCCATGTGTGAATTCAACTGCCAGGATGAAGACTCATCTTAAATAAGTGGAAAGAAGAGTACCTCAGTTGAGAGGATTTCATGGCTGATTTTGTTGTCGTTGTGAGGTTTTAGGCCCTTAATTGTGGCAAGAGAGGAGAAAATTCTCCCAAGTGTCTTTTGCAGTACAAGCCAGGCTAGACATGACGACTGAGGAGTGGATGGATCTGAAAGGAACTTGGAAGCAATGGTGTTTAGGAAATCGTATCATCATCTGCTCCTGGTGGGAGTGGGGAGCAATCTGCTGCTGATGGTCAGAGCCTAATTCATGTGTCTGTCCTCAAACCTGCATCAGTGGCGACAACATGAAAGGCTGGGGGGTGGGGTGGGGTGGAGGGGTGGCGGGGAAGCTTTTCACTTTGTCCCAGGCTGAGAAACTACACTAACTGATGTAGTGTGGGCTGACGGCCACTAGAGGGAGCAAGTTGGAGTTGGTGCCCCTCAAAGCAACCTCAAAAACCAAAAACCAAGTTCCCGTCATGGCATCATGGTGTGGTTCCCTGAGAAACCTTACTTGTAGGCTGTGTGGGAATTGTGGCTCAGCTCAACCAGCAGGGAAAACTGAGTTCTTTTGGGAAATGTTAGTTTTGCACAATTATTAGTGGATCTTCCAACGTCATAGTCCTTTAAGGTGGTACATAACTGCCAAAAAAGATCTGAACAAACACTTCTTTAAAAGAGGCATGCAGGTGACAGACAAGCCTGTGGAGAAGCTCAACATGACACAAGAAGCAGAGCTAAAGAGCAAGTTCAAGGCCAACCCTGGCAAGTTACTGAGACCTTGTCTCAAACTAAAAAACTGAAAGAGAGCTGGGCTGTAGCTCAGGGTTAGTGATTGCCTGCATGACTGGGGCCTCTCAGCTCCAACTCCAGGACAAGGGGAAAAGGGAAGAAACTAGAGATGAAAATAGCCATAAGGATATGCTGCCCACTGACTAGACTGGCTAAAATCCAAAATAATGACAATAGCAGATGTCAGTAAGGGCATGAGCTGAGAGAATCTGTCATCTATTTCTGACAGAAATAAAAACCTAGGGTACCACAGTCTTAGTTAGAGGTTTGGTGGCTTGGATAAAATACCTGACCAAGGCAACTTGTAAAAAAAAGTGTTTAAGGGCTTCTGATCTTAGATGCTTAGAGTTCATGATGGTGGAATGAAAGTCTGGTGGCAGAAACAATGGAGACCTCACATCTGAATCCACACTGGATACTCAGGTACTCTTTGGAAACCACAAACCCCAGCCTCCGGTGACACATCTAGTCCAACAAGATAGTGTTTCAACAAAGCTCAATCTTTGGGACTTCAAAAGAAAACATTAAAAGAGAAAGAAGGAAGGAAAGAAAGAAAAATGAAAGAAAGAAGGAAAGAAGGAAAGAAAGAAAGAAAAAGCACAAAAACAAGCAAAAAGCAAAATGGGAGAAAAATATTTTCGAAGAATATATCAGATAAAGGATTTAAATCCAGAGTGAACACACACACCTAAGAAACAACCCAGTTTGAAAATAAGCACCATGTCTAAATGCAAAGAGGAGAGAGAAATATCCAGTAAGGATCTGCAGGGCAATTGACACCACTGGCAATCAAGGAAGCGTTAACTGAAAAACAATGAGATTCCACTTTACCTCCTCTGATGTGGCTACAATCAGGAATCACGGCTCTAGCAAGTGTTGCTCACGGTCTGGAGATATGGGAACCGCCACGAGTTGCAGATACATAGATGTAGCTGCATGGAAACAGCGTGAGGGGTCTCAGACAATCAGGGAGATACACAGCAATTCCGTTCTAGCAGTCTTCCAAGAGAGGAGAAAACACATCATTAAAAAAAAAAAAAACCCAAACCAAAAAACCATGGGAGTTAGCACAGTGTTATTCATGAGAGGGGAGTGGTGGAAAACACCCAAGTGTCTGTCACATGACACATAAATAAAGACAATAGGGTGTCTCCATACCAAGGCATGTTATCAGAAACAAGAAAGTTTAGCATGTTGACTTGCTCTTACACACAGATGAAACTTGCAAACCTGAAGAGCTGAAGAAGTCAATCGCCAAGAGACCTCACACTGTAGACTTTGGAATCTACAGAGGCTCAGACCAAAGTAGTGGTTCCTGGGACTGGGCCATGAGGTTTCTTCTTGGGGGTATAAGGAAGTTCCAATAATTTACTGTGACATTGGTTACACACATCTGTGAATGCTCTAAAAATTTGTTGTTCGCTTCCAATGAATTTTATCACGTCAAGTGAATTATATCGCAGTAAGAACCATGGGCACAAATGAGATTAACAAGGAGCTGAATAGTTGCCTTCATCTGTAGCAGACAATGGGTTTGGATTAGGAGATTGAAAATTTTTTACTTGAAAGAAAAGCTCGGGGTTGGGCGGCTCCGCTGACAGTTTTACCAGGACAACTGGCATCAGTGATGCAAAAATACCAGGGACAGCGATGGGCAAGCCGTATTAACCTAACGCTAGACAAGAACCACGAGAAAAGGGAATGTAAACCAACGGCTTCAGTTGACCATCAAGACGAAGATCCAACCTAAAGCTGACACACTGGGTTCAGAGGCACACAGATGGTGATGTGAACGGTGAGAGTCGATTTATCTCAGAAAGCAAGATTTTTTGTTTTCAACAAGAAAAGTAGACAGAGTAGAGAGTATGGGGTTGTCTTGGTGCATAAATCACCCTGCCATTGAAGTGATGGAGAAAAGAGCTGATGGGAGTTTGGATGCATAGGAGGCAGTTACAGCAAAGGTGGAAGAGCACCAGACCAGGAGCGGGAGGCCAGAGAAGACTGGGCATTAGAGGCACGAACGAGATCTTGCTCAGCCTGAGGCTATGAGGGCCTCAGCTCCTTAGAAGGGAGGACAGAGAAGAGGGAAGGAAGATGCATGGTAGATAGAGCCCATTGGTAGGGGGCTTCTCTCTCCTCTGATGCTGAAGCTGCAAGTACCACCCTTGGATCTGTTAGTCCATCTTCTTGACAACCCTCCTCAGAACTGGACATAGGTTGTGGGCCATTCTTGCTGTCATTTAAGATCTGACGCGAATGGGATTTCCTTGGACAGCAAGACCTCTGTTCTCCATTGCTGGCCTCCAACTAAGCTGTTTTGTCTTCAGAGCATCTGATTCATTTCATCTGTACTTTGTCGTAACCAAATGGATATTTAAGTCTCTCCTTCCCTTCAAGCCACAAAAGCACAATCTCACCACAGCAAAGAGAAAAAAGCTGGAACATACATCAGAACAGCAAGCGGAGACCCAAACTTCAGGGAGCTTACGCTAGCAGGAATTGTTCCAAGCCACCATAAACATCCAGCCGTCCATTCAGACTGTGGAAAGTACTATATAAAAGGAAAAGCAGGTGACAATGGCTGAGAGCGGGCCAGCCCCACAGCAGTGAGGGGAACAGACCAGAAGAGACAGCAGCGGAAGAGACAGGAGAGAAATGCACTGAGGTCCACAGGCTCTGGTGTCTTCAGCCAGAGAGAGACGGTGGAAGTGAAGACAGGGGAGGCAGTAGGAAGAGCTGGAGCAAGTTCACATCATGGTGCATTTTATCATAATGACTTCTTGGGGGGATCCACGCAGGAGAGAGAGGGTGTGTGCAGCGCGTGGTACCGTTTATGATCTCGGACCACATGAGGACAGGTGCTACAGTTCACCCTGTTAGGAGACCCTGTCCTGGGTGGCACAGAGCCTGCTGGTTTGAGTATAAATGGATGTCTCTGTTGTCAGTGTGTTGCTGATGGACTTTGATGGGCACCTGGGGCTCCTGACACATGGGCTGTACCTTTGCATTGGCTAAACTTGATGAGCTTTGAACTTCACTGTTATTTCCCCTTTATGTCTCCTGCCAAATTCTTTTCCCTTAGGGATTCTGCAACATTCCACCTGGGAGGAAAGTTGCATGCTTGGATGAATTAAACTAAACTTTCCTAAGAAATGAAGAGGTACATTTGACGTGAAATTCTTTGATTTTTACTTTTATTTCATGGATTGTTCTTCCTTTCTTTCTTTCCCTCTTTCTTTCTTTCTTCCTTCCTTCCTTTCCTTCTCTCTCTCTCTCTCTCTCTCTCTCTCTCTCTCTCTCTCTCTCTTTCTTTCTTTCTTTCTTTCTTGCACATGCACCTGTGTGTATCTGTGTGTCTGTGTTCATGTGTGTGTATCTGTGTGTCTATGTCCATGTGTGTGTGTCTGTATGTCTGTGTGTCTCTGTGTGTCTACGCATCTATGTATGTATGTATGTATGTATGTATGTATGTATGTATGTATGTATGTACATGTCATGCTATGCATATAAAGACAACGTATGAGAGTCAGTTTCCTGTCACATGTGGGTCCTGAGCATCAAACTGAGGCCCTCAGGCTTGGTGGCAAATGTCTTAATCTGCTAAACAAACCCTCTTCCTTGCCTCTATTCTTTTCAAGTTTTGTTGTTTTTGTTAGTTATGTGCATGTGTGAGTTTGTGTGAATATATGCCACACATGTGTAAGTATTCCTAGAGGCCAGAGGAAGGCATCACGTACCCTGGAGCCAGACTTACTGGTGGTTGTGACTTGCTAGACAAAGGTGCTGGGAACTGAACCCAGGTCTTTTGCAAGAGCAGACAAAGCTGACAAGACAAGCACTGAGCCACCTCTTCAGCCTCCCAGGACTATTTTATTGAGTTCTATCTTAAAATTATTTTTTAATTGAACTATAACTTTATCATTCCATACTTCCCTTTCCTTTCTCCAACCCCTCCTATTCCAATATACTGCCTCTCAGACTGATAGCTTCTCTTATTGACTTTTATTGGCGCATTTCTTGCAGCATTTAAAATTAGAATTAGTGTGTGCTCCTGCCCCCGTGGAGACAGAACACACAGGGGTGTAGAAAGACTCGGCCCCAGCTTCTTCCCCTGTTCCACTTTTTTTTTTTCAAAGCTAAGTGTGTCTTACAGCAGGGAAGAGTCCTCCCGAATGATGTCACTTCTAGCTCTCTAAGTGACTGCATTAATCTTGGCTGAGTGGGTTTCTGTGTCTGTTAAATAATGTAATCATTTTATTAATTCCCAACCCATCAGTGCAGGGGAGACTATCATCTGAAGGACCATATCGTCGACTCTTTAATGAGCAAAAAAAAAAAAAAAAAAAAAAAAAAAAATCCTTACATGTCTCCAGGCAATTCTGGATAGGCCCTAGACATCTGGACCCGCGGTGAGACACCAACCATGGATAACTCCTCCCATAGGAGCACGCTGCTCTTCAGTTGTATATTTTAGAAGGGGAAGACTCTCAGGGAATGCACAGAGCAGTGCTGAGTCTTTAATGGATTATTCCAAGGAGTCTATTAAGCCTGGCCCAACGGAGGTGTTAAACTTAGCAGTGAGGGTATTGGCGATAAAAGAAGAAAAATTTCTGAGACGATCGTCTTCCTTAGGGTTTCCATCTTTCTGATGAAACACCGTGACAGGAAGCAATTTGGGGAGGAAAGAACTTATTTTGCTTTCCTGGCCACCTCACAGTGTATCATGAAGGAAGTCAGTGCAGGAGTCTGGAGGCAGGAATGAAGGCAGAGGCTGTGGAGGGGGTGTTGCTAACTGGCTTGCTCAGCTGCTTGCTTAGAGAACCCAGGACTACCAGCCTATGGGCAGCAACGCCCACCGTGGGCTGGAACCTCTCACATCAATCATCAAATATCCCCCAACCAAACCCATGGCCAATTTAACGGAGGCCATTCCTCGTTCCAGAGACTGTAGCTTGTGCCAAGTGGACAACAACAACCAGCTGGAATAAGACAGGCTGTGCCCACCACACTGACTGCTAATTAAGAACGTGTCCCATGGGCTTTCTTGCAAGCCAACCTGCTAGGCACATTTTCTCAATTTATGTTTTCTCTTCCCACATGGTTCTAGTCTGTGTCAGTTGGGGGGGGGGGGAGGACAAAAAAAACCTAGTCAACAGAATTAACCCTTTGTCAACTTGATACGCAAACACACCACTGTTTAACAGGAATCTTTCTTTTTTTGTTCCACCCCAAGGTCTCACATCAATATCATTATCACAGTATAAAGCATTCTTACCTTTAAAAGTCCTGCAATCTTTAAAAATCCAAATACCAAAGTCTTTTTAAAATATTTAAAACCTCTCTAAATCTCCAAAGTCTCTTTAAAAGTTCAAAGTCTTTTAACTAAGAGGTCCTATAAAATAAAAAAAATAAATATTTTCTTATTCCTAGAAGGAATTAATTAATTAGGGTACAGTCATGATCAAGTCAAAGCAAACCCGAATCCGACAGGGTAAAGCTCTCAGGACTCCCTCATGATCTTCTGGGCTCCTCCAAAGACTGTCATATCACACCAGCTTGTCTCCTAGGTTCAGTAAGACTGCATGCCATGGCTGCCGCTGTTCTTAGTGGTCATTCCATGGTACTGGAAACCTGCTGGTGTTTCCTGGTGCAAATAAGCTTAACTTTTACCAATAGCCTCTCCTGGGCTCTCTTCATGGTATAGTGCCTCAGCTTTTCCTCATGATCCCTTCGATCCTGGGGATTCGACCACTATTGGGGCTTAACTTCACCAACCGCCTATTCTAGCTCTTCACAGTCCAAGCCTTAGTAGCTCTCCATGACCTTTCCTTCCCTATGGTTGAAAAACCAGCGCCGCCTGGGTGTCTCTTAGAAATGACCAAACTTGGTTTTCAGCATGGGGTAGAGCCTCAGCTGCCTCTGGAACAGCTTCAGGGTGCTGATTCTTGGAAACATTTCCCAGATTTCACTTTGTTGGTGCCGTAGTAATCACTAATCTCTCGGCTCCAGTGACCAGCATCACTTGTTCCAGTCAACCAACGCTTTCACTTCACTGGTTCTGGCCTCTTGTTAATCATGACTGATTCCTCAGCTCTAGCTGACCAGGACCACAGAGTTCTAATTCAAAATATCAAATGGCTCTGATAGTCTTTGCTTCTCTCTGGAACTTCACGTGCCAGGCCTCCCTCATCTGCGTAGCTCTTGGCCTTATCCTTTAACCTTCCAAATTCTCAGAGCAGCTCATCAAATTTTCCAGCCCAAAGTTCCAAAGCCTTTCCATGATCCTCCCCAAACAACAACATGACCAGGTCACAGCATATCCCACTCATGGTACAAACTTGTCTGACTGAGGGTTTGTGTGATGAAGACCTATCACCAAAAGCAATCTGGGGAGTACAGGGTTTTTTTTCTGCTTTTACTTCCACATGACAGTTCATGGTGGAAAGCAGGCAGGGCTGGAACTCAAGGCAGGAGCTGATGCAGAGGCCATGGAGGGATGGTGCTGACTTGCTTGCTCCCCTGGCTTGCTCAGCCTGCTTTCTTATAGAGCCCAGGGCCATCTTCCCAGAGGTAGCATAATTTATAATAGGCTGGGCCCTTCTACATCAATCACTAATTAAGAAAATGCCCTGCAGGCTTGGCTACAGCCTGATCTTATGGAGGCATTTTCTCGATTGAGGCTCCCTCCTCTCAGGTGATGCTGGCCTGTGTCATATTGACATAAAATCTAGCCAGCAAAGTAAGCACATTCACTCTTTTATGTGGAGCAATACTCAAATAAAAATGAACTTAGCCATTGTGACTTATCACTTCCTAAACAATTGCATGATGGGATGGCCTATATACAAAGTTATTTTTTCTGGTCTGCTACCTTCATCAATAGTTTGCATGATTAAAGGATTCCCCTGGCTATGGTCTAGTATGTTTTTGATATAGAGGATAGCTCCTACAGGTTTGGGTATCCTTTAATTTTAGACAGCAGCAACAAGTGTTTCCTTGATTTTTGTCTAAATGTCTGTATCAATGCTTAGGAAGTATCAGCGATCACGTCCATATGAATATTCAAAGCCTGGGGCATCTATTAAACCCATAGTGGGTTTGAGAGAAAAGAATTTCTTGGTATTATTTTTAGAACTTAACAAAAAGGTATGTGTAGTATTTTTTTATTGGCAAATCACTGAAGAGAGATATGTCATCACTCCACACGAATCGCCAAGCCTCTTGGATGACATATGTGATTTTTCATAATCCACTGCTAGTCACTCCCTGGTTTAAGAAAAAGCCACAGACAATCCAGCCTGTGTTCTTGGTGCAGGCGTTGCCCCCACAAGACAGTTTCTAGTCAAGTCTACACACCCAGCACTTACATAGCACAGGTGAGAGAATTTCAGTGGATGTCCAGCTCCTCTTAAGGGCTGCTGTTTCTGCTGCTGAGTGAGATGGGCAGTCTATACTCGAGTGAGCTATGGAAGATGTTTGACTCCCCAGTACCCTGAGGAGAGCTTCATCCTGAGACAAGACGGAAAGAATGAAGGGGCTCCTCGCTTGGTCCTTATGGCTGGGGCAGACACCTAGCTGGTCTGCTCCCATGAAGACACCATATCCTGAGACATCCTAGAGGAGCCACTGCACTCAGAGCAGCTGGAGCTCAGGATTTTAGGATCACAGAGACATCTGGACCCTGAGGAGTTCTGACACAAGTAAGATAACTGGAAAGACAGGCTCCAGTCAGAGACAGTGAGTGCAGGTAGCACTAGAGTTAAACAGATGGCAAAAGGCAAGTGCAAGAATGTAAACAACAGAAACCAAAGTTACTTGGCATCATCAGAACCCAGCTCTCCCACCATAGCAAGCCTTTGACACCCCATCACACCCGAAAAGCAGGATTCAGAATTAAAATCACTTCTCATGATGATGATAGAGGACTTTAAGAAGGACATAAATAACTCCCTTAAAGAAGTACAGGAGAACACAGGGAAACAGGTAGAAGCCCTTAAAGAGGAAACATAAAAATCCCTTAAAGAATTGTAAAAAAACACAACCAAACAGGTGAAGTAATTACAAAACCATCTAGGATCTAAAAATGGAAGTAGAAACAATAAAGAAATCTTAAAGGGAGACTACCCTGGAGATAGAAAACCTAGGAAAGAGATCAGGAGTCATAGATGCAAGAATCATCAACAGAGTACAAGAGATAGAAAAGAGAATCTCGTGTGTAGAAGATACCATGAAAAACATTGACACAACTGTCAAAGAAAATGCAAAATGCAAAAAGCTTCTAACTCAAAACATCCAGGAAATCCAGGACACAATGAGAAATCCAAACCTAAGGATAATAGGTATAGATGAGGGTGAAGATTCCTAACTTAAAGGGCCAGTAAATATCTTTAACAAAATTATAGAGGAAAACTTCGCTAACCTAAAGAAAGACATGTCCATGAATATACAAGAAGCCTACAGAACTCCAAATAGACTAGACCAGAAAAGAAATACCTCCTGTCACATAATAATCAAAACGTCAAAATGTACAAAAAAACAAAGAAAAAAAATACTAAAAGTAGTAAGGGAAAAAGGTAAAGTAACATATAAAGGACGACCTACAAGAATTACACAAGACTTCTCACCAGAGACTATAAAAGCCAGAAAATCCTGGACTGATATCATATAGACCCTAAGAGAACACAAATGCCAGCCCAGACTACTATACCCAGCAAAACTCTCAATCACTATTGATGGAGAACCAAGATATTCCATGACAAAACCAAATTTACACAATATCTTTCCACAAATCCAGCACTTCAAAGGATAATTGATGGAAATCTCCAACACAAGGAAGGAAACTACAACCTAGAAAAAACAAGGAAGTAATCTTCTAACAACCCCAAAAGAAAATAGTTACACAAACATAATTCCACCTCTAATAACAAAAATAACAGGGAGCAACAATCATTTTCCTTAACATCTCTTAATATCAATGGATTCAATTCTCCAATAAAAAGACGTAGACTATCAGACTGGATACATAAACAGGACCCAGAATTTTGCTGAATATAGGAAATGCACCTCACTGAAAAAGACAGATACTACCTCAGAGTAAAAGGACAGAAAACAATCTTCCAAGCAAATGGTCCCAAGAAACAAGCTGGAGTAGCAATTCTAATATCAAATAAAATCTACTTTCAACCAAAAGTAATCAAAAGAGATAAAGAAGGACACTTCATACTCATCAAAGGAAAATTCTACCAAGATGAACTCGCAGTTCTACACATCTATGTTCCAAATGCAAGGGCACTCACATACATAAAAGAAACTTTACTAAACCTCAAAGCATACATTGCACCTCACACAATAATAGTGGGGGATTTCAACACTCCACTCTCAGCAATGGACAGATTATGGAAACAGAAACTAAACAGAGACACAGTGAAACTAACAGAAGTTATGAACCAAATGAACTTAACAGATATTTATAGAACATTTCATCCTAAAACAAAAGAATATACCTTTTTCTCAGCACCTCATGGTACCTTCTCCAAAATTGACCATATAACTGGTCACAAAACAGGCCTCAACAGATACAAAAAGATTGAAATAATCCCTTGCACCCTATCAGATCACGTGGACTAAGGCTGATCTTTAATAATGACAAAAACAATGGAAAGCCCACATATACATGGAAACTGAACAACGCTCTACTCAATGATGACTTGGTCAAGGAAAAAATAAAGGAAGAAATTAAAGACTTTTTAGAATTTAATGAAAATGAGGACACATCATACCAAAACTTGTGGTATTACATGAAAGCAGTTCTAAGAGGAAAGAAAACTCATAGCTCTAAGTGCCTACAAAAAGAAACCGGAGAGAACATACACTAACAACTTGACAGCACACGTGAAAGCTTTGGAACAAAAAGAAGCAAATACACCCAAAAGGAATAGACAGCAGGAAATAATCAAACTTAGAGCTAAAATCAACCAAGTAGAAACAGAAAGAACTATACAAAATATCAACAAAACCAGGAGCTGGTTCTTTGAGAAAATCAACAAGATAGATAAACCCTTAGCCAGACTAACCAAAGGGCACAGAGACAGTATCCAAATTAATGAAATCAGAACTGAAAAGGGAGACATAACAACAGAAACTGAGGAAATTAAAAAAAAAATCATCAGATCCTACTACAAAGGCCTATACTCAACAAAATTGGAAAATCTGAATGAAATGACAATTTTCTAGATAGATACCAGGTACCAAAATTAAATCAGGAGAAGATAAACCATCTAAACAGTCCCATAATCCCTGAAGAAATAGAAGCAGTCATTAAAAGTCTCCACAGAATAGAAACAAAAGGAACACTACCCAATTCGTTCTATGAAGCTACAATGACGCTCATACCTAAACCTCACAAAGACCCAACCAAAAAAGAGAACTTCAGATCAATCTCTCTTATGAATATCGATGCAAAAATATTCAATAAAATTCTCACAAACCAAATCCAAGAACACATCAAAACAATCATCCATCATGATCAAGTAGGTTTTATCCCAGGAATGCAGGGATGGTTCAATATTCAGAAATCCATCAATGTAATCCACTTCATAAATAAACTCAAAGAAAAAAAAAAACACACGATCATCTCACTAGATGCTGAGAAAGCATTTGACAAAATTCAACATCCCTTCATATTAAAAGTCTTAGAATGATCAGGAATTCAAGGTCCATACCTAAACACAGTAAAAGCAATACACAGCAATCTAGTAGCCAACATCAAACTAAATGGAGAGAAACTTGAAGCAATCCCACTAAGATCAGGGACGAGACAAGGCTGCCCACTCTCACCCAACCTATGCAATATAGTACTGGAAGTCCTAGCCAGAGCAATTAGGCAATAAAAGAAAGTCAAAGGGATACAAATAGGAAAGGAAGAAGTCAAAATTTCTCTATTTGCAGATAATATGATAGTATAATTAAGTGACCCTAAAACTTCCACCAGAGAACTCCTAAACCTGATAAACAACTTCAGCAAACTGGCTGGTTATAAAATCAACTCAAGCAAATCAGTAGCCTTCCTCTACTCAAAGGATAAACAGGCTGAGAAAGAAATTAGGGAAATGGCATCCTTCACAATAGTCACAAATAATATAAAATATCTTGGAGTGAACCTAACCAAGCAAGTGAAAGATCTGTATGACAAGAACTTCAAGTCTCTGAAGAAAGAAATCTAAGATCTCAGAAGATGGAAAGATCTCCCATGCTCGTGGATTGGCAGGATTAATTTAGTAAAGATGGCCATCTTGCCAAAAGCAATCTATAGATTCAATGCAATCCCCATCAAAATTCCAAATCAATTCTTCATAGAGATAGAGCAATTTGCAAATTTATTTGGAATAACAAAAAACCCAGGATAGTGAGAACTATTCTCAGCAATAAAAGAACTTCTGGGGGAATCACCATCCCTGACCTCAAACTGTACAACAGAAAAATAGTGATAAAAACTACATGGTATTGGTACAGAGACAGGCAGGAAGATCAATGGAATAGAATTGAAGATCCAGAAATGAACTCACACACCTATGATCACTTGATCTTTGGGAAAGGAGCTAAAACCATCCAGTGGAAAAAGGACCGCATTTTCAACAGATTGTGCTGATTCAACTGGAGGTCAGCATGTAGAAAATGCAAATCAATCCATTCCTATCCCCTTGTACAAAGCTCAAGTCCAAGTGGATAAAGGACCTTCACATAAAACCAGATACACTGAAAGTAATAGAGGAGAAGGTGGGGAAGACACAGGGGATATGTTTCTGCACAGAACACCATGACTTATGTTCTAAGATCAAGAATTGACAAATGGAACCTCATAAAATTGCAAAGCTTTTATTAGTCAAAGGACACTGTCAATAGGACAAAAAGGCAACCAACAGATTGGGAAAAGATCATTACAACTCCTACATCCGATAGAGGGCTAATATCCAATATATACAAAGAACTCAAGAAATTAGACTCCAGACAACCAAATAACCCTATTAAAAATGGGGTACAGAGCTAAACAAAGAATTCTCAACTGAGGAAACTCGAAGGGCCGAGAAGCACCTTAAGAAATGCTCAACATCCTTAGTCATCAGGGAAATGCAAATGAAAACAACTTCACACCAGTCAGAATGGCTAAGATCAAAAACTCAGGTGATAGTAGATGCTGGCGAGGATGTGGAGAAAGAGGAACACTCCTCCATTGTTGGTGGGATTGCAAGCTGGTACAACCACTTTGGAAATCGGTCTGGTGGTTCCTCAGAAAATTGGGCATAGCATTACCTGAGGACCCAGCTATACCACTCCTGGGCATATACCCAGAAGATGCTCCAACATATAACAAGGACATATGCTCCACTATGTTCATAGCAGCCTTATTTATAATAGCCAGAATCTGGAAAGAACCCAGATGTCTTTCAACAGAGGAATGGATACAAAAAATGTGGTACATTTACACAATGGAGTATTACTCAGCTATTAAAAATAATAAATTTGAGAAATTCTTAGGTAAATGGATGGAACTAGAAAATATCCTGAGTGAGGTAACTCAATCACAAAAGAACACACATGGTATTTACTCACTGATAATTGGCTATTAGCCCAAAAGCTTGAAATAGCCAAGATTCAACTCACAGACCACATGAAGCTCATGAAGAAGAAAGACCAAGTGTGGATGCCTCGGTCCTACTTAGAAGGAGTAACAAAATACTCAAGGGAGCAAATATGGAGACAAAGTGTGGAACAGAAACTGAAGGAGGGGCCATCTGGAGACCATTCCACCTGGGTATCCATCCCATGTGCAGTCACCAAAGGTAGACACTGATGTGGATGTCAGGAAGTGCATGCTGACAGGAGCCTGATATAACTGTCTCCTTAGAGGTCTGCCAGAGTGTGACTTATTCAGAGGCAGATGCTCACAGCTAACCACTGATCTGATCTAAGGTTTCTCAGTAGAGAAGTTAGAGAGAAGACTGAAGGAGCTGAAAGGGTTGGTGGCCCCATGAGGAGAGCACCAATACCAGCCAACCGGGGCTCCCCAGGGTCTAAACCACCAGCCTAGGAGCACATAAGGAGGAACTCATGACTCCATCTGTACATGAAGGGGAGGATGGCCTTGTCAGGCATAGGTGGGAGAGGAGATCTTTGGTCCCATGAAGGCTGGACACCGAGTGGGGGGGCGGAATTTGAGGGTGGGGTGGTGGAATGGTTGCTAGGTTGTCACCTATCCGTGGCTACCTTCCTGTCTCCCAAACATTCTCCATATATGTTCAGAGCTGCATGTCTTCTCCTCTTCCTGTTTTTGTCTAGGATGCAGAAATAGACAGAGAACAATGTAAACTTGGTTGCCTGTCAACTCTCTTCTCAAGGACACCCGAATCATTTGTCTTCCTGGCTCCTGTAGGGACAAGATTCTGTTCTAGCATCAGGCACAGTTGGCTTTCTGAACAAGGCTTGAGAGGTCTTACTTCCTTCCCTTCAGATCAGCAGAGAGGTCATGTGACTCACAGCTAGCTAAGGAGATGTCATGCAGCCCTCCTGGGGGTGGATGAGCCAGGCTTGAGGAATAGTCATCAAAACCTCTACAGCACTCTGTCACAGCATGGACCCCACTAGATGAAGCAGGGCCATTCATCCTGTGGTGTAAGCCCTCAAGGTGGGCACATGCTGTTTTGATCTTTTTATTCGCTGCATGCCACCTTCTGTACAGATTGTTTAAAAAATTCGGTAATCCATTCCACAAATATTTACTGAACTCTCAATGTGGCCATGTTCTGGGCTGCAAAGACCAAACAGAGTCTGGGCAGACATACCTCATGAGACCATACTCTCATATGTCATCAGAATGCCCTTGGACACAGGGCGATACCCAGTTATAAGAAGCCCTGGTAAGGCAAGGGGACCTGGGGCCAGGAGTATAAGAAAATAAGTATCATGGTTCAATGCCAGTGGGCATCATTGTCACCAACACGTTGGCAGACCCTGATTTGCCAGGTCTGGCATGTGCCCACAAGTCTGCTTTTGTGGTGTCTGGACACAGACCTGAGAAGCTATTTCCATAGAAGTCTGGAATGAGAGGTGGCAGGTGCTTCAGCCTGAGGGGCAGCAAGGAATCGGAAGCACAGGCAGGCTGTGATGAGGACGGGATGCTTGAAGAGGAAGATACTTTAGGCTGGGCTGGAGTCAATAGATCTGGCATGTAAGTCACCAAGGCCTGATGAGTACCAGGAAGTTCCATTAGGAAGTTTCTCCTGTTTACTGGAGGAAGTGAGTTTATCTGATTGAGGCTCTGAAAAATTACCCAGAGTTAGAGGCTCAAAACAATATGAGTGTATGCCTTCCCAGCCCTGGAGTTCACAAGGATGACCTGGGCCAAATGGGATGAAGTCAATGTGTCAGCATGGATGGTTCCTTCTGGGAGGTCCAGAGAAGGGTCTGTCTCTTTCCTGTCAGCTCCCAGGGGCTTCCCTTGCTTGGTTTAAGGTCCTGTTCTCCTCCTTCAAAGCCAGTTGTGCTGAGTGGAATCCTCCCACTGCCAACTGTGCTGACTGGAATCCTCCCACTGTCAGCTGTGCTTAATAGAGTCCTCCTTCAAAGCCAGCTGTGCTGAGTGAAGTCCTCCCCTTGCCAGCTGTGCTGAGTGGAGTCCTCTAGCAGCCAGCTGTGCTGAGTAGAGTCCTCCTTCAAAGCTAGCTGTGCTGAGTGGAGTTCTCCCCCTGCCAGCTGTGCTGAGTGGAGTCCTCTGACTCTGCTGTTTGGGTTCTAGTGTACCTTGGACCCACTTAGGTAATTCCAGAGATCTTGTCTTAGATGAGCTAACTGGAGGTTTTCAATCCTTCTTACCTTCAGTGCTTGTTTGCTCTGAGTGACCTAACAGTCTCCAGGAAGAAGGGCTAGCCATCTTCACTGAGCACAGGATTCTGCCCAGCATGTCTGGTATGTATTAAAGAGGGGATTGGTGGATGCTGGGGTAAGGTAAGGGCATGCATGGGTCAGGGCAGAGGAGGCAAATAGTCCCAGCATTTACTCTGGTTTCCATGTGCAGGGGTGAATTAGAGTCTTGAGCTAGACTTAGACAGTGGAGAGGGGAGAGGGATGGCTGGAAGACAAAGGATAGAGGAGCAATGTGACAGGGAGAGAGGGAGGGGGGAGGGAGAGACAGAGAGACAGAGAGACAGAGAGAAAGCACTGAGAAGAACATACGACAGACAATAGTTTGCTTTCTGTCTGAGTTGTAGGACTTGTGGTGAAGCAGTGAATCATGGGACTTGAGGACTGTGGTCAGAGAGATCCAGATGTGAGTTGGAGGCCTGATCACCTTACTGACTGACCAGTCATACATCTGACTTTGGAGGCTGCTTTGGTTTTGTGTTTAGCAAGAGGCTAGAATGGATGTGTAAGTATCTGGAGGAACCATTTATTCTGGGCGTGGGGGTGGGGTGCAAACTGACCTTTACTGACCTTTAGGTGCAAACAGAATCTGTATTAATTCTGGATTGTTCCATAAACACAAAGGATGTAGGGACCATCAAAGACAGCCTGAGCTTCTGGAACGAGTGGGGACCGGCTAGGCTTGAATCTCATTTGAGTCGGGACTGATTGTACTGTCCCACAACTTGGCTGGCCTTCTACAGTGCCTCTCCCTTGATATCTTTAAAATGGACCAAAATACTGCACAGCAGAACCAGAATGTGCCCTGCAGAGATGGCAGGCACAGCCCGAGCTCTGTCGTGCAGTCTAGTCTACCGGGTGCTGTTGAGTATAACCCATTATAAAACACTCCATTCTTCCCCAAGTCTCTTTGAGGCAGCTTATCCAGGGACCTATCAAGTATGTGATACAATCAATTAGACCCCAATAAAGGCCCCTGAGAACAGCCAGAATTTATAAAAATGATTTTTTTCTTAATTTCTGCATCTCCAAAGATACTATAAATCACCCTTCCCGATGAGCCAGCCAGCATTTAGAAAAGTTAAATTTCTAATTAAATACTAGCGAAGTGTTATGTGGTGAAGCGGCTGCCTCCAGAGTCAGAAAACTTTCCATATTGAAACAATCCTTTCTCCAGTGTTTCCTGAAGTGACCTACCCCTCCTTCCGCTCACATTCTCCTTTCTCTGCATCCACTGGCATATCTGTTCACAAAGGAAACCACCCGAAAAGCCATATCGATGTTTGTTTATTCAGAGGGCTGGCAGGGAAGCCATTGCCAGGTCTGGTTTGGGTTTGACATTCAGTTGATTTCTAGTTAGCCAAGAACGACAGGCCTAGCAACCTTTAGACACTGGGATCTGATCCTTCCATCTGTATTCACAACAGCCATGATCCAAAATGACCGTTCTAATGTCCCCCATCCCTCTTTGGCACAAATTAGTGGAGTCAATTGCTTCTGGCCCCAGGCCTCATTCCAGGTGCCAAATGTGACCAGGATGCCAAGTTCAGTTCCAGCATAAAGCATTATGGGGCCTTAGACATAAAGAGACCATGACAGGCCCTGTCTCCAGTCTGGCACGAGGCCAGAGGGACGTACCAGGGAGCAGCTGTCCCAGCTTGAGGCCAGAGACATTGCACTCAGGGGTCAAGAACAACTGAGAAAAGGGGAGAAGCAGAAAAGGGGTTCCTGGGACTCTACCCCAACACACAGCTGTATGGAGTGTAGCTATCAGTAACATTTAACTTGGCTAAGTATTTTAAACTCTTGTTCAGACAGATTGTTGGTGTAGAGCATAGTTGAACACAACGTCTGAATTTTCAAGGACTATTTTTGTATGTGTGCACGTGTGTGTGTGTGTGTGTGTGTGTGTGTGTGTGTGTATGTGTGCATGCATAGGTACTGAGGTCACTGAGTGACCTCTGTAATGTCCTTCATTACCACCCACCTGGTTTCTGAGGTAGGATCCCTCAATGCCCTTGAATTCATCAAGTTGGCTAAGGTGCCTGAAGAGTGAGCCACAGAGATTTACATGTGTCTGCCTTCCAAACGAGAGCATGCCACTGTGCCCGGGTTCTTCCTTCTCTTCCTCCTCCTCTTCCTCCTCCTCTTCCTCCTCCTCCTCCTTCTCCTCCTTCTCCTCCCTCTTCTACTACTTCTTCTTTTTCTTTCCTTTCTCCTTTTCCTTATTCTCCTCCTCCCCCTCCTCTTCCTGCTCCCACACCTCCTCCCCTCTCCCTTCTTCTCCTACTTCTCCTTCTCCTCCCCTCTTCCTCCTCTTCCCCGATCCTCTACTTCCTCTTCCCACTCCTCCACCTCCTCTTTAACATGGGTTCTAGGGATTAAAATCAGGTCCTTATCCTTGCAAGCATTTTTCCAACTGAGCTGTTTCCCCACATCTCAACCACCAGTTAATAACATTATGATGACAGGAGATACAGATATAATATTTGCAAAGTAGAATGTAGCATGTATCAAGAATACAGAATAGGGGCTGAGGAGATGCTCAATGGTTCAGAGCGTGTGTTGCTCTTGCAGAGGACCTGGGTTCCACTCACAACACCAGCACGGGGACTCAAACAGACAAGACTTCAGGCAAACACACACATAAAATAAATACATCTTTTAAAGGAAATGTAGAGATATCCACACATAATGGTTTGTAAGCTAGAACGTGAGGATTTAGTCCAGACGTAAGGTGGGATATGAAGACATACAGGCAGGTGAATTTTCAAGGAAGAATACAGAATTCACTGGGTCTGAAAGTGGGCTCTGTAGAGCTAGCCATAATGAAAGAATCCCCCTGTAATCAGCTTTTATCTATTAAGGATAAAGTTGGACTTTCTTTACTCCTGCTCTGGCCAAACACTAGGGGTATCCATTAATAATAATAATAATAATCACTAGGGGTATCCATTAATAATAATAATAATAATAATAATAATAATAATAATTTACTATTATTATTATCATCTCATCATCATCATCATTTAAATCTTTATCTTGATCACAGCATCATATATATGCTGATTCTACTGTGGTAGTTGTGAGCCTCCTCCATGAGAAACCTAGCTTGCGGGAGCACTTGCCACCTCACTGTGACTCCCTTCCTACACTGTTATGCACTGTGTGACCTGTGAGGGACTAAGTGCTCACTGTGTACCCCCCTGGTAGAAGAGTGTGTGTGGTCTCCTCCCTACTTAATGGCACAGTCAGCCTGGGAGTGCTGAGGGCCATGCAGGAGTAATGACAAATGGCTTTAAAACTC
>JANHMN010000002.1:236223608-236226100 GCA_030674055.1 Rhabdomys pumilio
ATTCCAAGAACACAAACCATGTGCCCAGTTTGTATGTGTGTACGGAGGATCCAAACTCAATTCCTCACACTTGGGAGACAGACATTTTACTGAGATATCTCCCCAGCTGCATGGGGGTGAGCGGGGAGGAGAGGTTCTAACCCGAGAGATCTTATTATCACCTGCCACTGAATACAGAAGACCTCCCTCTCCTCTACACTGGCAGCACTGGTGATTTCAGGGGGCCAAGCAGCTGCCATGTTCGCTCTGGCAAAGCGATCAGTTTCTAAATGGAGCAGTGCCGTAATCTTAATTTTCCACTCAATGGTGAAAGCAGGCACATTATTCAAAATTATTCATCAGTACTTAGTAATTCACGTTCGGGAGCAATCTCGGAGAGCGTTGATGTATATGTTACAGGAGAGATTTATGGCGGGAATCATGGCAAATCAGCCTTTAGAATGTGCTTAAATCACACAAGTTTAAAACACTAATTATGTAAAGTACATTCAGAATTTTTAATTCCCACCTATGTTTGACAACGCTGTGGAAACAGGCTGGTTTCTTGGTGAGGACCCTGGCTCTGGATCTGTCAGGAAAGGAAACAAGTCAACGCTTTCCCAACACTACATCCCTTAGCGCTCCCCCCCCCACTAAAATAATAAGCAAGAACTGATCACCTAGAAGTCATGATGTTGCTAGGTAATGAGGCGTAAAATCCTGATCAGAGACAAAAATCCATCTCCGGGAAGTGCTTAAGGAGCCCTCGGTGGTCACAGAATAACCAAACTAAGGATAAAACTTAGGAAATGTCTCTGCTAATGGGATGGTGCAGAAACATCACATCTTCATCATGGGGGTTTCTGTATATGCCCATTTGCACACCAGCCCTGGGGGAACCTGGGATGCTCACTGCCTCTGTATTAGCTACTTAGAAAAATCACCTCTCTCTCTCTCTCTCTCTCTCTCTCTCTCTCTCTCTCTCTCTCTCTCTCTCTCAGAACCTGGGAGAGCTTTGTGGTCTGGCCAGGGAGCTGCTTTACAGACCTTATACCAGGAGACACTCTGGGGTGTGTCAAAGACCAGACGTTGCTTTAAACATGGCTTAATGTAGACTTGTCCTACAGTTTCAAGCTATGCCTGGCTCTCCTGTCTGGTGGGAGAGTGAGAATTGTGCCTTGGTAGGCTACTAAGTTTAAAGTAAAATTCATTCACATGCCAGCATTCCAAACACCAGTTCTTCAGAGAAGAAATGCAGCTGGGCTCCTAAACCATCCACACTTCCACAGCCTACTTTCTTAATCAAAACAGTGGTTCTTCCAGAAGATTCCATTATCCCCCATGACAGTGTGCAGGGAGTCAGTTAAGTTGTTTTTTAGTGGCATATCCTCCTGAAGGCCTCTTGCATTTTCCATAGGAGCATCTTGCCATGGACCACTGGACATTGTCCATCTGCCTATATTTGCACCCAGCACGTGGTCATTTGTCATTAGCTTATACCTGGACAGCACCAGGCAGGGGAGTGTGCTGACTAGATTTTAATTTATTTATTTATTTATTTATTTGTTTGTTTGTTTTTGTTTTTATTTCTTATTTTTTGTTTTCTTGACACATACAAGAGACATCTGGGAATAGAGAACCTCAATTGAGGAATTGTCTTCATCAGATCGCCTGTGGGGGCATTTTCTTGATTCTTGATCAATGAGGGAGAACCCAGCTCAATGTAGGTGGTGCCACCCTAGGGAGGTGGTCCTGGGTTCTGTAAGGAAGCAGGCTGAGCAAGCCATTAGGAGCACTCCTCCATGGCCTCTGCACCAGCTTCTGTGTCTTCTTCATTCCTGCCTTGAGCTCCTGTCCTGATGTCCCTTCATGGTAGAGTGTGACCTAGGCATTCTAAGGTGAAATACATCTTTTCTTCCCTTAATTTGTTTTTGGTCAGGATTTTGTAACAGCAACAGAACAGCAGCTAAAACAAGGGGCTTCCAGAGACTGCTGGGGATCAGACTTCCTTGGAACATGGCCTTCTTTCCTCACTTTCCCAGCTGAGAACAACATGCAGCCTCTAGAACTTTCCATCCTCATCAGTTGACTCAGCACTTGGCCTTCCGTATTATTTTGGAGCACCACCCTCCTTACCCCCACTGCATGTTGTGACCTTAAAAATGATCTGACTGTGCTCAGAAAGCTGTGACCTTTCAGCTCTGACCTCAGTTCCACCATGAACCTGTGCTGACTGCAGGCGTTGGCAGGCACCATCCCTGTTTGGTAGACTCCACCTGCCTTCTCCTGCCTTTTCACTCTTACCCCTTTGCCTTGGTTTGATCCCATCAGAGATCCTAAGGGGAAAGTCTTGTGTGTGGGGTGTGTGTGTGTGTGCCAGTATGTGCAGGGTGCACTCCACAGCCTACACCATGGGTGGGAATACAACTGACCTTCTTCTTCTTCTTCTTCTTCTTCTTCTTCTTCTTCTTCTTCTTCTTCTTCTTCTTCTTCTTCTTCTTCTTCTTCTTCTT
>JANHMN010000002.1:236226733-236243796 GCA_030674055.1 Rhabdomys pumilio
GAGCACTAGAAGGGACAGAAGAGGGAATGAGCTTCTGTATCAGGTGTCCACTCCAGTGCCCCTGGGCCCTGATTATCAGCCAAAATTGCTGCCTCAACACTGTTCCATTAAGTCTAAGGGACGTGTTGAAAATATGGCGACTGCCTCTTGCATTATCAAGTCCCTCTCTCCGTCCTTCCCTATTCCAACCCTTCTCTCTTTTCCTCTCTTCCTCCACCCCTCCTCCATCACCACCACTAGGCCCAGTACTGCTGGGGGGACCTCTCTCATCAGACCATAAAAAACACAGACTTTCCGTTCACTGCCTATTTATTGCATGTCAGGGCTCCATGATGCTAAGAAACCAGCCTTGTGCTGTAGACGCATAGTATGGAAAACACCTCACCAGATGCCAGCTGAAGCCTAAGGAGGCCCAAGCCAGCATAAGGAGGAGACCTTTCCCACTCTGGTGGTGTGCCACACTCTCCTGCTTGCCTTTCTGTGTGAAGAGCTGGTGTTTGGGTCCCAATGAGTTCCTTAGAACCCTCCATGAAGCATCCCCACACGGCACTGGATCTGCCTTGGTCAGGAGCCCTGTTCTGCCTGGGATGGGGTATGGAACATGGAGAGCTATGTCTGTTAGGCACACTGGCTTTTGGTCTGGAAAACAGATAACTCAGAAGATGCCTCTGGGGAAGGTAGATTGATAGATACCTGGGAGTCAGTTCCCAGTACCCTAGTGTGGAAAACTTAAGTGTACTTCCCAAATACAGGGTGACAGGAAGCAGGTGGCAACAACAGCTGTCTGCTTCAGGTATAACACAGAAGACCGGGTGTCACCTGCTCCTTGCTTCTCTTGAAAGGGGACATCCGTTCCTTCTTGTTTCTTGCTGGGTTGAATTCAATGTGTCACAGAGCAACTGATCATCCATTCCTTGGTAGCTAAGGATGCTCCCGTAATGAGGGAGGGATTGTTCGCAGGCCCACTCACTCCTATCTTTGAGAAGTATCTGCAGGACCCCTGCTTCACAGTGCATGTGCAGGTAACCCCCATCTTGCTGGAGCCTCACTTCCTGTGTCAACAAACCTGTGGGATGTGGAGATGGGCAATTTGTTCCCATGAGCACCGTGGTGCTCACCACACCCACACCTTCATGTCCATTTTCGTGGGCTTCGTTGTGTGCAGTGATCTGTGCTTCAGCCCATCGTTCCCTGAGCTCTCTGTGGAAAGAAACTTCATAACTCACGAGCCAGCACTCTCAAGGTGACACGGATGGCTGCCTGTCAGTCGGTCAGCGTGGCCGAGTGTGAATTTGGGAAGTGGTTATGAGACGCTAACTCCCAGGTCTTCTGGAGAGCTGAGACTTATGTCATGACTGCCTGCTTTTCAAGGCTGGCAGTGTTGAAGACCTAGCTGGACCCAGCTATTCCCTGGCCCTGGAAAGTAGTCTTCTCCAGGGCACAGAGTGCAAGTCAGTCCTGAGACTGAAGGCAGCCAAAGGGCCCACTTCACTCCTTTACTCTGTGGAATATTAACCCACCAGTCCGAGGAGCAAAGTGAGCACCATACACGTGTGAGAGGCCCCATTCCAGGGAGCCTGCCCCACAGGGGTTAATGGCCTTGTGTTGGTTCTAAGTTCAGAAGTGAGCATGACATCTTCTGCTCAAGTCAGGTTATGAGGCCCTTAAGTAAATTAAGTTCTTGACATGCTCCACTGTGGTGAGACACTACAAGGGTAGTCAATTTCCTGCATTCTAGCAAGCTTCTATTAATTGCACTTGGCACTGAATGGTCAGTGCTTTGCTGGACCCTTCCTGGGGGCAGCCTACATTTGGTGATCTCAGAAATATGCTTCATTTCCAAATTGCTTAAAATGAATAAAAAAGTGGTGCCCTGATCAAAACTGAACCTGGCTTAATTAAGATGAATCTGTGTATCGCTCTGCAACCCATGCACAGTCTCCATTGTATCCCTTCTGACCTGCAGAGGCTCAGGCTCTTCAGGCCAGGAGGAGAAGCCAGTTGGCCCCAGCTCCACTCCTTCCTCCCTGACTCTGTTGATGAAGGGCTCCCTGGCACATGTGCTGTCCTTGGGAAAGACATGTACTAAATGATATTCTGACTCTTTCTCTCAACTTGGCTTAATCAAAATGACCAAGACAGACTTTGAAAGAGGTGAAGGGGAAGAGGAAGGACTTGAGGGAACACAATGTCATGCCTGTGGTGTTAAATGTGAGGGTGAAATGTCTCACATGTGTGGTGCTGTTTGGGGAGCTTATGGGACCCCCCTCCCAGGAAATGGTTTCTTGCTGGAGGATGTAGGTAACAAGCAATGATTCTTTGAAGACTATATCTGGTCTCCTATTCCATCTTCACTGTGTCCTGTCTGTTATGAAGCAGACAATCTCCTTCTCCATCTACAGTCTCCCGCCATCATGATGACTGCAGGGTCAGGGTCAAGAAAGCTGGGCATACACAGTGTCATCCTCTACTCCTCCAAACCCTTGGAGACGCACAGTGAGGCGTCTTTCTGACCTTGGCTCATCAGAAAGGACTGGAAGGGGGGGTTGCTGTGCTGACTGAACTTGGCATTTCCTGGATGGCTCCTGGAGTGGAGCTACTTCCCAGGCCACACACACGCAGGAGGGAAACCTCCCCTCCCTAGGAGCTTCTTCTTCTGCTCAGTCAAAGGTCATTTCTGCTCACAGGTGCTGCATGTAAGATGTCTTTGAGGAACTCATTGTCATACAAACATGTCTCCTAGGTGCTGAAAGTTCTGTGGTCTTGCCCTCCTGAGCCAGAGCTGACATCCACTGGGAGTTTAAGAGTCTGAGACTGAGGCAGTTCAACCCTTGCAGATGCCTGACCTCTCACTTCAGGAAGGGCATGGCCACCCTGCACAAGATCCTGGCAGGATCTTGTTCGTATACTTCTAGATGGGGGCTGAGTTTCTAACTATGGCAGTGTGGGGTGGGCTCTGTGGCAGCACCCAGGCAGGGGGACCAGTCTCCAGGTCTCAGCTTAGGTGCTGCTCCTCTAGACCATCTCAGACCAGACCTCCTGTTTGGTGTGTGGTACCTTCTCACAGTGCAGTCTTTGGGAGAGAGGGAGCCAAGGCGGGGCAGCTGTGGTTACAGATGAATGTGCATGGTCAAGGACTCTTGGCATCTGATTGAACTGTGTCTTCCCCTGCAGCTCAGCTAGATAGTGGCACTCTGACAGTCTCCCGGCTGCTGACTTCAGAACCTATCCAGGAAGGTTTCAGATTCACTGAAGACCTGAGCCTCACCCACCAGGCAGCATTCTGCCTCAAACACACTCCAGTCTTCAGTGATAATATCTGTGTTTTCTGTAGATGTTTGGCATTGAGGGTAGAAAGTGTAATAAATATAATAATAATAATAATAATAATAATAATAATAATAATAATAATAATAATAAATTTATATATAATAATATATGATTATATATAATAACATATATGATAAAGTTGACCAGATGAATCTTTTCCTTACAGGCTATCTCAGGGCTCTCAGTATCCCTGTGGTAGATTCCTCTTTGTCTTGCATAGTGTGGTGAATCCTAGTCTGTTTGGCCCTGTCATTCACATTACTCACAGGAACACCCACCAATCAGTGTGTGCTCAGGCATACTGCCTAGGGCGGTTCACATACACAGGAGGCAGCCACACTGATTGGTGGGTGTTCCTGGTGGAAGGCACCCCATCTCTTTTCAATAGTCTTGCACCCGATCAATGCTCACCCCTGTGCAGGCTCTGCACTTGTTGACAGTCAGACTGTTTCCTTCCTATGCAGAGCTTCTGTAGCCCTCTGATCTCAGGGAGCTTGAAGGAGCATAGTAAGTCCATCTTTCCTTCAGCATCTTTCCCGGGGATTTAAGAAGAGATCCCATGCCCACTAGATCTGAAAAATGTCAAACGTTTCTGGAGATTTCTCTACAACAATCTACTCACCTGTACTTTTGTAAATATAAGCGTGTGCACATCCAAACACACCCATGCGGACCACACATGTTCATGAGCAGGCACACACATGAACCTCTGTTCATGTGTGTATTGTTGCCTATGAATACAATCTTTCCCTTGAAAGAATTAGTCACCTCAAACCCTGCAGCTGTTCAGATGTGTTTCATTTCCCGTGAGTCTGGCAGACAGATCTGCGGTATCGAGTCTGGCAGAGTTAATCAGGTTCTGACGCCTGGCATACAGGTGTTACTTCATGAACATCCCGAACTCAAGTCACTAAAGTTGTAAGGAGACTTTTGATTTCAGGAGTTGATGACAAATATTTCTAAGGTGGGAGAGACACAGAGACCAAAGCCCCTGATCTCTGGTGGCTGACTGGTGAAGTCATTGAGTCCTGCAGTCTGAGATCCTTGGCACCCTGTGAGAATATCCAGCATGTTTTAGGTAGGCTCAGAGACGACTCTTCTGCCTTCCTGATAGTTTGTAAATGTTTTGAAATGCTTGACACCTAGGTACTTATTTAGCCTTGTTTGTTGAGGATCTAATGAGCCAAGACCTGGGTATGCAAAGAGGAATCTGACCCCTTTTGCCCTGTGGCCCTTATATGTTACATAGGAAATAGGCATTGAGAGGGAAGACATTTGTGTATGTGACTGAGACACAATGTGAGCCCTTTCTTTAGTATGGATGATGTGTTTGTTTCTATATGTTCTGCCCAGGGAGTGGCACTATTACAAGGTGTGGCCCTGTTGCAGTAGGTGTGGCCTTGTTGGAGTGGGTGTGTCACTGTGGGTGTGGGCTTTAATACCCTCATCCTAGCTGCCTGGAAGCCAGTATTCTGCTAGCAGCCTTCAGATGAAGATGTAGAACTCTCAGCTCCTCCTGTACCATGCCTGCCTGGATGCCACCATATTCCCGCCTTGATGATAATGGACTGAAACTCAGAACCTGTAAGCCAGCCCCAATGAAATGTTGTCTTTATAAGAGTTGCCTTGGTCATGGTATCTGTTCACAGCAATAAAACCCTAACTAAGACAGATGACATTTGGAAAGAAGACTCAAGGGATAAGGTGGAAGATCTGAGGTGAAGAACACGATTCTTACACTGCTTTTATTTTTAAAGATGAATTTTATTTTTAAGTGTGTGTGTGTGTGTGTGTGTGTGTGTGTGTGTAAGTGTGGATAGCCAAGGCCAGAAGGTGTCAGACTCACCAGTGTTGGAGTGCCAGGCGGGTGGAAGCCATCTGATGTGCTAGGAGCTGAGCTCCAGGTCCTCCGTCAAAGCCACGAGCAAGCTCACACAAACACTAAGCCATCTCTCCAGCCCTGGGTTGAATTCTTTAAAGCATAGCTTATTCCTTAGAAATCAGGCACCAGATTCCACGAAGTCCACTCACCTCCCTTTTTATATAGCTCTACTCAGAGCCATGTTCCCTTTCTTCTTGTTTCCAGCGAGTCCTGGAGATGTTCAAATAGTCCTGTCACAAGCCAAAAACAGCATAGCAAAAAGACTAAGTCAGAGAGAGCCTGCCTTTTTAAAAGCCCCATGAACCTGTCTCTGCTTTCACTGGTTGGGACCTTCTTACACTCTCCTGTGGCCCCTGCATGGAGCCCAGAGTGGGCCCAGGCACTGTTCTTTGGTTGCCTTTAAACTGCGAACCAAAAGAAATTCTTTCTCCCTTAAATTGCTTTTGTTGAACTATTTCATCGTGAGAGCAGGAGAAATAAACTAGGAAATTATTCTTATTATGCTGTTTTCGTGTCTGTCCGTTCTGTACAGGGACAGGATGCATTTTGATCGTATGCACCCCGTTACCCTAATTTACCCCTTCCAATGCTGCTGACACACACCATCTCTGACTAGCTCTGCCTGTTCATAGTCCTCCTCACCTGCAGACTGAGTTCTGGGCTTTCCCACCCCTCACCATTGATACTTTGGGACCATTTGCTTGCAGGCAGGTGGACACCACCCCCTACCAGTGTGGAGCTTAGTGGCTGGAATTTAGACAGCCACATCCTGAGACCCGGACTCTGATATTAAGGTGTGCGTTTAAGCCTCTCTAGGGAGAGCAGATGGATTATGCCAGGAAGAGAGAGGTCAGGCCCCCAAAGTCCCTGTAAAGCTAAAATCAGCACGGTATTTCCCCATCTGTTTGGGCAGAGACATCTGTGGGCCCCCAGGTCCCACTAGAAAACACCGTTTCCTGGAAACTTTCATTGTGGATTTTGCTCGTGGCTGTGTTTGTCCTGGCCTATTCCTGAAGGCACGAGGGCTCTACTGAAGTCCACTGGGAAGCCTTCAAGACCTTTTGAGTGTCGTGTGCACACTCTGTATGCAATGAGGTTTTTTTGGTAGACAGTCCAGAGTGACTTCAGACTGTCCCTCTGTCTCCAGTGTCTGTCTTCGGCTTTGCATCTAAACGTACCTGTCAAAATTTTCTAAAGCTCACAGAGCCTCGCCCCTGAAGCATAGGATGCAGAGTTCCTCGTGGGCTGAGAGCCAGGTCTACCTGGAGAGGAAGGGACTGAGGCTGTGGACTGCAGGGTTCCCAAGTGGCTTCATGGAATCATTCAGACAACAGGGCACAGTAGACCTTGCCTGCTCTGCCTGATCAGCCTTCTGTGTAGCTGACTGAACATGTGTGTGAGGAGGGCAGGTCAGGTCAGCAGCCTGGCCCTGACTGTGTAACAGCTGGTTGTTAAGCTGGGATTTTGTTTGCTGGAGCTTGGCTTTTGAGAGTCAATTCTGGGCCATATGCAGATCTCGTCTAAACAGAATTGATTACTGGGTGAGGGCTCAGTTCACCATGTGCAAATAAGTACAATGTAGCCCAGGGCAGGGCAGAGTGACTTAGAAAGAGATAGGATGCACACGGGTGTGCAGGTGTCCCTGTGGTAGGATGCATATGGGTGTGCAGGTGTCCCTGTGGTAGTTTATACATGGATGTACAGGTGTCCCTGTGGTTGGATGCAGAATTACTGGGCATGCACTGAAGTGTGGAGTAGCTGGTTGATATAGTACTTCTATTTCCACAATGGCTGTAACAGTTTACCCTCCAACCAACATGAGTAAGGCTCCTTTACCACATGCTGTCTGTTCCACACAGACCTTTCCTTGTGTTGTATGTACCCATTTGTGTCAGAGGGAGCTTGGGTGGGTCCAGAAAACTATGAAGGAGCCCATGGTATGAGGAAAGAGAGTTTAAGAGAGGGTGGAGGAAGGAGCAAGAAAACTCAAGACAGGCCATTGGAAGGGGGATTCTGGGGTCAAAGGTTACAAAGCCAAGTTTAAATACATTGAAGGTTCAGATATGAAATATGGTTATTACGTGTATGTGTGTGTGTGTGTGTGTGTGTGTGTGTGTGTGTGTGTGTGTGTAGCATTAAGAACATGACTCTGTATAATGACACGTGGCCTTGTATGGTGGCATCTGAGCCTGTGTAGGGATGGATGAGCCCTTGTGGTGAAATATTAACCCTGTAATGAAATGCTCATGAATGCACTAAATTTCTACTTGGTGGAGTGTCAAGGGCTCTTTGGTTCCTTCCCTGGGTAGTTGGGCACTATACCTAATCTTCCAAATGGACCCTAGGGTTGAGCCTGCTCCTGGAGCATGGGGCTCATCCACATTTGCTAAGCATGAACAACACTTCCTAGCATCTTTCTGCAGGCTGTACCTGCCTGAGCATGTGCACAGGATGAGGGTGATGCCGGTGTGCTCAAACGTCATATGTCAGAGGAGTGTGTTTTATACTATATCCAGGCTGCATGAAGCTCGTTAAACCAATGTATTTGGAAGTGCCTGGCTAGTGAGTAAATGTCACCCGTACCTCACACAGCCAGGATATGAAGCGTGGAGTTGCAGGCAGGTGGAAAACCCCTTGGGGCATTTCTTCCTGTCTTCAGTTTTCTCTGTGTCCTGGTTATCTTCTGGGGACACCTGCTTAGCAGCTCCCAGGCACAAGTGAACTTGGTGTCTTCTAAAAGACATAACTGGACTCTTGTGCTTTTCTTTCTTAGCCACAGACAATCCTCTTCTGCTTCTCCTGTTCACCCTGATGCCTAATGACAGCTGGCTGAGTCATGTCACCTGTTGAGCAGCAATAGTTGCCAAGGTCTCCTCTGTCCCAGGTCTCTCTCCTGTGTGTCCCAGCTCCACTAAGCCAATGCTACTGCTTATCCCTGCAGTTGGTACAGTGCCAGGTTTAAATGCCCATTCATCCTTTAAAACTGAAGCCAAGTTTAAATACATTGAAGGTTCAGATATGAAATATGGTTATATTTGTTTTGACAGGTGTGTGGCAACTCTGGGTAGGTTTAGAGTCATCATAGAATCAAGGGATGGCTGTGGGTTCTGTTTCTTCTTTCATGAGCTTGGATGCTCTAGAGACATCTGGAAAGAGGGAGTTGCTTCCATCAAATTGGCTGATAACATAGAGGTATCTTCTTGACTGTACCCCACTGTGGATGGTGCCAGCGCTAGTCACATGGATCTGGGTTACCTAAGAAAAGTGGGTGAGTGAGTCATGGGGAGCAAGCCAGGGAACAGCCTACCTCCATGACCTCTGCTTCAGTTCCTGCCTCCAGGTTCTGCCTTGAGTTCCTGCTATGGCTTCCCTCAGTGATGAGATATAACCTGGAAGCCAAACAAACCCTTTCCTTCCCATGTTTTTTTCTGTCAGTGCTTTGTCACACTGACAAGAAACAATTTATGGTGAAGGCAGCCTTTTGTGCTTATGACACTGAATTAATTGACCATGATTGACTTTTAAGTGACCACCACTGTCCAGGCAGGCAGGTTATTGTAGTAAGAACATGGGCTTTGGTGTTTTCACAGATTCTCTTCAACATGTGCTGTGCAGACAGTTCCTTCTTGCTACTTTTGCTTAAATGGATAATCATTTTTAAAAGATGTCAATTGTGGGGGACATTTCTTATTTCTTCACATTTGTCGTTTCTGACATTCTTCAGTCCTTGCCGAAAACCACATTCTCTTCCACTATAGCTTCCCCTCTGTTTAAAGAATTTATTGTACAGGGTCTTCTCAGGGGAGAAATTCATTCACCCTTTATATATTTTAAAATGTTTTTATTTCATTGGCATTCTTGAAATGTTCCCAGAATAGAGCATTGTGGACTATTTTCTTTTCCAGAATGGAGACACCGCCGTTTCGCCTTGGGTCTTTCTCATCTGCGGAGAAGACTCCTTGGTCCTAGGTGGGTGGTGTCCCTGTGTTCTTTTATGTCTCTTCTCTCATTGGTGTGGTTCAGCTTGCAAGTCACACGCTCCATTGTACTTTCCATGTTTCTCTGTCTCAGCGTCTACTGATCTAACGACTTGGATTTAAAGTTTCCATACAGTTTACAAACTTTGGGGGCTGTTAGTTCTGTATTTTCTCTTTCCCTGGGGTTTCACGCATGTGGGGCAAACGTCTCTAACTTAGCTTCACTTCTGATCTGCAGCTTTCCCCTCTCACAGTTTTAGTTCGCCAGAAACACTCTCTGCTGGTCTTTGTCTGTCGTGGAACTTTCTTTAACCAGAATCTTCTAAAGATATGTGTGTTAGAAGTAAGGTGATATTCCTCCCGAGGTCGCCTGGTGCTCTCAGGTCCGTGGATTCTCAAGGGACTCTCTCTTTTTTTTTTTTTTTTTTCTGTTTTGTGGTTTGGGTTTTGTTTGTTTTGCATCTTCTCCCCTTTTCTCCCTGTGTGCGATGTGTTCTTTTCCCCTGGTGATTTTAGTAGTCTTCTTGGTGAAGATTCTCAGCCGTATTCCTTGGGGCTTTGCCTGGTTTCACTCATGATGCCTCTCCTGCCCTAGATATCCATGGGTTTCTGCGATCTGGAATTCCTTGGTAGGCCACTAGACAAGACAATTACAGGGTCTGTGCATTGGATCCTCCTTTATCCCCTGCCTTCCCCACAAGCCCCACAACACCGCCTCAGTGCACAGAACATCTTTATGTCGGTTCTTTCTACTCTACATTTTGTCTTTACCTTTGATAACCTTCCCTTCCAGGTAAACTGCTTTCCTTTTAATACATTTAACTTTGAAATGTTTCACTTTTCACTTCTACAAGTTGTCTTCTTTATTCCTCTCCCTCTCCTTCCTTCTTCCTCCCTTACCCCCTCCCTTTCCCCCTCCCCCCTCTCTCTTCCTCCTTCTTCCTCTCCCTCCCCCTCCCCCCCTCCCCTCCCCCTCCCCTCCCCTCCCCCTTCCCCTCTCATGAGAATTGAACTCAGATCATCAGGCTTGGCAGCAATCTCCTTCACTCTCTGTGCCCTCTTACTGGTCCCACGAGTCTCTGTCTGCCCTGTTTCTCACACTTTGGCATTTCCTTGTACTTCTTTAGCCTTTTGTAAGACTTGGGGACTTGTCGACTAACTGCCTTCCACCTGTCACCGGTCTCTCTGAGGTGATTTCTTTGTGGTTTGGACAATACTTTCGTGATTCTGCACCCTTTCAGTTCTATGAAAAACTGCAAGTTTTGATGTTATCAGGGTTGGCCTGTTTTCTGGCATGCAGTCAAGTACATAGGGGATTAGTCTGATCCTTCACATCTTGCTGTGGCTGGTCTTAGCCTGTGCTGAGAGTGGTTTACTGACAGTCATCTCTCCAGCCCCAGTTTTAATTTTGAAATTTCAAAGTAATTTTAGTATAATTAATTACCTTTATAACAATGGTTCTCAACATGTAGGTCATGACACCTTCGGGAACGGAATGATTCTTTCACAGGGGGTCACCAAAGACCATCTGTATATCAGACATTTACACTACTATTCCAGACAGTAGCAAAATTAGAGTTATGAAGTAGAAACAAAAATAATTTTATGGTTGGGGTCCCCACTGCATGAGACATTATTAAAGGGTTGCAGCCTTAGGAAGGTTGAAAATCACAGCTTTATAAGTTTGTGTTTATTATTTTACAAATGGAAAAAATGCCTGGAAGCAAAAGAGTTTTGATGACACAGCCTGTATTGCCTGTAGGGGACTCAGACCAGGTCCTGTGGCTCTGAGGGCCAAGCGGGTGGCCTCCACCCTCGTTTTAACTGTGAGGTGCTTCAGAGGGGGAGGGGGCTATGGGGTTCAGGGTGCACCTGGCCCGTGAGCCCCATGGATGCAGGCACTGCCCAAGCACATGCTTCTATACTTCCTCTCTTTCCGTTGACTGTGATGGATTACCTCCTCCTACTGAACTGGGTCAAGGGATTTGTGTAGGAGGGAGAAGTTTCCAGGGCTCTTCTGTAACAAAGGCACAGGTGAGCCATCACTGCTTCTGATTAACAGCCCTCTCTCCTTGCTGCCCAGGGTCTCACTGTGTCAGACTTTCCTCTTCTTGCCCAAGGCACCAAGCTTTAGACAGGCAGAAAAGAGGGCAGCTTCAGAGCCCACAGTCAGAGTTGAAGGTGGGTTTGCTGTGCTCAGTAATGAGTGCCGGGTCACCAAGCCATGTTCTTCCTGGCGTTGCTCTGATCAAGACGAGGATCAGAGAATCTAACAGGTCTCGCTGGGCTCAGGGCTGGACCCTTAGCTAGGTAGCCAGAAACCAAGTTGAACAGTCTGTCAGGACTGCCTGAATTGTGTCTAGTGTTGTGCTTTGTGCAGAGCTTCCAGTGAAGCACAGAAGTGTGCATGTGTACACACGTGTGTGCGTGCATGTGTGTGTGTGCATGTGTGCATGTGTGCATGTGTGCATGTGTGTATGTGTCTTCAAGTATGCATATGTGTACATGCATGTGCATGAGTGTGTGTGTGTATTCGCACATGTATGTATGTGTGCAGGTACACATATGAAAGCGAATGTGTGCTCCCGTGGAAGTCAGAGGGCAATCTCAGCATTGTTGCTCACATAGCATCTATCTTATTTGGGGCAGGAGCACACCGTGGCCTAGTGTGTGCCATATAGAGTAGCTGGCTGGCCAGTGAGCTCCAAGAGTCTTCCTTTCCATCTTCTGGGCACTGGGGTTATAAGCACGTGTGAGCAGACCTGGTTCTGGGTCAGATCTCCATGATTCCATGACCAGAGTTTTACCCCTGAACCACTTGCCCAGCTGAGATGTGTTGTTCTGTGCATAGGAAGGAAGCTCCCCACATAGGTGAAGGCCAGGTGCCCACTGAGTGAACTATTGTGAACCAAGGGTGGCTCAGCCCAGTTTAGACCCCAGCTCGATGGCCTTTGCTCTGTGCTGAGTTCCATGCACTGAAGAACATGCACACCCCAGTTTAACCTTCTGTCTCCCTTGCTGGTCTTTGTAGCTTCTCACCTCAAAAAATGTTGACCAAGCTCTCTTACAAAGGAAAGCGAGTGCTTGTATTCAAAATATTTCCACAGTTTAGTAGCTTTATCTGGCTAATTTCTTCATACAAATAGGACTGATCCAGAAGCCTTGATTAATTTTCTAAGTTGGATGCTGGGCATACAAGGCTTCCTATGGTTAGAGGAGTACATTTACATATCAAAAGACTGCATAGAGGAGAGCATTGTGAAGTGTATAGTGATGTGTTTACTATTAAATATTAAACACCAATTCTATTATGTTTGTCTGCTCTGAAGTGCCCCAAACATTACAAGTGTTTTGTATGGAACATAATTTAATCTGTAATATGAAAATTACTTTTGTGAAATTTACAGATATCCATGCCTATCCGTGCCCCTCTGACATTCTAAAGTCACCACATACGAAGGCCAATATTGTGACTTTTCTAAAAACAAAATGTATTTTAGTACTAATTAAGGTTCCTACATATTTGTCCCTGGGTTCCTACAATAATAACACTTGGCCTGGCTTTATTTAGTTTTTATTTCTGTCACTCTGACATTACTGAACATGACCATGATAATGGTAAAAAACCATAGGACGTGTGGCCCTGGAAGTGGTGGCTTTCTCTCTCGGTCTTCTCTCTTGCTGAGATCAGGAAACAGCCAAATCGGTAAAAGTCCTCATTTAATTTTACTCTTTAATTTATAAGCATGGAAAGTGCTCACTAATTTGTTTTTGCTAAATCCGTTTCTTTCCCATAAAGTCCATTCTCCTGTGCTTTAAGCTTCTTGAGCCCAAAGTCAATAGTGGGGATATAGACGCCCAGGTCCGTACAGCCAACTTCAGCAGCCAGAGACGCTCCCTTAATCACTGAGGGACTTTGACTTGGGTAAGCAGAGGATTCATGGTTGTGACACAAAAAAGAATTTCAGGGCTAGCCTGCGGGAAGCAGACTTGGGGGAATAGTAAATCTAAAAGGTCTGGGCTTTGCAAGGAAGTCACAGTTTATAAAAGGACATTTGAAATTTTAAAGTTTTCTTCATTATTATTTTGTGTGTAGTATGTGTGATGTGTGTGTGTAGTGTGTGTGATGTGTGTGTATGATGTGTGTGTATGTGATATGTGAGTGTGATGTGTATGATATGTGTGTGATATGAGTGTGATGTGTGTGAGATGTATGTGTGTGTGAGTGTGTGTGTACACACAGGCATATGGGTGTGGATGTCAGAGGACAACTTTCAAAAGTCAATTCTTTCTTTTGAACATGGACTTAGAAATCAAACTCATGTTGCCAGGCTGGGCTGCAAGCACATTCCCTGGCTGAGCCCCCTTGTTGCCCTTAAAAGACATTTTTAGCATAAGTCCCAAACATAAAGGACAAAAGAAAGTCATTTAGGGAAAGGGTAAACCACACCCAGGGGTGGGGGTGGGGATCATAATTGAACTTCTCTGCTTTATAACTTTATGGACCATTTTGGCAGTTTTCAAGTTGCTACTATTCAAGAGTGTTAAGAAACTGTAGCACCTCTCTCCTTCTAATAAGTGAGGATGGAGGTGTCTGGAGGTGTCTTGGATTCCTACCAATCTGCCTGCCCACCTACAAGTCTGCTTGGGATGCAGGACAGTTTGAAGCATGTCTGCTGAATTGTCCTTGAATTCTTATTCCTCAGGTAGCAAGAGGCTTCACCCAGGCTCTGACGGAAGGTGATCTTCCCTGACTGTCTATGCTATCTCAGGCATGACTCGTCCTCCCTGCATGACCCCATATTTCGGACTCCACAGCATCTGAAATAGCACAGATGTCCAGTTACAGACTGGCTGAAGACCATGCACCACAATCAACAGCAGCCTCCCAGACTAGGTACCCACAGTTCTCGACAAGGTTGTCCTAAATCAGCAGCATTTTACTAACAACAGTATCTAATTTAGATTGGTGTTTCTGTGTGGCTCTGAACATTGGCCTATTGACAATCTGAGGGAATCAATGGAAGTTTTAGATTATCAGGATACTAAATGGATCTCTTTTGTTTTTGTCCTTTGGAAGCCTACCCTGGCAAATATTTCTCAAGACAAGGCATGATTATTAACTTAGCGAATAGGCAGTGTGGGCTTCCCTGGGGAGTTGGCATCCCTTTATTCAGCACACCACTGCCCAGAAGACAAATCAGAGAGGGAGCCTTTGAGATAGGTCATTTCAGCCCCACATTGGGTGATCCCATAAAGAGACCTCAAGGGAGAACTGCTTAGGTGTCCAGTCTCCAGATGTGGCAGCCACTCAGCCTTATCTTTATCTGGCTGTGGAGAGGCAGTTTGCTCTGCTGTGAGAGGGAGGATGTACAGAATTAGAAGCAGACTGGTGTGAGGAGCTGCCACAGAAATATGTGTCTGTGAGAGGAGAGTATATCACTGTGGAGGCTGAGGGACCGCCATAGCTGTCAGCAGGACTGCGAGAAGAATTCTGGGTGGTGTCAGCGAGGGACCCTTGACAGGAGGTGGCAGGCAGCTTGGCAGTCCTGTTGCTCTTAGAAGAACAGCAGATGATGAAAGAGATACTAAGAATATTCCCCCGCAGTATGTTGAGGTTGCCATTGGCATTTCCCAGGTGTCTTTAGAAAAGAGGGAGGAGGTGAGAGAGGGGCATTAACTGAACAGTGGCATGCTCTACCGAGGATGATGAGCCCCCAGGTGCCATGAGTCCCAGCCTGCTCAGATGGCAGAGTTGTAAATTATGAAATATCCCCCTCCCGTGTAAAGTTCCAATTCAAGAGGCTGTAGATACAGCATGGAGAAAAGCACAAGATTTGACTTCCTACTTCGGAGAACAATACAGAAAGAGTTGGAATAGTGCCTAAAGATGCCTGGAAAAATATGGAGGGCTTCTGTAGACCAAGGGAATATCTCAGAAACCCTATCATATGTCTGGGTTTCTTGACATCTTTCCAAATTTCAGCAGCCTAATGGGAGCTGGGGATAAGTCAGCTTGGATCCAGTGGGCTTGGCTTTAGGCAAAAGGCACAGACTTCAATAGACTTTGTAACATATCTGCAGAGTTGTGCGTATACAGTTGAAAGGGAGGGATGTATTTGGAGGCATGGTGAATGGGTGGAAGGAAATTGGGGGTTGACATGGTCAAGATCATGCAACTCTCAAATAATAAATAAAAAAAATACCAACTGAGATATAGATGGGAATATAAATCAATATAACCACTATGGAATCAGTAAAGAGATTCTAAAAACCCAAATAAATTATGGTCAAGAAACTGCATATAGGCAGGTTAGCCTTGGGTAGAGGGACCCATCAGTGTTATTCTGATAAATTGACATAGTATTAAGCCAACTCTTAAGAATTTATTGTGACACCTATAGATAAGCCTGTCTCTCAATCCCACACCAGAAAAGCTCCTTCTGTGCTAGATGGAATTAACACAGAGCCCTTTGACTGGTCAAGGTGCAGAGAATAAGAGACTGTAGTATGCTCAGCCTTAAATGGGACATGTATATCATCCTCTTCCCCTCAAGGATCAAGATGGAAGAGGAGGTAAGAGGCTTATAAGAGCCAGAGATAATGGATCACTTTAAGGAAGCAGTGTTTTCTGCACACCACAGGTCAGATATATCTAAGAACTCACAGCCATTATAACAGCAGGCACAGGATCTGCGCAAGCTCCAACCCAGAAGACATCCAAGCATAGATGGGGAAGTGGGCAGGAAGTCCTGCCTCTGGCTGATGAACTATTGACAATTGAAAGCTCCTAAGAATAGAGTCCATTTTCTCTAAGAGTGTAGCCTCTGGTCACTGGGCCACACTCCAGTAGAATGCCACACAGCCAAGAGTATATGGGCAGTACACGTTGAACTTTAAAAAATGACATGAGTTGGGTGAAGAGAGAAGGAGGGCAGATCTGAGAGGAGTTGAGAGGGGTAAGTATGATCAAATTACGCTGAATGAAAAATTTAAAAAACAAAGAGTTAATTGAATACTTTTAAAAAGCTAAATATAGAACTAACATAGGACCCAGCTCCACACTCACGGGACTGGGTCTGGCTGGTGTTCAATAGATCCAGCACAGAGGTACTTCCATGTCTCTGATCAGCGTAGGTACTATTAACAATAACTGAGTTAAAAGAATCACGATGGCTTCCCACCTACAGATGAATGGGTAGAGGAAGTCTATGCATCTGCTATGGGCTTCATTCAGCCCTAGAAAGAGGGAAAGAATATCATTTGAAAGACAATGGCCATGAGTGAAACTCTCGTGTAAAAGAGCACATTCTCTTTCATCTGTGGATCTTGGATTAAGTGGATTTTATGTATGTCTTTCTCTATCTTTATCTAGATCTAGATCTGATATAGACATAAATGATATAGATGTATATGATGTGATATAGGTGATATAAATGATGTAGATAGATATAGATGATATAGATATAGATGATATAGATGGTGATATAGATGGCATAGCTAAGGTTGATATAGATGATATAGATGATATAGATAGATATAGATGATATAGATATAGATGATATAAATATAGATGATATAGATGATATAGATATAGATATAAATATAAATGATATAGATATAGATGATATATAGATGATCTAGATGATGATCTAGATGATATAGCTATAGATGATATAGATGATGATATAGATGACATAGATGACATAGATGATGATAGATGATATAGATGATGATATAGATGACATAGATGATGATATAGATGATATAGAAGATATAAATGACATAGATATAGATGATATAGATGATATAGAAGATATAAATGACATAGATGATATAGATGATATAGATGACATAGATGATAAGATGACATA